>OW121740.1:11206741-11659241 GCA_933228675.1 Stomorhina lunata
AAAAATGTGTTTTTGTGTAAAAAGTGATTTTGTGTGTAAAAGTGACTTTTTGTGTTAAAAGTGACTTTTGGTGTAAAAAGTGACTTTCTATGTAAAAAGCAACTTTTTGTGGTAAAAAGTGACTTTTTGTGTAAAAAGTAACTTTTTGTGTAAAAGTGACTTTTTGTGTAAGAAGTTACTTTTTGTGTAAAAAGTGACTTTTTATGTTAAAGTGACTTTTTGTGTAAAAAGTAATTTTTTGTGTAAAAAGTGAGTTTTTGTATAAAAAGTGACTTTTTGTGTAAAAAGTGACTTGTTGTGTACAAAGTGACTTTTTGTGTAAAAAGTGACTTGTTGTGTACAAAGTGACTTTTTGTGTAAAAATTTACTTTTGTGCAAAAAGTGACTTGTTGTGTACAAAGTGACTTTTTGTGTAAAAAGTAAGTTTTTGTGTAAAAAGTGATTTTTTGTGCCAAAAGTGACTTTTGTGTAAAAAGTGACTCTTTGTGTATTAAGTGACTTTTTGTTTAAAAAGTGACAGTTTGTATAAAATTGTTCTTTTTGTGTGGAAAGTAACATATTGTGTAAACAATGGTTTGTGTGTAAGTTTAGACTTTTTATGTTAAAATAGTTTTTTGTGTAAAAAATTACAGTTTTTTTATGCATAAAAACTACTTTGTGTTGGAAAAGTGACTTTTTGTATGAAGTTTGTTTTGAAGTTTTAAGTAAAAAGTAACTTTTTATATAAAAAATCATTGATTGTGCTAAAAGCATTAATATTGATATTAAAGTCAAATTCCCTTTAATCCATTATTTTGTTATGTATTTAATTGAAACTGATATTTATTTATTTAAAAATATTTTTAACTTTTTTTTCATATCCTGTCTTTTTTATTGTCTCTCCTGTCCTTTGGTATCCAAATACATCTTGTTGTCAACCGCAACAAAATAAAGTGTCATTCACACTATTTTTTCCATTGTCTCTCTTTATTTTCAAAGAAGGATGTACCTTCGGAAAATTTCTGTTTTTAATACTTTTGCTCCAAATTGGACTTATGGTTAGTTTTGTTACTGCATTTACTAAAATTGCAGTTGTTTTTCGCTTTCATGTTTTTTAGGCACTTTTTTTTGCCTTCAAACGATGATTCATGTTGACTGTGGCCATAATCTCTCGTTAAATGTCCACAACAGCAGCAGTGGCACATAAAGTGGTCCACTGGTCTATAATTTTGGTCGAGTAGAACGAAGAAACGAAGCAACACTGCAACAAATAACTATTGGCTTTATTTATGTTTTAGAGCTTTAACTCGTTACAGGGATAAGTGAGAGTGAGTCTCTGTGTGAGTGTCTGTGTGTGTTTTGTCGGTGAGTGTGAGAGAAACAGTATAAATTATTTGACCACTACATGCAATCAAATTCACACATACACACACTTCATGTTTATAACAAATGTATTTTGGCTGCAGTTCAACTGCAGTCATTTAAAATTATTATTATTTCTAATCGTATAATAAGAAAATAATACAATTTATTAAAAAAAAATATTACTTTATATTTTTCAAAACTAAATCAAGAGGACTACTTGTATAAAAAGCAAGCAATCTAGCTAAAAAGCAACTTATTGGGCCCAAATTAACATTTTGTGTAAAAAACAAAAATTTTGTTTAAAAGTACCATTTGTGTAAAGGGTGACTTTGTGTATGAAAAAAATCTTTTTGTATAAAAAGTTAAATTTTGAATAAAATGTCAAATTTTGTATAAAAATGAAATTTTTATCTAAGAAATTTCCTTTTTTTGAAAAATGTGTAAAAATTCCTTTTGGGTAAAAATTTCTTTTTGGGTAAAAAGTTTCTTTTTGAGTAAAAAGTTACTTTTTCATTTCAACAAATTATCTCTTGTGTAAATTTTGTTATATAATTAGTTTTGGTACGAAATAAAATTTATTGTGAATATATAACTTTTTACGTCCTTTGCTTTAGTTAAAGTTACGCTTGCGAAACTATTATTCATCAAAATTATAATATATTCATTTAAAACTTTATCACCATCTGCATTATCATTAGCAATAACTATGTCATTTTAATTTTCGTCATCGAATTTAATTTATATATAAAATCATGTATCCAGATAACGTGCGGTGAGATGCAAAATGGCCTAAGTAAAATTTGCTAAATTTTGGTAAAATGATTAAGGGCATAACATAGATAAATTTTGATAAAATTAAATTGAAAAATTTGAATCTTAGAGACAATAAATAAACTCTATATTTAATCTATTTGTATTTTAAAAAATATTACTTAGGTCATTTTGCCTTTCACCTAACAATTTGTTATACATAGTATTCATGAGCTTTTGCCTATAAATTTATAATATCAAGAAATATGTAAAAATATCTGGTTGGTTTATATAAATTTATGCAGATGAATATGATACAATATTTGATGATTTATTACGCATAATTGACATTTATATTGAGTACGAGACATGTTCAGCAAAATTCCTTGAAAGGCTTAATTCACATTTAAAAACAACTAAATAAGTTTCTTATAAAAATAAGGAATTTTAGAAAAATTTCCCAAAAAAAATAAGAAATTTTTTGAAAAACTTAAAAAAAAAAAGAAATTTTTGAAAAATTTCCAAAGAAATTTTTTAAAAAATTTCGTATAAATAGTAAGAAATTTTGAAAAATTTCCTAAACATATAAAAATTTAAAAAAAAAATCCTAAATTATTAAAAATTTAAAAAAAAATTCCTAAAAAAAAGAAAATTAAAACAAAAAAATTCTATAAAAATATGAAATTTTTGAAAAATTTATTATAAAAATAGGAAATTTTGAAAAATTTATTATAAAAATAGGAAACTATTGAAAAATTTCCTATAAAAATAGGAAATTTTTGAAAAATTTCCTATAAAAATAGGAAATTTTTGAAAAATTTCCTATAAAAATAGGAAATTTTTGAAAAATTTCCTATAAAAATAGGAAATTTTTGAAAAATTTTTTATAAAAATAGGAAATTTTTGAAAAATTTCCTATAAAAATAGGAAAGTTTTGAAAAATTTCCTATAAAAATAGGAAATTGTTGAAAAATTTCCTATAAAAATAGGAAATTGTTGAAAAATTACCTATAAAAATAGGAAATTGTTGAAAAATTTCCTATAAAAATAGGAAATTTTTGAAAAATTTCCTATAAAAATAGGAAATTTTTGATAAATTTCCTATAAAAATAGGAAATTTTTGAAAAATTTCCTATAAAAATAGGAAATTTTTGAAAAATTTCCTATAAAAATAGGAAATTTTTGAAAAATTTCCTATAAAAATAGGAAATTTTTGAAAAATTTCCTATAAAAATAGGAAATTTTTGAAAAATTTCCTATAAAAATAGGAAATTTTTGAAAAATTTCCTATAAAAATAGGAAATTTTTGAAAAATTTCCTATAAAAATAGGAAATTTTTGAAAATTTTCCTATAAAAATAGGAAATTTTTGAAAAATTTCCTATAAAAATAGGAAATTTTTGAAAAATTTCCTATAAAAATAGGAAATTTTTGAAAAATTTCCTATAAAAATAGGAAATTTTTGAAAAATTTCCTATAAAAATAGGAAATTTTTGAAAAATTTCCTATAAAAATAGGAAATTTTTGAAAAATTTCCTATAAAAATAGGAAATTTTTGAAAACTTTCCTATAAAAATAGGAAATTTTTGAAAAATTTCCTATAAAAATAGGAAATTTTTGAAAAATTTCCTATAAAAATAGGAAATTTTTGAAAAATTTCCTATAAAAATAGGAAATTTTTGAAAAATTTCCTATAAAAATAGGAAATTTTTAAAAAATTTCCTATAAAAATAGGAAATTTTTGAAAAATTTCCTATAAAAATAGGAAATTTTTGAAAAACTTCCTATAAAAATAGGATATTTTTGAAAAATTTCCTATAAAAATAGGAAATTTTTGAAAATTTTCCTATAAAAATAGGAAATTTTTGAAAATTTTCCTATAAAAATAGGAAATTTTTGAAAAATTTCCTATAAGACTAGGAAATTTTTGAAAAATTTCCTATAAAAATAGGAAATTTTTGAAAAATTTCCTATAAAAATAGGAAATTTTTGAAAAATTTCCTATAAAAGTAGGACATTTTTGAAAAATTTCCTATAAAAGTAGGAAATTTTTGAAAAAATTCCTATAAAAATAGGAAATTTTTGAAAAATTTCCTATAAAAATAGGAAATTTTTGAAAAATTTCCTATAAAAATAGGAAATTTTTGAAAAATTTCCTATAAAAATAGGAAATTTTTGAAAAATTTCCTATAAAAATAGGAAATTTTTGAAAAATTTCCTATAAAAATAGGAAATTTTTGAAAAATTTCCTATAAAAATAGGAAATTTTTGAAAAATTTCCTATAAAAATAGGAAATTTTTGAAAAATTTCTTATAAAAATAGGAAATTTTTGAAAAATTTCCTATAAAAATAGGAAATTTTTGAAAAATTTCCTATAAAAATAGGAAATTTTTGAAAAATTTCCTATAAAAATAGGAAATTTTTGAAAAATTTCCTATAAAAATAGGAAATTTTTGAAAAATTTCCTATAAAAATAGGAAATTTTTGAAAAATTTCCTATAAAAATAGGAAATTTTTGAAAAATTTCCTATAAAAATAGGAAATTTTTGAAAAATTTCCCATAAAAATAGGAAATTTTTGAAAAATTTCCTATAAAAATAGGAAATTTTTGAAAAATTTCCTATAAAAATAGGAAATTTTTGAAAAATTTCCTATAAAAATAGGAAATTTTTGAAAAATTTCCTATAAAAATAGGAAATTTTTGAAAAATTTCCTATAAAAATAGGAAATTTTTGAAAAATTTCCTATAAAAATAGGAAATTTTTGAAAAATTTCCTATAAAAATAGGAAATTTTTGAAAAATTTCCTATAAAAATAGGAAATTTTTGAAAAATTTCCTATAAAAATAGGAAATTTTTGAAAAATTTCCTATAAAAATAGGAAATTTTTGAAAAATTTCCTATAAAAATAGGAAATTTTTGAAAAATTTCCTATAAAAATAGGAAATTTTTGAAAAATTTCCTATAAAAATAGGAAATTTTTGAAAAATTTCCTATAAAAATAGGAAATTTTTGAAAAATTTCCTATAAAAATAGGAAAATTTTGAAAAATTTCCTATAAAAATTGGAAATTTGTTTCGTTTACATGCTTTTGGAGGCAAAATAACAATGCAAATACATTATTATTTATACATTTGTATGGATGACTGATTTTTACATACTCATCCATATATCGTTACCTAAAGGGCATAAGGGACATACAAATTTGACTCTGATGTTTTTATGAGTGGGGATAAATTTCGGATAAGAACACCAAACACAAGAAATTAAAATATTTTTATATTTCAAGCCCCCTTTTTTTCGGTTAACTATATATTATCATACCACCACTAGGATATTTCTACATACATATGAAAATTCCTCAATTTGATCAATTTCTATCATAAATTTGTGTATGATTTTTTCATTACCCCCCTCGAAATATGGCTACAGAGAGGAAAAACAAAATGATTTATTGGTTGAAATATGAATGAATAACAACAACAAAAATGAAAAATATTATGTACAATTTAATTGAATCTAATGCACAACATTAAATATAAATACGTGGCATACATTTAGGGGAAAAATTTGCAAAAAATATTCGAAATGAAAAACCCACACATGCACAAAAATTTGATGGCTGTCAATCAAAATGTTTTGAGATATTTTGACAGAGCATAAACAAATTGTTCAATAATCTATTGTCACAAATGTAATAAAGATTATGACTAAAACTTCTTGTCAACACAGAAAAAACCTGCTAGGAGTATGGGGATATGATATAGGGATATGGTTTATTTAAGGAAAAGTTGAGATTTGTTTCACTTTTTTTCCGATTTAAAATTTAATACCTTAAAGTTATTGTTTTCTTAAGGATAATGTTCTTTAAGAAAATTTGTTGTTTGTCTGCTTGTTTAACAAATTATTCTTCAAATGATAATGATGATTTACTGCATCTTTCAAACATATTTCCCTCTATATCCTTGAACACTTGTGTACTTATTTCCACGTTTTACAAACTCTTTTGTTTTCTTATTTATAATGAGTTATAGACATCCTTAAACGTCTGAGAATATATTAAAGAAAAGCTTTTTTTTGCCAAATATTTACTTAGTATAAAATAATATTAAAATATGTTTTCTAGGATAAAGTCTAGCAAATGTCAAACCAAGAGTCATCTTAAGGAAAGACAGAGGAAAACAGTAACACAACTGTCAGAAGGAAAACTAAAAATTTATTATTCACTTATTAAAGTCCTGAACTATAATGATACAAAAATATCTTCATATTAAATAAAATTTTGTCTCTTCTTAAATTTTATTTCAACACTTTTCTTGTTAAAAGTCCTAAGTCCCCTTTACCTAGTCTCTACTGTCTCCTATAAACTGTTTTTCATATAACATCAATATTTACTATACATACATTTTCTTAGGAAACTATTAAAATATTCAACTGATTTTCTATTAAACTTTTTGTTGAGAAACTAGGAAAAGAACTATTTGGCATATTGAGAATTTATTAAGCTGATGCTTTTCCAAAGGACACAACGTGATAAGCCAGCAAAAGTTTAAAAATGTTCCTTTAATCATATTTTTTCGAAAAAGCTTTATTTAAAACTTTGTTGAAAAAAAGCTGTCTATATCAGAGTTTTTTCTACAAAAAGCTATATATAAATTAGAGCTTTGTACACACTGCTTAGACTTAAAAGCTTTTAAAATATATATGGAGTTTAAAAAGCTCTTTTGAAATAATTTTTCTTTCAAATTTTAAATGAAACTTTTACTAAAAGTCATGTCTAGAACTTTTTACTGTTATTTTTTTTGAAAAGCTCTTCATATACATAATTTAAAATTAAGCTTTTTTTAAACAATTTTGAATAAATCATATTTTAGTACTTTTTTATTCTAGAACACCTTTGTTTGTATTGAAAAAATACTCATAAAGTAGTTTTTAAATGGAAAAAGTTCCTAGTTTGTAGGGAAAAAAATATCTCAATTTAAAAAATATGCTTTATCTAAAGCTTTAAGCTTTTCCATACATATAATTAAGCTTACACTTTTTATTCTAAAAAGCTTTTCTGAGTTAAAAAATTTTCTCGAAATAGCTCATTTGTAAAAGCTTTTTAATTAACTAAAAAATTGAGGCAGCATAATTTTGATTAAACTTTAACTCGGCTTAAAAAAATTTGGGAAGCTTTTTAGAGATATAATGTTTTATATAAAAGCTTTTGTGTTGAGTTTTTTGGCTTTCTTTATTTAAAGCTTAAAAAGAAAAGAAAATTTCCTTGTAAAAGCTTTTTGATTTTCGTGAAATCGAAATTTAGGCAAAAACTTTCTCACTTAATTTTCCTTGACAAAAAATTTTATATAAAAGCTTTTGTGTCCAGTAATATTTTGTAAAGCTCTGTACTGGTTTTGTACTGATTAGAATCTTAAAATGTTTAAAGTTTATTTAAAGCTCAAAATTCTGAAAAGCTTTACATAAGAAAATATTAAAAGCTTTTATTTAAAGCTTTCTTTACTACAATCATAAAAAATGCTCAAGATGCATTTTTAGCTCAAAATTCTTAAAAGCTTTTATTATTTAATTAGTATTTTTGATATATTTTTATAGAAAAGCATTCTCTGATGTTTATTAGATCATCAACATTTTTGAATCAAAGTTTTACTTACAAAAATGGTTCTGTTAAAATGATTTTTTCATATTTTGTTACAAATGTTCAAAGTTCATCTAAAGCACAAAATTCTTAAAAGCTTTTAATTTGTTTGCTAAAGTCTTTCTTAGGTATGATTTTAATTATTAATATTTTTCAAAATGAGCTTTTTGCTAAAGACTTTCTTAAATAAGAGCTTAATTATGAAAATTCTTTAAAGCAAACTTTTTTAATAATAAAATTATAACATAAAGCTCTTGGTTAAACTTAATTCAAATATTTTTAAAATATTGGCTATACTGCAAAAGTAAGTTCAAGTAGTTTGAAAACTTTTTCAATTTAAAAAAGCTTTTAATTAAAACTCTTATTCAAAAGAGCTTTAAGCGAAAAAGCTTTTTACTTTATTTGTCAAAAAAAAAACTTGTTTGTATTTTGTTAGGATAAAGAACCTATTATTTTGCTTTTTAAATACAACCAAAAAGTTAATGTAAAGCTTTTTTCTCCTCAACATTGTTTGCTGGGTTACTTTCGCTGCCTGTTGTTAATAGCATGCAAAAAGCGAGTTTAAATTGAAAATGTCTGATTATGAGCTGGCAAAAAAATCTAAAACTTTTCTTTCACGTTATTTTTACTACAAATAATTTATGAAGTTTATGCTTTAATATGCTTAAACTAAAGATAATATACGAGTAGAAACGGAGTAACAAAAAGGAAAAATTTGTAGTTTGTAGAACAAACAGGAAGAAATCGTCAAAGACATAGAAGTTTTAAGTAAACACTATTTAATATTTATTATGGATTTACATACGTTTATAAAATATTTATTTAATTTTGTTGAAACAATATTAGCATAAATGTTTAAGATTGTTGGAAGAAGGAAATTTTTCAAGTATGAGATATTGAAGGGAATGGAATTGGTGAAGATAATGGAGGAGAAAATTGATTTGGAGTTTCTTTTTTTTATAAAAAATAAAGTCAGATACAAGATAAATTGATTTTTCTTAAATAGTTTAGGCAAAGACTTTTTAATATAAAGATATTGCATTTCAAACATTTTCAACTTTAATTTCAGAATTAAAATTCAAGTGGGTAAAGAACAGTAAAAAACCCATAAACGCAAACATACATTTTATGAGCACATGTATGTACCTTAGCTTTCTTTTATTGGATAATCGTCTACATTAGAAGTTTCCGAATTAGAGTAAAAGCTGTATACCCTATTTTTAAGGAAATTTTTAAAACGACCATACGGAAAATTGATGTATTGGATAATCGTCTACATTAGTTGTTTCCGAGTTATAGTAAAATAGGTACACTATCTTTTGTATGGGACTTTTTAAAACGACCATACTTTAAATTAATCTATTGGATAATCGTCCACATTAGTTGTTTCCGAATGAGAATAAAACTTTTTTATGGGACTTTTCAAAACGACCATACGTCAAATTAATGTATTTAATACTCGTCTCCATTAGCTGTTTCTGAATTAGAGTAAAAGCGGTATACTCTCTTTTGTACGGGACTTTTAAAACGACCATACGTCAAATTGATGTATTAAATAATCGTTTCTATTAGTTGTTTCTAAATTAGAATAAAAGCGGTTATTCTAATTCAGACTTTTCAAAACGACCATACGCCAAATTAATGTATTGGATAGTCGTCTATATTAGTTGTTTCCGAATTAGATTAAAACAGGTATACTCTCTTTTTTATGGGACTTTTCAAAACGACCATACGTCAAAATAATGTATTAAATAATCATCTACATTAGTTGTTACCGAGTAAGAGTAAAAGCGGTATACTCTCTTTTTCATGGGATTTTCAAAACGACCATACGTCAAATTGATGTATTAAATAATCGTTTCTATTAGTTATTTCTGTATTAGAATAAAAGCGGTTATTCTAATTCAGACTTTTCAAAACGACCATACGGAAAATTAATGTATTGGATAGTCGTCTATATTAGTTGTTTCCGAATTAAATGAAAACAGGTATACTCTCTTTTTTATGGGACTTTTCAAAACGACCATACGTCAAATTAATGTATTAAATAATCATCTACATTAGTTGTTACCGAGTAAGAGTAAAAGCGGTATACTCTCTTTTTCATGGGATTTTCAAAACGACCATACGTCAAATTGATGAATTAAATAATCATTTCTATTAGTTGTTTCTGAATTAGAATAAAATCGGTTATTCTAATTCAGACTTTTCAAAACGACCATACGGCAAATCATTGTATTGGATAGTCGTCTATATTAGTTATTTCCGAATTAGAGTAAAGCAGGTATACTCTCTTTTTTATGGGACTTTTCAAAACGACCATATATCAAATGAATGTATTAAATAATCATCTACATTAGTTGTTACCGAATTAGAGAAAAGGCGGTATACTCTCCTTTTCGAGGGATTTTTCAAAACGACCATACGGCTTTATATATATAGAGTCTTTGGTTTAGGGTTTGCTGGTTTTATTTAAATAGTCAAAAAAAAAAAAAAATTAAATTTATTAAACTACTTCTTTGGGTGAAAAAGGATATTTGTGGCTTATCAAAAATGTTTAAAAATTTACCTCAAAATGAAACGAACGAAACTTAATAAATAGCCAACAACTTTCCAAAATTTCTAAGTTTAAAATACCCTCCTTCCCCAAAAAGGACTTTAATCAAATACCAAATTACATCAAAAAACAAACCATGACAAGGTAATACTTTATTTAACTTACTCCTCAAATATTTGTTAACTGTAAATATTGAATGTCTCGAAAAAAGTATATTCATTTTCAGTCAAGAGGAGAAAACAAAGAAAGGTCAAAACAACAAAAACCTAAAAATTTTCCCACTTTTTATTACAAGGACCTACATGATTTGCCAAATGTTTTAATACATATAAAAGCCTTTTATTGTTCAAAATCCTGGTACCTTCAGTCATTTTCAGTTTACGAAATAATAAATGATGGCTCGTTAATGTGACTAATACGCGCAATAACAATTAATTCAAACAATATTTAGTAAAATAAATGGCATTTGATATTTGAACATACGAAATAAAATTTTTCATTCGCACTCTCATACAACATAAAGAGGAAATTGTATTAACCCTTAAAGGAAACCACTTAAGAACCCATGAAGTCTGAAAATAACAAAAACCTTAAAAATTTCTTAATAGTTATTTTGTTGTAATAACCCATTTTAATCCCCCATTTTATTTATATAAATATTTTCAATTATTTTCTAGTCTTCCCTAAACTAATGCTCCTACAAGGGTTAATCTAACTAAAACCTTGTGGCTTCTACCTCAAAAAAGGTAAAACATATTTTTCATTAAAAGTGTTGAGTGTTTGTGTGCCTAAAAGTCTCGTGAACATGTTGGCCCGGCATCATTATGTTGGTAATGGTTATGAAAATTTATTTATTCACATTTCTGGAAATTAAGCCATAAAAATGTAATAGCAAAAAAAATAACATGATTGTGTGTTACTAGGACATTGAATTTTTTTTTGCCCTAAAAAACATAGAAATTTTATGAAAATGTCTAATTCACGAAACACTTTAAAATAGAGAAAAGTCTTAATCAAATTTTTGTAAAATTTAAAAAATAAATTATTTAAAAAGTAATATTCTAGGTTGAATTGTTGCAAGGGCCAGATCAGTCTTACACAAACTGATAAAGCAAATGAAAGCTTATTTTATTGGCTTTATAATTCCGTTTGATTTTCAAAGATAACTTCTATAGCTTTCTAGTTATAGGACTTTTAGTAAAAATAGTCATAATTAATATCAATCATACGCTCCCTGCTAAAAATAAGTAAATTCTTAATAAAACCTTTTTTATTAGATATAAGCACGAATGAAGCTTATAAATACAAACTTAAGTTATTTCTTAGTAATATGATTTAAAATCCTTCTTCCTTGGGCTTAAACGCTTTTTTCCCCGGATGATCCAACTTTTGCACTTAAACGTTTTATAGTTTTTTACTTCACTCCATTTTGTAGATTTAATTGTTTTTCTTCTCCCCTTTATTTTTATAGTGAAAAAAAAACTTTTTACTTTCTCTAGCCTTCAAAAGGATAACTCTCTAAAGACCTTAAGTAGTTTTGATTAAATGCTTCATTGTGTTTGGAAAAATTCGTTTTTAAAGAAAAGTGTAAAGGAATTAATATTATAAATTAGGTAAAAGTTGGTCTGGAGGAGAAAGTAAAAGAAATAAGACAAAGTTTTCTTTAGGGTTAATGTAAGTTATATAACGGTCTTTTCGAATCATATAAGGAACTTTTGGACTAAAAAAGGAATAACCTTTATGACATCTTTTAAAGGACAATTTTGAATTTTTTTTTTAATTTTTTAATTTTTAAATTCTTTATGAATAATTTCCTTATTGATATTGCTCTGAAAGTAGGCAATGTTAACTTAAATTCTAAATACTTTTCTACTTATAACAAAAGATTTTAAATTTATTTGTCTAAATCATTTCTCTTCCCTTTAAAATCCTTGTAAACTTTTCGTTAAATTCTTCTTATATTTTGTTTTCGACTTTATTTCCAGTCATCTGTCAAAATTGTAAATTGAATTATGTTTTGCTGCAGTTTGAACTTTTTCTTCTTCTTTTTGGATTTGTGGCAAAACTATTTTGCATTCCAAAAAAAAAAAAATTATATTTAGTTCTAAGGTTTTTTCAAAGAAAATTCTTTCCTATCACAAACCAAAAAAAAAAATATTCCAACACAATATAAATGCATATACGAATACTTTCGTATTTATCTGTTTGTGCGGTAGGTTGCTGGGTTTTTTTGAACTGATCCTTAAAGGAAAAGGATCAGGTTTTAAGGCCTGATTATGTAAAGATATATTTTATTGTTTTCATTTTTAGAAAATCTTAAAATATGCAACATTTTAGTTTGAAATATATTCTCAGACTTATATGGAATATCGGAAAAATTACGAATCGCTTGCCTATATTAACGGCTTCACTACACAGTTTGAATTTTAAAATTATCCTTTATCGTTTTCGAGTTATATCATATTTTGTAAAAATACTCATAATTAATATCAATCATACGCTCTCAGGTGCAAACAAACTAAAATTAAAGTAACTTTTTTATATTAAGCTCAAATAGGCATAGACTAAGACAAAGATTAAAACACAGATTAAACCATAGACTAAGACATAGAATAAGACATAGACTAAGATATAGACAATGACATAGACTACGAGTAGTACTAATACTAATACTAGATACTTTTTTTTAAATCATGAGAGAGCCTGAATATTATTCCCTTATGTGTAGTAGTGCCAGTAAATCTGTGAGTATATAAGGGAGAGATGGAGCAGAGTGACATCTGCATGTGCCGAATTTTGTCTAAAAGAACTTTTTCAAAGATTATTTTTCTGGAAAACTTTTGTATATCATTTTTTAGTTTTTACAATTTTTTTGCTTATATGATTTGAATATTTAGTTTTTCCTTTTTAAAGGGTAAAACTTGAACATATGAGTACGAGTGTGAGTGTGAGTATGATGTTGATTGTGATGGTGATGTACTCTTGACACATACGGTTGACAACAGATTATGTGTAAACAAGAAAAGTTTAACACAAGTCAAGGAAATAGAATAGAAAAATGAGAATTTCGAAAAAAAAATATGTTTATAATAATAAAATATAAGTTTAATCAAACTTTGTTCATTCTTTTCTGGTGTTTGTTGGTTGTAAAGACTTTAAACATGAAGTTTACAAAATATTTTGACATTTAGAAATATATAGGAAAAGAAGTTTGAATAAAATATGAAAATGTCTGAGGACTTTATTGCTTTTTGTTTGGAAAATACTTGAAGTGAAAATAAAATATTTTATACAATAGTTTTAAAAGTTTCTTTTTAAGGATTTGATATATTAGGAAAAATATTGTTTTAGAAAAATACGAAAAATATTGAGATACATTTTTGAAGATGTAAAATTTTATATGAATATGTAAAAATAAAACAATTTATTTTTGACTCATAAATTTTATTTTTCTTAGAAAAAATTCTCTGGTGATTTTGGTTACCTGATTTGCACATATGACTAACTTTTTCGAACAAAAACTTTTTTTTTTACATTTTCTCTAAAAATTTTCAACTACAACTGAAAAAAATATATTTTACAATATTTTTAACATTGAGACAGAATAAGTAAATGTATTTGCAACAAATAAACCAAAAATCATTTTACGCCCCAGTAAAATTTTAGGTCAAAGACCCACAATTCATGTGTGTCTGCCAGTTTTTTTCTTTTTGGTTTGTGCCCCAACTGTAGCCAACATTAGGAAACAAAAAGTAATTTATAGCCAACTTTGAGGTTTTTCAAATTTTTGTTACTTTTTCTTTCAATCTACAAATCGATGTAGGTACAACAAAGTTTAAGTTAAAAAAGAAAGAATATATTTTTATATAAGGATATTATTTTTTTTTAAATTTTACAATTGCCTTTCAAATTATTTTTTTTTTTGCAAAAAAATTTAAAAAATTTTTTTAGTTTAATTGAAAAAAAATATTAAAATTTTTGCAAAAAAAAAATCATTAAAAATTTGCTTTATTTGTATTGCACTATACAATTTTTATCTAACATATACGAAAAAACACTTTCTTATTTAATCCCTTTATTTATAAGCTTAAAAACATATAATTTTCATAAGTAGAAACATCTTTTTATTTCCTTTTACCATTTTTCTTAATAATTTTTTGTTATTAAAGTAAATGAGTTTTCTTCCCTTTTGTTTCATTTGCTCATAAATCAAAAGCTCTTTTGATACATTTTTTTCTTTAACCACAAAAATATTAATTTCTTTTCTTATACTCGCACCTTCTTTTTGTCTTACAACAAAAAAGAGAAAAATTCTTTTATAACATCAGGAAAAACTACTTAAGAAAATAGTCATATTTTACCAAAAAAGAAGATTTTAGTTAATGAGGAAATTTAAGACTTTGAGATGTACTTTTTAAGTTCTTTGTTTAAAGAACAAAAGAAAAAAAGGGTAAAATTTAAAGAAAATTATAAAGATATTGACACTGAAAATTTAAAGAGATGCCCCATAGTGCAGAAGTGTAATCAATTTATTATATTAAGCATACAAATATGTTTCTGCTGCTGTCTATGTCTTAGTCTTTGTCTTAGTCTATGTCTTAGTCTATGCCTTAGTCTTTGCCTTAGTCTATGTCTTAGTCTATGTCTTAGTCTATGTCTTAGTCTATGTCTTAGTCTATGTCTTAGTCTATGTCTTAGTCTATGTCTTAGTCTATGTCTTAGTCTATGTCTTAGTCTATGTCTTAGTCTATGTCTTAGTCTATGTCTTAGTCTATGTCTTAGTCTATGTCTTAGTCTATGTCTTAGTCTATGTCTTAGTCTATGTCTTAGTCTATGTCTTAGTCTATGTCTTAGTCTATGTCTTAGTCTATGTCTTAGTCTATGTCTTAGTCTATGTCTTAGTCTATGTCTTAGTCTATGTCTTAGTCTATGTCTTAGTCTATGTCTTAGTCTATGTCTTAGTATATGTCTTAGTCTATGTCTTAGTCTATGTCTTAGTCTATGTCTTAGTCTATGTCTTAGTATATGTCCTAGTCTATGTCTTAGTCTATGTCTTAGTCTATGTCTTAGTCTATGTCTTAGTCTATGTCTTAGTCTATGTCTTAGTCTATGTCTTAGTCTATGTCTTAGTCTATGTCTTAGTTTATGTCTTAGACTATGTCTTAGTCTATGTCTTAGTCTATGTCTTAGTCCTTGTCTATGTCTTAGTCTATGTTTTAGTCTATGTCTTAGTCTATGTCTTAGTCTATGTCTTAGTCTATGTCTTAGTCTATGTCTTAGTCTATGTCTTAGTCTTTGTCTATGTCTTAGTCTATGTCTTAGTCTATGTCTTAGTTTATGTCTTAGTCTATGTCTTAGTCTATGTCTTAGTCTATGTCTTAGTCTATGTCTTAGTCTATGTCTTAGTCTATGTTTAGTCTTTGTCTATGTCTTAGTCTATGTCTTAGTCTTTGTCTATGTCTTAGTCTATGTCTTAGTCTATGTCTTAGTCTATGTCTTAGTCTATGTCTTAGTCTATGTCTTAGTCTATGTCTTAGTCTATGTCTTAGTCTATGTCTTAGTCTATGTCTTAGTCTATGTCTTAGTCTATGTTTAGTCTTTGTCTATGTCTTAGTCTATGTCTTAGTCTTTGTTTATGTCTTAGTCAATGTCTTAGTCTATGTCTTAGTCTATGTCTTAGTCTATGTCTTAGTCTATGTCTTAGTCTATGTCTTAGTCTATGTTTTAGTCTATGTCTTAGTCTATGTCTTAGTCTATGTCTTAGTCTATGTCTTAGTCTATGTCTTAGTCTATGTCTTAGTCTATGTCTTAGTCTATGTCTTATTCTATGTCTTAGTCTATGTCTTAGTCTATGTCTTAGTCTATGTCTTAGTCTATGTCTTAGTCTATGTCTTAGTCTATGTCTTAGTCTATGTCTTAGTCTATGTCTTAGTCTATGTCTTAGTCTATGTCTTGGTCTATGTCTTAGTCTATGTCTTAGTCTATGTCTTAGTCTATGTCTAAAACTAGGTCTTAGTTTATGTTTAGGTCTATGTCAGTTGCTTGTATAAACATTTCATATGAATTTTTAAGGATTTTTTTATCCTTTTAAATATTGTAAAAATTTTGTTTAAATGCCTAATGTCTGCATAAAAAATTAACAAGTCTAGGGAAATAGCTTCAATTTTTTATTTGTTGGCATTTTATATAGCAACTTTATATTAGCATAAAATTAATGTGTGCTTTGAAATATGTAAAAAATATATAATCACATATTCCTCCTGCTAACAGAATCCCCCCCAGTAAATATCCTCCTCTTTGGTTGTAGGTTTATTAAAATAACTTATGTGTTATGCAGTAAAAATTATGTAGTTCAAGCTCAGATTTCTTTTATTTCCGTTTCCCTTTGATTGTTCAGTTGTTTTTGTTACTTTAGCTAGTTTTCCTGTTTTTCTTGTTCTAGGATTTCTTTGTTGTTGTTTAAGTATTGCACATTTTCCCTGTACGCTCACTATAACATAATTACATTGTATAAATAAATATTAGAATTTATGATTTTTAATTAAATAAACAGTAAAACGTTGTTTCTACTCGAATCTTTCTGAAGTTGTTTCTCTGTTGTAGTTTTTTCTGATGTCGTTACAAGATGAAAAGTTAATTAGCAAATAACCCGGGGGTAAAATGTTGCTTTTAACTAATATTTTCAAGGGAATTCAATTAAATACAAAAAGTTGAAGAGTAAAAGAAGAAAATTACAACGAAATATAGGAAACTTTTTAATAAAATATTAGTTTGAAGGAGATTCTAAAAAGGATTTATGTTTTGTGAAAGGAGATTCTAACAAGGATTCATGTTTAGTACGTAAAAAAAATTAAAAGAAAAATGGAAAAACTATAAATGAAAAATGTTTAATTGTTTAATAAGTTTTAGATGTAATAATTTTTAAATTAATAGAAAATTTTAATTAATTTAAAGCCTTCAGCAGAAGCTTTTTAAAACTAGATATAAAATATAATTGTCTACTATTTAGGCCAAATATTTTTCTATGCCATAATAATTTACTAATTAGTTAATACCGTAATGAAATTGATGCTATTTAACAAATCAATTAAGCGTATAATTTATAAATTTTTCATAGAAAATAAATTTATAGCCTTCACCAGACACACAATTATATATCGCCACCTTAAATACAAAAGGGGGTAAGTAACATAAAAATCAATTTTTCTTAAACTTTTGGTGTTTTTAATAGAATTGAGTCCATATTTAGTCAAAAAAGTTAATGTCGTGTTTTTGTGTTACTTAAGCCCTTTCGCTTTTTAGAAAACGATATGCAGATAAGTTTCAAAATTTATAAATGAATTAAACTCTAATGTATTATTACATTGTATTTAAATAAAATGTTTACATATGTAAAATATGTAAATGAAAATTTATACAATTTATTATGTATAGAAAAAATACAATGTAAATTAAGGTCAAAAATGCTGTAAGCACCCTAATATGAAATTTGGTCCAAAACCGAATAAATTGTTAGGGCATCAAATCTGATAAAGGCCATGACTTGATTCATGAGTGAAAGAATTGGTTCGAAGATTTTTAAATTTATTTCAAGTCTATACCAATAGCATAGGCCCTTACAGACTAAGATATAGACAAAAACATTGACTAAGACATAGGGAAAAGATATAGACTAAGACATAGACTAAGACATAGACTAAGACATAGACTAAGACATGGACTAAGACATAGACTAAGACATAGACTAAGACATAGACTAAGACATAGACTAAGACGTAGACTAAGACATAGACTAAGACATAGACTAAGACATAGACTAAGACATAGACTAAGACATAGACTAAGACATAGACTAAGACATAGACTAAGACATAGACTAAGACATAGACTAAGACATAGACTAAGACATAGACTAAGACATAGACTAAGATATAGACTAAGATATAGACTAAGATATAGACTAAGACATAGACTAAGACATAGACTAAGACATAGACTAAGACATAGACTAAGACATAGACTAAGACATAGACTAAGACATAGACTAAGACATAGACTAAGATATAGACTAAGACATAGATTAATACATAGACTAAGACGTAGACTAAGACATAGACTAAGACATAGACTAAGACATAGACTAATACATAGACTAAGACATAGACTAAGACATAGACTAAGACATAGACTAAGACATAGACTAAGACATAGACTAAGACATAGACTAAGACATAGACTAAGACATAGACTAAGATATAGACTAAGACATAGACTAAGACATAGACTAAGACATAGACTAAGACATAGACTAAGACTAAGACTAAGACTAAGACTAAGACTAAGACTAAGACTAAGACTAAGACTAAGACTAAGACTAAGACTAAGACTAAGACTAAGACTAAGACTAAGACTAAGACTAAGACTAAGACTAAGACTAAGACTAAGACTAAGACTAAGACTAAGACTAAGACTAAGACATAGACTAAGACATAGACTAAGACATAGACTAAGACATAGACTAAGACATAGACTAAGACATAGACTAAGACATAGACTAAGACATAGACTAAGATATAGACTAAGATATAGACTAAGACATAGACTAAGACATAGACTAAGACATAGACTAAGACATAGACTAAGACATAGACTAAGACATAGACTAAGACATAGACTAAGACATAGACTAAGACATAGACTAAGATATAGACTAAGACATAGATTAATACATAGACTAAGACATAGACTAAGACATAGACTAAGACATAGACTAAGACATAGACTAATACATAGACTAAGACATAGACTAAGACATAGACTAAGACATAGACTAAGACATAGACTAAGACATAGACTAAGACATAGACTAAGACATAGACTAAGACATAGACTAAGACATAGACTAAGACATAGACTAAGACATAGACTAAGACATACACTAAGACATAGACTAAGACATAGACTAAGACATAGACTAAGACATAGACTAAGACATAGACTAAGACATAGACTAAGACATAGACTAAGACATAGACTAAGACATAGACTAAGACATAGATTAAGACATAGACTAAGACATAGACTAAGACATAGACTAAGACATAGACTAAGACATAGACTAAGACATAGACTAAGACATAGACTAAGACATAGACTAAGACATAGACTAAGACATAGACTAAGACATAGACTAAGACATAGACTAAGACATAGGCTACGACATAGACTAAGACATAGACTAAGACATAGAATAAGACATAGAATAAGACATAGACTAAGACATAGACTAAGACATAGACTAAGACATAGACTAAGACATAGACTAAGACATAGACTAAAACATAGACTAAGACATAGACTAAGACATAGACTAAGACATAGACTAAGACATGGACTAAGACATAGACTAAGACATAGACTAAGACATAGACTAAGACATAGACTAAGACATAGACTAAGACATAGACTAAGACATAGACTAAGGCATAGACTAAGACATAGACTAAGACATAGACTAAGACATAGCCTAAGACATAGACTAAGACATAGACTAAAACATAGACTAAGACATAGACTAAGACATAGACTAAGACATAGACTAAGACATAGACTAAGACATAGACTAAGTCATAGACTAAGACATAGACTAAGATGTAGACTAAGACATAGACTAAGACGTAGACTAAGACTAAGACATAAACTAAGACATACGCTACCTCAGCTCGACTACAAAACCACATTACAACTAGACAGAGGCTTGGACAATCACTAGCACTAGACAGAGGCTTACCATAGAGCAGGTCATGTAGTACAATATATTTTATTTTTGCAGGCTTTGAAAAATTATTTATATATAATACGAAAAATATATATAAATAAAACTTGTCTTTTTTATATAATTTCTTTAGGAAATCACTTAAATTTTCAATTTATTTAAAACATAAATTTTATTTCTAATTTATCTTTTTATTTTAGTTTTTATGATTTACATTTGAAATTTGAAGATTTTTGTTTTTCTTTGCTCTGCTTATGGTCTGAGCCTGAGCCTGAATGAACAAATTGATAAAGATTAAATAAACATTTTATAAAATTTATGTTCATTTAGGAATTTATTTGTTTATTTATTAAAGTTGAGGTAAGCACAAACTGTTGACAGTTTTCCTTTTTTATTTTCAAAAGATGCCCCGAAGCAGTTGGGAGGGAGAGTAATGGGTTTTAAAGGTATTAAATTAACAAGATTTATGACTTATTTTGTTGTTTTTATTTTTCTGGTAAATAAAGAAGAAAAATGTGAAAGGATACTCAAAAGCAGAGATAAGAGCTAATATTTAATTAAATGTTTTATGGTTTAAGTTTAAAAAGAATTGCTCTTTTATGCATATTAAATTTTTATATTAAATTTTAAGTTAAGTCTTAATTTTTAACTTGATGTATGTATGTGTTAGTCTATTTCTAAGTCCGAATATTTATCTATGAGTTAGTTAATATCATTCGTTTTTATTTGTGTAGCTTTTTACTTAAACTATACTCTTCTAGTTCTTTTTATGTAGGAAATTAATCCATAAAAATTATAGTAATTTTCTAACAGCTTTTGGTTCTCCAACTAAGTACCACTCAAGACCAGCTTCGCAAATCAAATCCAAAGAAAAAAAAAACATAGAAATATAAAAGAAAACACGAAACATTTCATGATAACTATAATGATTATGATGATGGTGATGGCCACTAAGCCAGCAAAATGGATTTCTATTTGTATTTATATTTCTTGGGTTTTTCTAGACATTTTCATTTGTTTTCCTTTTTTTTGGAGAAAATCATATGAAATGTTTTATTATTTTTACTAAATATCATATAAGAAAAATCTGTTGTATTACTTGAGAAAAATTACATATTTGATAAGATGGTTTTATTTTGATTACAACAGGAATTATGTGCTAGAAAATAAAAATGGCATTTGAAGGAGGGCAACAAAAATATTCATTAACTTTATTTAGGAAAAAAGTTAAACAGTTTCGTCTACAAAAGTTTTTTGGGCATTTTGGATTGTTAAGGCTTCCTTAAGAAATTTCCTAGGGACAAACTAACAAATATTTACGCATTATAATAATCAACTAATACTTAAGCAATTTTGCTTGTGGGTGTGATTATTTATGTACAAAGTTTGACTAGGAAAGGATGACTGTAGTAGCTTATACATATGTAAGTATATGTATTTCGTTATGGCTCTGTATATGTGTGTGGTTAAAAAGCATAAAAGTCCAGTAAATACTTTGTTTAGCTGCTTAGGCTTTTTGTACTTTTTTAAAATTTTAGATAAATTGGAGGCATTTTTTACTTAACATAAAGACAAATGTTTAGAATAAGAATTGGGTATAGGCTAGTCTATTTTATAGTTTAAGTTTCAACCTATTCTTAGGTATATGCCTTACTCTATGTGTTTGGGTATGTGTCTATATGCCAGTCTACATATATCTTAGTCTATGTCTTAGTCTATGTCTTAGTCTATGTCTTAGTCTATGTCTTAGTCTATGTCTTAGTCTATGTCTTAGTCTATGTCTTAGTCTATGTCTTAGTCTATGTCTTAGTCTATGTCTTAGTCTATGTCTTAGTCTATGTCTTAGTCTATGTCTTAGTCTATGTCTTAGTCTATGTCTTAGTCTATATCTTAGTCTATGTCTTAGTCTATGTCTTAGTCTATATCTTAGTCTATGTCTTAGTCTATGTCTTAGTCTATGTCTTAGTCTATGTCTTAGTCTATGTCTTAGTCTATGTCTTAGTCTATGTCTTAGTCTATGTCTTAGTCTATGTCTTAGTCTATGTCTTAGTCTATGTCTTAGTCTATGTCTTAGTCTATGTCTTAGTCTATGTCTTAGTCTATGTCTTAGTCTATGTCTTAGTCTATGTCTTAGTCTATGTCTTAGTCTATGTCTTAGTCTATGTCTTAGTCTATGTCTTAGTCTATGTCTTAGTCTATGTCTTAGTCTATGTCTTAGTCTATGTCTTAGTCTATGTCTTAGTCTATGTCTTAGTCTATGTCTTAGTCTATGTCTTAGTCTATGTCTTAGTCTTTGTCTAAGTCTATGTCTTAGTCTATGTCTTAGTCTTTATCTTAGTCTATGTCTTAGTCTATGTCTTAGTCTATGTCTTAGTCAATGTATTAGTCTGTATTTTAATCTATGTATTAGTCTATGTCTTAGTCTATGTCTTAGTCTATGTCTTAGTCTATGTCTTAGCCTATGTCTTAGTCTATGTCTTAGTCTATGTCTTAGTCTATGTCTTAGTCTATGTCTTAGTCTATGTCTTAGTCTATGTCTTAGTCTATGTCTTAGTCTATGTCTTAGTCTATGTCTTAGTCTATGTCTTAGTCTATGTCTTAGTCTATGTCTTAGTCTATGTCTATGTCTTAGTCTATGTCTATGTCTATGTCTTAGTCTATGTCTTAGTCTATGTCTTAGTCTATGTCTTAGTCTATGTCTTAGTCTATGTCTTAGTCTATGTCTTAGTCTATGTCTTAGTCTATGTCTTAGTCTATGTCTTAGTCTATGTCTTAGTCTATGTCTTAGTCTATGTCTTAGTCTATGTCTTAGTCTATGTCTTAGTCTATGTCTTAGTCTATGTCTTAGTCTATGTCTTAGTCTATATCTTAGTCTATGTCTTAGTCTATGTCTTAGTCTATATCTTAGTCTATGTCTTAGTCTATGTCTTAGTCTATGTCTTAGTCTATGTCTTAGTCTATGTCTTAGTCTATGTCTTAGTCTATGTCTTAGTCTATGTCTTAGTCTATGTCTTAGTCTATGTCTTAGTCTATGTCTTAGTCTATGTCTTAGTCTATGTCTTAGTCTATGTCTTAGTCTATGTCTTAGTCTATGTCTTAGTCTATGTCTTAGTCTATGTCTTAGTCTATGTCTTAGTCTATGTCTTAGTCTATGTCTTAGTCTATGTCTTAGTCTATGTCTTAGTCTATGTCTTAGTCTATGTCTTAGTCTATGTCTTAGTCTATGTCTTAGTCTATGTCTTAGTCTATGTCTTAGTCTATGTCTTAGTCTATGTCTTAGTCTATGTCTTAGTCTATGTCTTAGTCTATGTCTTAGTCTATGTCTTAGTCTATGTCTTAGTCTATGTCTTAGTCTATGTCTTAGTCTATGTCTTAGTCTATGTCTTAGTCTATGTCTTAGTCTATGTCTTAGTCTATGTCTTAGTCTATGTCTTAGTCTATATCTTAGTCTATGTCTTAGTCTATGTCTTAGTCTATGTCTTAGTCTATGTCTTCGTATATGTCTTAGTCTATGTCTTAGTCTATGTCTTAGTCTATGTCTTAGTCTATGTCTTAGTCTATGTCTTAGTCTATGTCTTAGTCTATGTCTTAGTCTATGTCTTAGTCTATGTCTTAGTCTATGTCTTAGTCTATGTCTTAGTCTATGCCTTAGTCTATGTCTTAGTCTATGTCTTAGTCTATGTCCTAGTCTATGTCCTAGTTTATGTCCTAGTCTATGTCTTAGTCTATATCTTAGTCTATGTCTTAGTCTATACCTTAGTCTATGTCTTAGTCAATGTCTTCGTCTATGTCTTAGTTTATGTTTTAGTCTATATCTTAGGCAATGTCTTAGTCTGTATTAGTCTATACTTTAGTTTATGTCTTTATTTATCTTTATCCTTTAGTACCTTAAGTGCAACTACTTTTTTAATTTTTATATGGTTCGAATGTAGAGATTTTTATTACAAATTCGTTACATCAGCATCACAAATAGAAGCACGTATGTTTGGAGGACATAGATATTTCCTTGTTCAGAACAAATAGTGACCAATAAAACTAACAACTGCTTCCATTCATTTCTACTTCCGGAAAAAATAAACACTAATACCTGAAAACAAAGCACAAGGGGACAGAATAAGACATTTTGTTCAAATATAGTAAAAGCAGGAACTTTTAAAAGGCTGGTACGAAACATTTAAATATGGATCTGGAAAGACAAGTCATAGTAGTCACGAGTTCTTGCGAAGGACTCTAAGGATAATGCAGGTATGCCACTTCAGGCGATTCAAAGTAGACGGACTTTTGTTAAAAAAATTTTTTCGCCATAGGTAATTTTGATATTCTTCTGAATACATTTTCATACAAGTTTAACTTTTTTTGTTATCAAATATTTTTTTGTTGTGCCCCATTGTGCTATAAAGCATCATCTTCTTTACAATTGTTTTATCTTTCTGCTGTGTATTTGAAAATGGCAATGCCAGCAATTTAATGGAAACAATGTTTGTGCTAAAAAAACGAGCTAAATCAAAATGTTCGCTACTATTAAAGCAGTTAAAATGTTGTTGCATGCAACACTTAAATGTTGCAAAAGGAACTACACAAAAATAACTCCAGTTTATGGCACTTAGAAAAAGAGAGTTAAAGTTAACAGACTGCAAATAATTTCATCTTTTTGTTGATGCAGTTGGTTATAAATTTTAAGAGTTAGGGTGAGGGCTGATGAGGGGTTAAGAGGGGGAAAGTAAAATATACTGACACTTAATGTCAATGTTTAAAAATTACCACAAATGTTAAAAAATCATTTAGCTTTTGTTTGGCGACTGTTTCGAGATTGATTTTAGTGTTTTCGGATCTTTTTGTTTTGGACAATGGGTGGATACATGGAAAATTTGGGAAAATATTCTTCTTGACTTTAAGATTTAATGAAAAAACTTTATAGTTTTTCATGAAATTTTTTTTTTGAGAAACTCTGTTTTTGAGAAACACTGTTTTTTAATGAAAAAACTATAGTTTTTATAAAAAAAAAATTGAGAAACTTTTGTTAGTCACTGCTTTTTTTATTTTGTAATACCATAAAAACCTTTTGCTGTTTCTCATTTTATTGTCTTCGTATAAATATTTCTTTATTATCAGATGGGAAATAAGCAAAATGATTTTTGATCCTTGTTTGTTTCCCTGCCATTACAAAAACCAGGACTCAGTTACACTGTCAACTGCACACGCCATTGACTATTGAAAGCAAATTTACAAATAAAATGGAAACATTGATGTATTTTTTTTTCGAAAAAATTACAACTGATATAAAAAGTGAAATCGTTAATTTGGCAAACGAAACTGTTTTTAAAATCAATTATGGGGAAATGTAATGATTACACTAGAAAACAAAAATTAACTTTTAACTACACACTTGATCATCTCAAAAGTTGTTGTATTTATTTTAGTCTTTTGATTAAAAAAGCATTAGAAATTTTATTATCTTCAAATTTGTTGTTAAAAAAAAAAAATTTTTTGAAATTGGCAATTTTTGAAAATGCTGTTACCTTGATTTTATTATATCTTTAGATTCTTTGGGTTTTTCGATTTTGTTAAAAGTTATAGAATATAAAAGAGAATAAATCTATCTTTAAATGGTTGAATATTATTATTATTATTATTTTTTATATGTTTGATAGTTTCAGAGTTATTGGCATTTGAAATAAAAAAATATTTTTTTTTATAAAAAATTTTCAGTTTTTTATTTTTTAAAAATTCATAAAAATTCGAAGATTTACCATTTTTATTAAATAATCTTTAAACTGGTAATGTTCTTTATAAAATAGGCCTTATTTCATGCAAATCCATTAAAAAATTGTTATTTTATTAACAATAAAGTAAATAACGAGAAAATACCCAATTTTGTATTTAAGCCATTTTGGTCATTGGGTCTTATATGGGAGCTGGGGTCAAATGTGAACCGAATTTTTTCAAATTCTGCAATTAGATTGACGTTTATACAAAAATTATGTGTAGAAAAAATAAATATAAAATTATCATTATCTTCAGTTTTATGACTGTTTTTGTTAACTTCGTCGAAAGTTATTGCATGGGAGCTAGGGTTAAATGTGGACCGATTTTTTTTGATATTTTTTAATATTAATGCAGTTTATAAAAACATTATTTGGGCAACAAATCAACCTAAAAATAACATTATCTTCAGACTTAGAAGAGTTTTTGGAAATTTTGAGGCATTAAAGTCGATTTTGTCAGAAGTTCTTGTATGGGAGCTATGGTCAAATATGGACTGATTTCATCAAAGATTCGTACAGTGATTTTTGTTTATATTATCAGTATTTGTTCTAAATTTCATAAAAATATACTGAAATTTGTGACCCAAATCTCTATTCCGGGAAGTGAGACCTATGTAAGGTACCCGAACAAAAGCTCCAAATATAGATGTATAACGTTCTTTGTTTATATGAGTAATAATCTTTCTAAATTTCATAAAAATATACCGAATTTTGTGGCCAAAATCTCAATTCCGGGAGGTGAAACCTATGGGAGGTACCCGAAATACTGAAAACGATAGTCTTACCGCCAAGGAAAATATCTGTGCCAAATTTTATAAAAATTAAGAAAACATTGTGGCTTTGAGGACCATAAATCTTAAATTCGGGAAGAAAATTATTTGGGAGGTACCCGAATTTTTTTTACGATTTGGTTTATTTTAATCAGGCTTTGTCCTTGAAGCAAAAAAATATTTTCAGCCAAGTCTCATTAAAGTATCTTCAAAATTGTGGCCTTTACAGAATTTTTTCCACATTATTCTTAATAATTTCATTACTTATCAATGGATTTTCAAAATTTAATACCTATATTATTTTAAAATATTTAAAGCTTTTCTATGGTCTAGTAAAGATTTTAAGTATTCGACAATTTCGATTTTTTATAAACTTTTAAAAAATAAAATTTTTTCAATTTTGTTCAAAAATATTTTTTTTATGATATTTTAATATGAATAACTCTAAAACTTTTGATCACACAAAGATCTTGTATAAAAACATCTCAAGCGTAATTTTATTCTTAATCTACTCATCTATTTTTCAATAAATTGGTCAAGCCGTTCTTAAGATATGTCATTTTAAATAGGTCAACCTCTTCCAAAACCAAAATTTTTAAATCAATTTTTGCAAAAAAAAAAAAATATTTTCGAAACTACTGCTCGGATTGAAAAAAAGGAAATAGTATTTCTGAAAGATAATTTTGTGGCCTAATTTAGGTTTTTTACTTGGTTCAAGAATATAAACAGTTTTTGAGTTGATTGATAGTTTAGGTAATTAATCATAATTAATAATTTAAAAAAAAAATTACAACAACTTATGTTTGCCAAAACTGGGGCTCGAACCCGGGCTTAGTAGTCTTCAATTATATCGACTGAATTGAAAATTTTAAATTTTATGGTTTTTTAATCACATCTTTAAGCTCTTAAAACATCACCCGTTATATATTGTATTAAAAATTCAAAATTCTTCCAAAAGTTCAAAAATATCAAGTGTTAACAATTTAAGAAGCAATAAAAAACATCATTTTCATTTTTATCACAAAATCAGTTCAAAGTTCAATTGTTTCTCTTGGCTTTTAATAAATAAATTTTTAAATTATTACTTAAGCCAAAAACTAAAACAAAAAACAAAAAATAAGAAAAATATTTTCATTTAAAATACATACAAAATTCCATAATTTATGACTGATGTTATTTTGGAGCTAAAGCTAAAAAAAATTTGATATTTTTAGCAAATTCTAACAAAAAAAGAAAACAAGAAAAACAATGAAAATCATTCAGGCATTCATGAACCGAAATAAAAAAAGGGATAAATGGATGGATGAACAGATGAAGGGACGGACAGACGGTTATTTATACAATGTTTTGTCTAAAATTGTATGCAAGTGCTACATATATAAAATACTAATACTAATAAAACTAACTACAATGACCTGATATCCCGGATATGCAACAAACTGACACATACGAGAATTCTACAGTATATTTTTGTGTGTATGTGTAGGGATGTGAATACATACATGTGTTCACATGTAGATGCTTAACATTTTACCAGGAAACTAGAATGGCCAAAAATTGAAATTTTATATAAATGCCAAAAATATATAAGATATGAAGAAAAAATTAGAATTATTACTAAATAACAGAAAAAAAAAACAAAAACAGACACAGAAACAAATGACTGAATGACTGACAGATAGACAATATCAAAAATAGCACAAAATAATGGACAAATACAAAAAATGAAATTGAAATAAGTAATAGGGAAAAAAAGAGTATGGAAATTGTTAAAAAGTCAAGAAGAAAATAATGAAAGGACAGTGAAAGCTGATCGAAATAGAAACTTCATATCATCCATAAATTTTCTTAATATTTAGTTCTTAGTGCCGTTAAAGAAAACTTTTTTTTCATAGATAATTTTTTATAAAAATTTTTCTGTAAAAATTTTTTTATCAAAAATTTTTCTATAAAAAAATTTGTTATTAAAAATTTTTCTATAAAAAATATTTTATTAAAAATTTTTCTATGGAAAATTTTTTATCGAAAATTTTCCAAAGAAATTTGTTTTATCCAAAATTTTTCTACAAAAAATTTCTTCATCAAAAATTTATCTACAGAATTTTTTATCAAAAACTTTTCTATAAAACTTATTATCAAAAATTTTTCTTTAAAAAAAAATTGTTCATAGAAATTTTTTATTAAAAATTTGTTCATAGAAATTTTTTAATAAAAAGTTTTTTTTTGTAAAAAAATTTTTTATAGAAAAATTTTTGATAAAAAAAACTTTCTATAGAAAAATTTTTGATAAAAAAATTGTTGACAAACAGTTTTTATAAAGAAAAATTTTTGAAAAAAAAATTTTATGAAAAAATTTTCTATAGAAAAAATTTTGATTTTTATCAAAATAGAAAAATTTTTGCCAAAAAAAAATTTCAATAGAAAAATGTTTGATAAAAAAATTTTCTAAAAAAAATTTTTTAATCAAAAATTTTTCTATAGAAAATTTTTTAATCAAAAATTTTTCTATAGAAAACTTTTTTATTAAAAATTTTTTAATCAAAAATTTTTCTATAGAAAATTTTTTAATCAAAAATTTTTCTATAGAAAACTTTTTTATTACAAATTTTTTTATCAAACATTTTTCTATTGAAATTTTTTTTTGGCAAAAATTTTTCTATTTTGATAAAAATCAAAATTTTTTCTATAGAAAATTTTTTCATAAAATTTTTTTTTTGAATAATTTTTCTTTAGAAAAACTGTTTGTCAACAATTTTTTTATCAAAAATTTTTCTATAGAAAGTTTTTTTTTATCAAAAATTTTTCTATAAAAAATTTTTTTACAAAAATGTTTCAATAGAAAATTATTAATAAAAAATGAATAAATAAATGTAACAGATTTGGGATCAAATGCGAATAGTCATTCTTTTTGAATAATATTTACATCCCGACAAGTTTGTTATTTTTTTAAAAAAATTTTTTATTAAAAGTTTTTCCATAAAAATCTTTTTTATCAATTTTTTTTTTAAATTTCCTTATTAAAAATTTTCTACAGAAAAATTTTTTATAAAAAATTTTCTATTTTGAATCAAAAATGTTTCTATAGAAAATTTTTCTATATAAAAATATTTTTATAGAAAATGTTTCTTCAGAAAATTTTTTTTTTTTAGAAAATTTTACGATAGAAACAATTTTTTCTATAGGAATTTTTTTATGAATTTTTTTTTTCAAAAATTTTTCTATAGAAATTTTTTTTCTCAAAAATTTTTCTATAGAAATTTTTTTCTCAAAAATTTTTCTATAGAAAATTTTTTTATCAAAAATTTTTCAATAGAAAATATTTTTTTTGTTTGTTTAAAAAATAAAAAGTATTCAACTACATTTTTTTTAATATTTTTATCAAAAATTGTTCTATTGAATTTTTTTTATCAAAATTTTTTCTATAGAATTTTTTTTTTTTTTTAAATTTTACAAAAAAAAAAAAATTTTGATAAAAACATTTTGAACAGAAAAAGTTTCGATAAAAAAATTTTTGGTAAAAAATTTTTTATAGAATAAAATTTTCTATTTTTTTTGATAACAAATTTTCTATAAAAATTTTTTATCAAAAGTTTTTCCATAGAAAATTTTTTAATCAAAATATTTTCTACAGAAAATTTTTTAATCAAAAATTTGTCTATAGAAAATTTTTTACCAAAAATTTTTCTACAGAAAATTGCCTATCAAAAGTTTTTCTATAGAAAACTGTTTATTCAAAAATTTTTCTAAAAAGAACTTTCATCAAAAAATTTTCTATGGAAAATTATTCTATAGAAAATTTTTGTTTCAAAAATTTTTCTGTAGAAAATTTCTTATCAAAAATGTTTCTATAGAAAATTTTGTTATCAAAAATTTTTCTGTAGAAAAACTTTTTTATCAAAAATTTTTTTATAGAAAAATTTTCTATTTTTTATCAAACATTTTTCTATAGAAAATTTGTTTACCAAAAATTTTTCTACAGAAAAATTTTTGATAAAAAAATTTTCTGTAGAAAAATTTTTATCAAAAATTTTTCTATAGAAATTTTTTTATAAAAATCTTTTCTATAGACAATTAAAAAAAAAATGTTTCCTACGGAAAATTTTTCTATCAAACATTTTTTATCAAAATTTTTTCTAAGAAAAATTTTTTTATCAAAAAATTTTCCATGGAAAATTTTTTTTTCAAAAATTTTCTATGGAAAATTTTTTTTCAAAAATTTTCTATAGAAAAATTTTTATTAAAAAAATTTTCAATTTTTAGTTAGAAATTTTTCTATAATTTTTCAAAAATTTTTCTAAGAAAATTTTTTATTGAAAATTCTTCTATAGAAAATTCTTTTATCAAAATTTTTTCTATACAAAAATTTTTTATCAAAAAAATTTCTGTGACAATTTTTTTTAAAACTATTTTTTTATCAAAAAATTTTTAAGAAAATAATTTGCTATTTTTTATCAAAAATTTTCTATAGAAAAATTTCTGATAAACAAATTTTTTTATCAAAAATTTTTTGATAGAAATTTTTTTATAAAAAATTTTTTATATAAATTATTTTTCCAAAAATTGTTCTATACAAAATTTTTCTTTCAACAATTTTTCTATAGAAAATTATTTATCAAAAATTTTTCTATAGAAAAATTTTATATCAAAAATTTTCTATGGAATTTTTTTTTTCAAAAACTTTTATATCAAAAATTTTTCTATAGAAAATTGTTGTTATCAAAATCTTTTCTATAGAAAATAATTTTATTAAAAATTTTCCTATAGAAAATTTTTCTATCAAAAATTTTTCTATAGAAAATTTTTTTATCATAATTTTTTTCTATACAAAAATTTTTTATCAAAAAATTTTCTATGGAAATTTTGTTTTCAAAAATTTTCTATAGAAAAATTTTTATTAAAAAATAATTAATTTTTAATTTTCTAAAAAAAAATTATCAAAAATTTTGCTATAGAAAATTTTTTTATCACAAATTTTTCTATAGAAATTTTTTTTTATCAAAATATTTTCTACAGAAAATTTTTTTATAAAAAATTTTCCTTCAGAAAATTTTTCTATCAAAAATTTTTCTGTCAAAAATTTTTCTATAGAAAATTTTTTTATCAAAATTTTTTCTAAGAAAAATTTTTCATCAAAAAATTTTGTGTGTAAAATTTCTTTTTCAAAAACTTTCTATACAAAAATTTTTTATTAAAAAATTTTTCTATTTTTAATCAGAAATTTTTCTATAGAAAATAATTTTATCAAAAAATTTTCTACAGTAAATTTTTTATTAAAAAAATTTCTGTGGCAATTTTTTTTTTCAAAATTTGTTTTCATCAAAATTTTCTTACAGAAAAATTTTTAAGAAAATAATTTGCTATTTTTTATCAACAATTTTCTATAGAAAAATTTTTGATAAAAAAAAATTCTATCAAAAAATTTTTGATAGAATTTTTTTTTATCAGATATATTTCTATAAAAAATTTTAATATAGAAAATTGTTTTTTAAAAATTTTTCTATAGAAAATTTTTCTTTAAAAAATTTTTCTATAGAAAATTTTTCTATAGAAAATATTTCTATAGAAAATTTTTTATGAAAAATTTTTCTACAGAAAAATTTTTTATCAAAAAATTTTTTTATAGAAAAATTTTTTATCAAAAAATTTTCTATAGAAAATTTTTTTATCAAAAAATTTTATATAGAAAATTGTTTTTTAAAAATTTTTCTATAGAAAATTTTTCTTTCAAAAATTTTTCTATAGAAAATGTTTTATGAAAAATTTTTCTATAGAAAAATTTGTTATCAAAAAATTTTTTTATAGAAAAATTTTTTATCAAAAAATTTTTTTATAGAAAAATTTTTTATCAAAAAATTTTTTTATAGAAAAATTTTTTATCAAAAAATTTTTTATAGAAAAATTTTTTATCAAAAAATTTTCTATAGAAAAATTTTTATCAAAAAATTTTCTATATAAAAATTTTTTATCAAAAAATTTTCTATGGAATTTTTTTTTCAAAAATTTTTCTATTTTTTATCGAAAGTTTTCTATAGAAAAATTTTATCGAAAGTTATCGATAAAAAAATTTTTTATCAAAAAATTTTTTTATAGAAAAATTTTTTATCAAAAAATTTTCTATAGAAAATTTTTTTATCAAAAAATTTTATATAGAAAATTGTTTTTTAAAAATTTTTCTATAGAAAATTTTTCTTTCAAAAATTTTTCTATAGAAAATGTTTTATGAAAAATTTTTCTATAGAAAAATTTGTTATCAAAAAATTTTTTTATAGAAAAATTTTTTATCAAAAAATTTTTTTATAGAAAAATTTTTTATCAAAAAATTTTTTTATAGAAAAATTTTTTATCAAAAAATTTTTTATAGAAAAATTTTTTATCAAAAAATTTTCTATAGAAAAATTTTTATCAAAAAATTTTCTATATAAAAATTTTTTATCAAAAAATTTTCTATGGAATTTTTTTTTCAAAAATTTTTCTATTTTTTATCGAAAGTTTTCTATAGAAAAATTTTATCGAAAGTTATCGATAAAAAAATTTTCAATTTTTTTTATCAAAAATATTTTTATCAAAAATTTTTCTATAAAAAAATATTTTTATCGAAAGTTTAAGAATTTTTTTTTTTAATTTTTTGAAAGTAAAATATTTTTGTATAAAATTTTCACTGAAAAATATTTTTATCAATAAATTTTCTATAAAAAAATAATTTTTATCTAAAAATTTTTCTGAAAAATATTTTTATGAAAATTTTTTTATAAAAAATTGTTTGTATCGAAAATATCTAAAAAATATTTTTTTATCTAAAATTGTTTGATATTAGAATTCATTTCTGTTCACAATATCCACAATTCGGTTACATTTCAAACAGTGTTTACAAAAATAATAGTGTCGTGGCAACAATATTCGAGATTATATTTCTTTATTCTCTCGAACTCTGTATTTTCTTGCTATAAATTGAATTTTCTATAGAAAAATTTGTTATCAAAAAATTTTTTTATAGAAAAATTTTTTATCAAAAAATTTTTTTATCAAAAAATAACAAAATAGTCGGGATGTAAATATTATTCAAAAAGAAGTGTATTTGCATTTGATCCCAAACCTGTTACATTTATTTATTGATGTAACAGATCAATTTATTGATAAAAAGCCAAAAAAAAAAATAGAAAAATTTTTTATCAAAAAATTTTTTATAGAAAAATTTTTTATCAAAAAATTTTTTATCAAAAAATTTTCTATAGAAAAATTTTCTATATAAAAATTTTTTATCAAAAAATTTTCTATGGAATTTTTTTTTTTCAAAAATGTTTCTATTTTTTATCGAAAGTTTTCTATAGAAAAATTTTATCGAAAGTTATCGATAAAAAAATTTTCAATTTTTTTTATCAAAAATATTTCTATCAAAAATTTTCTTATAAAAAAATATTTTTATCGAAAGTTTAAGAATTTTTTTTTTTAATTTTTTGAAAGTAAAATATTTTTGTATAAAATTTTCACTGAAAAACATTTTTATCAATAAATTTTCTATAAAAAAATAACTTTTATCTAAAAATTTTTCTGAAAAATATTTTTATGAAAATTTTTTTATAAAAAATTGTTTGTATCGAAAATATCTAAAAAATATTTTTTTATCTAAAATTGTTTGATATTAGAATTCATTTCTGTTCACAATATCCACAATTCGGTTACATTTCAAACAGTGTTTACAAAAATAATAGTGTCGTGGCAACAATATTCGAGATTATATTTCTTTATTCTCTCGAACTCTGTATTTTCTTGCTATAAATTGAATTTTGATCTCTGTTAACATTCTACTGAATGATTCTAATATTCATTTTCACGAGTTTTATAAATGATCATGGTATTTACGAAAATTACAAACATTCTTCGGCTTCTGGTGTTATGGTTTGCCTATGCCTGTTCTTAAGTCGCATAAAGTTAATATCTAGACCCAGTCTCGACCATTCAAAAATCTATCGATTCTGACAATCCAAAATTCCCATTATACCAGTTATCACTTTATCACAAATATTTGATATCTACAATGTATAGATACATTGTATCTTGCATTCGAATAGCTTTTAATGAAATTAAAGTCATTGACCAAAGTTTTACTAAAATACACACACACATACTTAAAAACCTTTTAAGTAAATGCATACACATACAAACAAACAAATACAAATACAGATACAAATTTATAGAAAAATACAATTGTCTATGATGAATTTGGTCATCTATACAATTGTAGGTATTAAGTTTCATATAATAAATTCATAAAGGAAGTTCAACCATAAAATGGAAAGGGTAAAGGGACGATAAGGACGAGAAACTAAATGAAATAAATATCACAAAAATAAGTCTTTGTATGTAATTGTAAATATGTACTTACATTTTACATTTAGAAAAATCTAATGGATTATTTTAATTAAAAACAGAACTAGCTAGTAACAATACTAACAAACTCAGATTATGAAATTTGAAAACATACAAAACTAAATATTTGCCAGAGAATGAAATACAAATTTGATTAAATTTTAGAGGAATATTTATTATAAACGAATGTTGGATCATCTCTGGCATAAGAATTGAAAGATACTGTTTTTATATCAAAAGATAATCCTTTTATATTATGGCACTTTGTTTAGAGCTTTGCTTTTTTTTTGGATATAAAATTATTTAAAACAAAAATCTAAATTTTCTTTATGTATCTAAAAAGGATTTTCTTTAGTTTTAAAACTTTTTTGGATGCTATTAAGATTGAAATATAATTATTTTTCTAGATTAGTAATAAATGTTAGTATTTAGTAGTTTTTATTTTCCTAAAATTCAATTTACATATCAAATTTGGTTATTAAAATTTTATAATCAAAAAAAGAAGACATTAAATCTAGTTAAATTTAAAGCAAAGATCTTCTCAAGTAAAAAATGTAAACCTACTGTCAATATTTATAGGCAATATTTGCCTGTTATTTCTCTTACAAAAATATAGAATTTAAAATGTTCATATAAAATTGGAGTTTTTTTTCATTCGAAAACCTTTTAACGCCAATAACTTGGTTAAATGATAAAATCTAAATCTTCCATAAAAAGTAGATTTTCAATAAAAAGTCGAATTTATTATAAAAAGTCTCTAAATGTCAATAACTTTGTTAAATTACGTTTAAATAGAAAAAACTTTGTTTATTTATTTTTCACATTAAATGATGTTTTAACAGACAAAATTCGCTTTTTTCGAATTACCAAAATGATATAAAACCGATTTTTCCATAGAAAATTCAAAGCGATTTTAACTTTGTAAAATGACGTTTAAATTGAAAAAAGGACCTTGTTTTTGGAATGTCCAAAATTTGTTAACATTTTTAAAAGATGTTTAAATGAAAAAAGGACGTTTATTGAAAATCACCAAAATTTTTAATATCAAATAGATATTTTTTTCTATATATAATAGATTTTTTTTCATAAAAAAACTTTAAAAAAATATTATTGATAGAAAATTTTTTCTATAGAAAATTTTTCGATATAAAATTTTTCGATATAAAATTTTCCTATAGAAAATCTTTCGATCAAAAAATTTTCTATAAAAATGTTTTCGATATAAAATTTTTCTATAAAAAATTTGTCGATAAAAATTTTTCTATAAAAAATTTTTCGATATAAAATTTTTCTATAGAAAATTGTTCGAAATAAAATTTTTCGTTTACGAATTTTTCTATAAAAAATTTTTCGATATAAAATTTTTCGATATAAAATTTTTCTATAAAAAATTTTTCGATATAAAATTTTTCTACAAAAAATTGTTCAATATAAAATTTTTCTATATAAACATTTCTATAGATTTTTCAATAAAAATGTTTCTTTAAAAATTTTTCGATATAAAATTACTCTATAAAATATTTTTCGATATAAAATTTTTCTATAAAAAATTTTTCGATTAAAAATTTTTCTATAAAAAATTTGTCTATAAAAAATTTTTCGATATAAAATTTTTCTACAAAAATTTTTCAATACAAAATTTTTCAATATAAAATTTTTCAATATAAAATTTTTCAATATAAAATTTTTCTACAAAAAATTTTTCAATATAAAAATTTCTATGGAAAATTTTTCAATAGAAAATTTGTCTAAAAATAATTTTTCTATAGAAAATTTTTCAGTTTAAAATTTTTCGATATAAAATTTTACTACAGAAAATATTACGATATAAAGTTTTTGTATAGAAAATTATTTTATACAAAATTTTTCTATAAAAAATTTTTCGATAAAATACAGAAAATTTTTCGGTATAAAATATTTCTGCAAAAAGTTTTTTAAAGAAAATTTTTGAATAAAAATATTTCAATACAAATTGTTTTCTATAGAAACATTTTTAAAACAAAATTTTTCGATAGAAAATTTTTCTATAGAAAATATTTCTATATAAAATTTTCCGGTAGAAAATTTGGAAATTTTTTTATAGAAAATTTTTCTATAGAAAATTTTCCAATAGAAAATTTTTCGATAGAAAATTTTTCTATAGAAAATTTTTCTATAGAAAATTTTTCGATAGAAAATTTTTCGATAGAAAATTTTTCGATAGAAAATTTTTCGATAGAAAATTTTTCGATAGAAAATTTTTCTTTAAAAAATTTTTCAATAGAAAATTTTGACATTTTTTTCTATAGAAAATTTTCTGATATCAAATCTTTCTATGGAAAATTTTTCGATAGAAAAGTTTTCTATAGAAAATTTTTCGATCGAAAATTTTTCTATAGAAAATTTTTCGATCGAAAATTTTTTTATAGAAAATTTTTCGATAGAAAATTTTTCGATAGAAAACTTTTCTATAGAAAATTTTTTTATAGAAAATTATTCTATAAACAATTTTTTTATAGAAAATTTTTTGATAGAAAATTTTTCTATAGAAAATTTTTCTATAGAAAATTTTTCGATAGAAAATTTTTCGATAGAAAATGTTTTTATAGAAAATTTTTCGATAGAATATTTTTTTATCGAAAATTTTTCGATAGGATATTTTTCTATAGAAAATTTTTCGATAGAAAATTTTTCTATAGAAAATTTTTCTATAGAAAATTTTTTGATAGAAAATTTTTCTATAGAAAATTTTTTGATAGAAAATTTTTCAATAATAAATTTTTCGAACAAAAAATTTGTTTGAAATTTTTTTCATAAGAAAAAATTTTCGATGAATTTTTTTTGTAAAGAAATATCTTCTATAGAAAACATTTCTAAAAGAAAAATTTTGATGAAATTTTTTCTAAATGAAAAAATATTTATGAAACTTTTTCTAAAAAAAAGAAGAATTATTTTTTTCTATAATTTTCTATGAAATTTTTTTCTATAACAAAAAATTTTCTATAAAATTTATTTCTATAGGAACAAATTTTCTATAAATTTTTTTCTTAAAAAAGTAATTGTCTATAAGAAAGAAATTCTATAGACAAACAAAGAAATACATTATCTATAAAAAAAATTTTATGAAATTTTTTCTTTTAGAAAAATTTAGACTTTTTATGAAATTTTTTTTATAAGAAAAAATTTTTTTTGAATTTTTTTTAAGATTATCATGAATTTTTTCTATAAGAACGAATTTTGTATGAAATTCTTTCTATTAAAATAAATTTTATATATAAAATTTTTTCGAAAAAAAAAATTTTCTTTGAAATTTGTTTCTATAAGAAAAATTGTTTAACTGTTATTTTCTATAAGAAAAAAATTTCTATTCGGTTTTTTCTATAAGAAGAAATTTTGTATGAAATTTTTTCTATAAAAAAAATTCTATGAAATTTTTTCTATAAGAAGAAAATTTCTATGCAATTTTTTCTATAAATTTTTTCTGTTAAATTTTTCCTATAAGAAAAAATTTTGTATAAAATTTTTTCTGTAATAAAAATTTGTTTGTAATAAATAAGTTTTTTATTAAATTTTTCTTATGAAACTTTTCATATTAAAAGAAATTTTTTTGTAAAATATTTTCAAAGAAAACATTTTTTATGAAATTTTTTCTATAAGAAAAAGCTTTTTTTGAATTTTTTTTAAGATTCTTATGATTTTTTTCTATAAGAACGAATTTTGTATGAAATTCTTTCTATTAAAATAAATTTTATATATAAAATTTTTTCGAAAAAAAAAATTTTCTTTGAAATTTGTTTCTATAAGAAAAATTGTTTAAATGTTATTTTCTATAAGAAAACAATTTCTATTCGGTTTTTTCTATAAGAAGAAATTTTTTATGAAATCTTTTCTATAAGAAGATATTTTCATAGAAAATTTTTCTACTGGAAAAAATTTTCTATGAAATTTGGGTTCTTAGCGTTAATCGATCCCTACCGTTCATTAGAAATAATTTACTTCATTTTGTGATAGAATAGAACTGGGGTTTTAAGCCTCTAAGAGCCTCATTTTCCCACTATTAGAACAAAATGACCTAAGTATTTTCAGATTTGAAAAAAAACGTTGGTTTAAATTTAAACCGATAAATGGCCCACCCTATAGAAATTTTTTTTATTTTTTTCTAATATTCATGTTCTAGAAAAAAACCCATTCAAACATGGCTGCACATTTTGCAAACATAAAATTTTAATATGACTGCAACAATTACAGAACTGGCGTTGATAATAGTGCAAATACTTGCCCAGTAGTTTCAAATTGTAGTACTGACCCCAAAAAAGGTAAGACGGTTTTAAGTTCTATTTTTTACTAAAGAGGTCCAAAAGCCTTTTTCCATATCCCAAAGATGTTTAAGACCTTAACATTCTAGTATGGAGACAGTCCTTGCGATTTTCAACTGCTGGGTCAGTATTATTCGGTTATATAGAATATTTGATTGTATGTTTGAGTATGTATGTATGTATATGTGTAAAGTGATATTGTTGACGTTGTCCTTGTTTCTAGTTTTATTATTTACGCGGCACATTGCACATTTTACATTAAGTCGCCTGAATTGGTGTTAGTAGATTGTATGACGAAACGTCAGTGAACAAAAATATGTATGTATGTTTGTATTCAAATATAGAAATGTTTGTATGAACATGAATTTAAAATGTATGCTCATTCTTTTATACATACATGCTTAGTAAGCATGTATGTATGCATGGCTTATATATGACAATGTTTGTAATGTTAGTATGTAAATTGTTTCGTTAGTACAATTTTTCTGCTTTCCAGTTTAGTTTTATTTTGTTTCATTATCCCTTTTTTCTATTCCTACATTTTCCTATAGAATTTTCATTTTTGGTCGCGTGACTTTTCTCTATAAAACTCGACTCTAAGCGAAATGCAATTTTATTTTGAGGAAAATAAAGCAAGTCCCTAGAAAAATGAACAACAAGAAGGAAAGCTTGTTAGTTTTGCACTTAGTTAGTATTATTTTTTTTCCTCTAATATTCCCCTTTTTTTTAACTTGTTTCTATGCCAAAAAAAATCTTGTATAGAAAAAAATGAAAAAAAAGAAAAGTTGTAAACAATAAAAATGAAAATCTTTTTACAATTTGGGGAATTTGTAAATGTAATTGTCTGTATAGTCACAGCAAGAGCGCAATTAAAGGAAAAACTAACACTTTTAGAAAAAAATCTCTTAAGGACCAACCAACCAACAGTTTTGACAACAATAATCGTTAAAAACCCAAAAATAGAAAATAATGATGGCATTTAATGCTAAAAATAGCTTTAACTGTAGTATCAATCGAGTCATTTGATGACATTTTCTAGATTAGGTTTTTGTTTGAATATGAAATTGCGGTTAAAATTTAAACTGGAAAATTTTAGATTAAAAACGTTTATGGTTTTAAGATTAAAATGGAAATTTGTTGGAAAAAGAAGAGTTTTAAAACAGATTTTACTCGTATCTATAAAATTTTATTTCAATAGAAAAATATAACTAATTAACATTTTGATAAAAATAGAAACAAATTTTTTTATAGAAAAATATTTCTTTCCTAAAATTTTCTATAAAAATATGTTTCTTTCTAAAATTTTTTCTAAAGATTTCTTTTTTTTTTATAGAAAAATATTTTTTCTAAAAATTTTTCTATAGAAAAATATTTGTTTCTAAAAATTTTTCTATAGAAAAATATTTGTTTCTAAAAATTTTTTTTTGAAAAAAATTTTTTCTAAAAATTTTTCTAAAGAAAAGTATTTTTTAATAAAAAATTTTTCTATAGAAAAATATTTCTTTCTATAAATGTTTCTTTAGAAAACAATGTTTTTCTAAAATTTTTTTATAGAAAAACATTTTTTTCTAAAAATTTTTCTATAGAAAAATATTTCGTTCTAAAAATTTTTCTATAGAAAAATATTTCTTTCTAAAAATTTTTCTATAGAAAAATTTACTTTCTAAAAATTTATCTATAGGAAAAAATATTTCTTTCTAAAAATTTTTCTATAGAAAAATATTTCTTTCTAAAAACTTTTCTATCGAAAATTTTCTAAAAAAAATATTTCTATTATTTCTATCAAAAATTTTTTATAGAGTCACTTTTCATATGTATAAACAAAATATAAAAAACTTCCATCCATTTGTAAAAAAAAATTTCGTTCAAATTAAAAAAAAAAAAATCTAAAAAATTTCCGTCCTTTTGTAAAAAAAAAATCGTTTATTTTGTAAAAATGTTTCCCCTAATTCATAATCGAAAAATAAGATTATAACAAACTTATATGAAAATAGAAAAACATTTTTATCGAAGTAATTTTTTCATACCAAAAAAAAAAAATATATATAAAAAATTTCCATCCTTTTGTAAAAAAAATTTTGGTTCATATAAAAAAAAAACTATAAAAAATTTCCATCCTTTGTGAAAAAAATTACGTTTGTTTTGTAAAAATTTGCCCCCTAATTCATAATCGAAAAATAAGACTAAAAAGAACTTATATGAAAATAGAAAAATATTTCTATCGAAGATTTTTGTTACAAAAAATTTTCGTAAGTAACTTTTTCATATGTATAACAAAAAAATTTTTATAAAAAATGTCCATCCTTTTGTAAAAAAAAATTTCGTTCAAATAAAAAAAAAACTAAAAAATTTCCGTCCTTTTGTGAAAAAAATTTCGTTTGTTTTGTAAAAATTCATCCCCTAATTCATAATCGAAAAATAAGACTACAAAGAACTTGTTTTTGTTACAAAAAATTTTCGTAAGAAACTTTTTCATATGTATAACAAAAAAATTTTTATACAAAATGTCCATTCTTTTGTAAAAAAAAATTTCGTTCAAATAAAAAAAAAAAAACTAAAAAAATTTCCGTCCTTTTGTGAAAAAAATTTCGTTTGTTTTGTAAAAATTTACCCCCTAATTCATAATCGAAAAATAAGACTATAAAGAACTTATATGAAAATAGAAAAATATTTCTATAGAAGAGTTTTGTTACAAAAAATTTTCGTAACTTTTTCATATGTATAACAAAAAAAAATTTTATAAAAAATTTCCATCCTTTTGTAAAAAAAATTTTTGTAAAAAAAAAGTTTCATTTTGTAAAAATTTACCCGCTTATTTATAATCGAAAAATAAGACTATGACGAAGTTATATAAAAATTAAAAAATGTTTCTATCGAAAATTGTTGTTTCTTGTTATATTTACGAAAATTACAAAAAGTCTTCGGCTCCTGGCAGCATAAGCTATCTTAGCTTTAAAGTTTACTTGAATTTAAGTATCCTTCAATTAAAGATTTAAATTATTTGTACTTCCACAATACAATTGCATTGTTTATGCATCCATTATCTCAAAACAATACAGGATAATAGCAAATACCTATAATAATAGTTAAGTCCTTTTCAAAACATACCTGCAATGAAAGAGAAAAGAAAAAGGTTGTTAAAATAAATATTTATTTTGTATAATAAATATAAAAATAACGATTAAACAAATAATAAACAAATATTTCTGCAATTGTAATTAAAACTCGAAAGAGCAGGAGTGATAGTGATAAAACACTCTGCAAAACATGTCACTCACACATCATTAAACAAGGATTACAAACTTAGATGGACATAATGTAAAAGGATAAAAAGGCTTTGAAATTGTATGTTTAAATATATAGACGGTCATTGAGTATGAGGGTATGAGTAAATATTTAAATCGGTGACATTTAAATGATTTTAAAAGCTTTTGCAGTCATTAAATATGTAGTTGAGACTTAAATTATTTAGATGCGGATTATAACACTAGTTAACAAAATTTAACTTTTAGAACAACATTTAATCACCACTTTGATTTTTTAATCATTATGGTTTATTCATTTATAAAAAAGGCAAAAATTATTATTTTTTAAATTGTTTACATTAAAAAAAAAAGAAATTTTTACTAAAATTTGCAAAATTTGATAAAGTTTGATCCACTGATTTTATTAAGGAGATATTCTATTTTGTTGAAATTAACTTAATAAATTAACCAATAAAATTGTCTTTAAGTCGCTTAAGTAATTTCTTCATAGGCTTAGGCAATTCGGAGTTATCTGCGCTTCAAATTAAAAAAAATATATTTTTTTATAAAAAATTTCCATCCATTTGTAAAAAAAAATTTTTTTAAACTTTGAATATTTATAAAAAATTTCCATCCTTTTGCAAAAAAAAAATTCTTTATTCGGTGAATATTCCAGATAAAATAATTACTATTTCCTAAAAATTCATTAATAAATTATGAATTAATTAATTTTTTTTGAAATTGTTTGAATCTTTAAAAAACTGTTGATAAAATTTGTCATTTTTAATGAAAGCTGATCCATTGATTTATCATGTCTTTAGAAAGAGTTATTCAATTTTGTTGAATTTAACATAATATTAAACCCAATAAAATTGTGTTTAAGTCGCTTAAGTTTTTTTCGCATTGTTTTCATAGGTTTAACCAATTCAGAGTTATCTGCGCTTCAAATTAAAAAAAATATATTTTTTTTTATAAAAAATTTCCATCCATTTGCAAACATTTTTTTCCTAAAACTGTGAATATTTATAAAAAATTTCCATCCTTTTGCAAAAAAATTTCTTAATACTGTGAATATTCCAGATAAAATAATTCCTATTTCCTAAAAATTCATTAATAAATTATGAATTAATAAAATTTTTATTGAAATTGGTTGAATCTTTAAAAAATTGTTGATTAAATTTGCCATTTTTAATAAAAGCTGATCCATTTATTTTATCATATCTTCAGAAGGAGTTATTAGATTTTGTTAATATTAACGTTCTATTGAACCCACTTAAATTGTCCCTAAGTCACTTATAGGTATTTTTTCACATATCTTACATATTGGGAGTTATCTGCGCTTCAAATAAAAAAAATATTTTTTTTTATAAAAAATTTCCATCCATTTGTAAAAAAATTTTTCTTAAAACTGTGAATATTCCAGATAAAATAACTCCTAATTGTTAAAAATTCATTAATTTTAAATTTTAAAAAAAATTTTGATAAAATTGCCATTTTTAAAAAAAGTCTGATCCATTGATTTTATCATGTCTTTAGAAAGAGTTATTCAATTTTGTTCAACTTTAGCAATATTAAACCCAATAATATTTTCCTTAAGTCATTTATAAGTAATTTTTTATATGTCTAGCACATTTGGAGTTATCTGCGCTTCAAATTAAAAAAATATATTTTTTTTATAAAAAATTTCCATCCATTTGTAAAACAATTTTTCCTAAAACTGTAAATATTCCAGATAAAACCCAATAAAATTGTCTTTAAGTCTCTTAAAAGTAATTTTTTATTTGTCTAACCATTCAGAGTTATCTGCACTTCAAATTAAAAAAAAATATTTTTTTTATAAAAAATTTCCGTTTATTTGTAAAAAAATTTTTCTTAAAACTGAATATTTCAGATGAAATAAATTCTATTTCCAAAAATTCATGACTAAATGATGATTTAATTCAATTTTTTTGAAATCGGTTGATTTAAAAAAAAATAAACATTTTTGATTTAATTCATTGATTTTATCAAATCTTTAGAAGGAGTTATTCAATTTTATTGAAATTAAAAAAAATAAAAAATTTCCATCCTTTGTAAATTTTTTTTTTATAAAAAATTTCCATCCTTTTGTAAAAAAATATTACTTTTTTATAAAAAATTTCCATCCTTTTGTAAAACAAAATTTCTTAAAACTGTGAATATTCCAGATCAAATAACTCATATTTCCTAAAAATCCATTTTTAAATAAATATTTCATTAATAATTAAGTAAATAAAGTGAAATTTTGGTTGTTTTTATATTTAGGGGAATATAACACATACAAACAAAATAGTTTTCCTAAAATGTAACTTAAAATGCTGACCAGTGTAATTGGTTTTACATGAACAATTTTCTTGTAAAAAATTGGGTATGTTCAAATTTTTCAAAATAAAATCACTTTTAATAGATGGTTTTTCATAATAAAAGCCCTTTTTTAGTAAAAGTATTCATAGTTTTACGATCTCAAAGAAGTGGTGGTTAATTTTTGCAATTTTAATTTTTTTTTTGCAAATTTTAAAGAAATACAAAGTTTTCAATTTTGCTAAAAAAATACTTTTTTACATTGCGATGTGAATAACTCGAAAACCGTTTAATACACAAAAGAACTACTTTAGAAGGGCTTAAATCCAATTTTGTTCTTAATCCACTGGTATATATGCTAATGAAATTGAACAAGTCGTTTTCAAGATTTAGTTAACTAACTAGGACAACCTCTTTCAAGACTCCAAATTTTGGAAAAAAAAAGTCGATGAAAAAAAGTAAAATTTCTGGCGTTTTTGTACTAAGGGGACCATAACATAAAAAATAGTAAAATTTGATTGAAATTTTGTCTGTCGACAAAGGTACTTTTCTACTCTAGATTTTAATTGTATAAATAAATTTTTAATTAAACTTAAAAAAGCAAAAAAAATTGTTTTTATTCAATTTAAACTGTGTTTAGTGTCCTGGGAGATCCCACAGAGTTTTATAGGGCATTTTTTTTGCCACAAAAAACATTTTTAAATTATTTTTTATACAGTTGTAAGTTTTTCTGAAGCTCTTATTTTTTTTAGCATTTTTTTTTTTTATTATTTTTTAGTCACTTTTTTCACTTTTTTATGTTAAAAGTCATAAAAACAAACAAGCATAAAATTTTCCTGGGACTCATTGGTGTCAGCTTTTGTTGATTTTCCTAGAGCGAAGGAGCTCAGTCGTTAAATTACATTTACAACTTTTTGTTGTTCTTTGTGATCCTTAAAATTAAAATTATGTTCACATTTTTCTAAAAAAATTGGTTTAATTTTATTATTTTCTAGATTTTTAAAAAATTGTATAGAAATTTTATATACATTTTATTTTCACCCTAAGAAATGTTTCAAAAATTTCGTAATCAAATTCAAGAAAACTATACAAAATCATAAATTCCTAAAATAATTTTTTATCTCAAATTCAATAGACAGCCAATTATTTTTACTTTACACATAATTGAGTTCTAAGAACAATTGAATATTCTATTCATATTCATTCATTCATTGGTAACAATTACCAAATTTTGCCAAATATTTTGTATTATTTAAAAAATGATTTCAGTAAAATAATATCTAAAATTCTATACATTTCAAATTATATTATCGAAAGAATTAAAAACATGTTCTAGTTTAATTAAAAACTATTGTATCTTATTTTAATATAAAATGAAAATATTGATTGCATAAATAATACAAAATAAAAATATAGAAAAAAAAGGAATATTTTTCAATAGTAGGTTAATTTGCAATAAAATGAATAACAGAAAAAATAACCAAATTAAAAAATGTTAAATATAATTTTTTAAGTTAGCAAAAAATTTCTACAAAAAAATTTTTATGTCATCAAAAAATTTTCGAAAGAAAAATTTTGATATCCTCGAACAATTTTTAAAGAAAATTTTTGATATTTTCTTTAGAAAATTTTTGATGTCATCAAAGAATTTCTGTAGAAAATTTTTGATATCATCAAAAAATTTCTATAGAAAATTTTTGATATGATAAAAAAATTTCTGTAGAAAATTTTTGATATCATCAAAAAATTTCTATAGAAAATTTTTGATATCATCAAAAAATTTCTATAGAAAATTTTTGATATCATCAAAAAATTTCTATAGAAAGTTTTTGATATCATTAAACAATTTCTTTAGAAAATTTTTGACGTCATCAAAAAATTTCTATAGAAAATTTTTGATGTCATCAAAAAATTTCTGTAGAAAATTTTTGAAGTCATAAAAAAAATTTCTATAGAAAATTTTTGATGTCATCAAAAAATTTCTATAGAAAATTTTTGATGTCATCAAAAAATTTCTATAGAAAATTTTTGATGTCATCAAAAAATTTCTATAGAAAATTTTTGATGTTATCAAAAAATTTCTATAGAAAATTTTTGATGTCATCAAAAAATTTCTATAAAAAATTTTTGATGTCATCAAAAAATTTCTATAGAAAATTTTTGATGTCATCAAAAAATTTCTTTAGAAAATTTTTGATGTCGTTAAAATATTTCTTTACAAAATTTTAAATTTCATTAAAAAAATTTCTTTAGAAAATTTTTGATGTCATTAAAATATTTCTTTACAAAATTTTAGATTTCATTAAAAAAATTTCTTTAGAAAATTTTTGATGTCATTAAAAAAATGTCTTTAGAAAATTTTTGTTGTCACTAAAAAAATTTCTTTAGAAAATTTTTGATGTCATTAAAAAAATTTCTTTAGAAAATTTTTGATGTCATTTAAAAAATTTCTTTAGAAAATTTTTGATGTCATCAAAAAATTTCTTTAGAAAATTTCTTTAGAAAATTTTTGATGTCATTAAAAATTTTCTTTGAAAAATGTTTGATGTCATCATAAAATTTCTTTAGAAAATTTTTGATGTCATTAAAAAAATTTCTTTAGAAAATTTTTGATGTCATCAAAAAATTTCTTTAGAAAATTTTTGATGTCATCAAAAAATTTCTTTAGAAAATTTTTGATGTCATCAAAAAATTTCTTTAGAAAATTTTTGATGTCATCAAAAAATTTCTTTAGAAAATTTTTGATGTCATCAAAAAATTTCTTTAGAAAATTTTTGATGTCATCCTCAAAAAATTTCTTTAGAAAATTTTTGATGTCATCCTCAAAAAATTTCTTTAGAAAATTTTTGATGTCATCCTCAAAAAATTTCTTTAGAAAATTTTTGATGTCATCCTCAAAAAATTTCTTTAGAAAACTTTTGATGTCATCAAAAAATTTCTTTAGAAAATTTTTGATGTCATCAAAAAATTTTTTTTAGAAAATTTTTGATGTCATTAAAAAAATTTCTTTAGAAAATTTTTGATGTCATTAAAATATTTCTTTACAAAATTTTAAATTTCAGTAAAAAAATTTCTTTAGAAAATTTTTGATGTCATTAAAATATTTCTTTACAAAATTTTAGATTTCATTAAAAAAATTTTTTTAGAAAATTTTTGATGTCATTAAAAAAATTTCTTTAGAAAATTTTTGTTGTCACTAAAAAAATTTATTTAGAAAATTTTTGATGTCATTAAAAAAATTTCTTTAGAAAATTTTTGATGTCATTAAAAAAATTTCTTTAGAAAATTTTTGATGTCATTAAAAAAATTTCTTTAGAAAATTTTTGATGTCATTAAAAAAATTACTTTAGAAAATTTTTGTTGTTATTAAAAAAATTTTTTTAGAAAATTTTTGATGTCATTAAAAAAATTTCTTTAGAAAATTTTTGATGTCATTAAAAAAATTTCTTTAGAAAATTTTTGATGTCATTAAAAAAATTTCTTTAGAAAATTTTTGATGTCATTAAAAAAATTTCTTTAGAAAATTTTTGATGTCATCAAAAAATTTCTTTAGAAAATTTTTGACATTAAACATTTTCTTTGTAGTAAAAAATTTTCATATCGAAATTTCTTCAGAATTTTTTTTTTAAGAATAATTGCTTTTTATTTACTGACCTATTAAAACTTGAAAAAAAATTATTCTGTTGACATGTAACACATAAATAATGTTTCTGTTTTTAATAATTAATATCTTTATTAAACAATTGATATAAAATGTTTTTGAAAAAAAAAAAATGTCCCTGACATTTTCTGTGAACAAAGTAAATATTATTTATTTTACCCCCTTCACAACTAACACCATTTCCTTTCGATATAATTCACTTTAACATAAAAATGAAAAAAATGTAAGCAATTATTCATTAAAATGTCACACATGTGTCCTTTTTCTCTTTTTCTATTCCATAAACTAAACGAATAGTTATGTTTGTCTGTCTGTCCGTCTGTATATTCGTTGCAGTTTTTGTTTGGAAAAAAATATATATTTGTTCTATATGCGAGTATTTGTATATATTTACTTCTGCTTTTGTATTTTTATTTCCTTTTTTGTTCCTGTAAAGTGACACATAACAACAAAAAACAACAATTGTATTTATTATACATTTTAATTTTCATTTCCTATTCAATTTTAGTTTTATTTTGTAGTTTTTTTTCTTAGTTTTATTTTATCCTGTAGGCAAATTAGGATGAATTGAAAAATAAATTTGATCTAGACCTCCTTAGAATGAAGGTTTGATCAAATTAAAGAATATTCTTTGAAAAACCTTATCTTTGACAATCTCTGTTAAATAGTTAGAACTATGCAGATTCGTCTAGTTGATGTTTTATATACCTCGAATATTTTTGTATTAGTTATGCTTAAGATTTGATTATCGAGCCTCCCTAATGTTCATGTTTTTGTGTGACAGTTTTGCATACACATATACATACATCATTCTCCCAGGGCTTAAATAGAAATTAAACGAAAATGTTTTTGTATTTTTACATCTCGTTTTTTTGCAGGACTTTTGTTAATTTTCTATTGAGAAATAAAAAACTCATATATAAATTTAAACAAAAATATAAATTAAATGTTAAGAGATATTGGGACGGATATCGGAGTGTGAGTAATTGAAGATTTTTAAAGGAAATATAAAGAAAAGGAAATATATTGAAAACTTTTAAACAAATTTTTATTTTTACAGAAAATTTTTCAAAAATTTCTTATTTTTATTGGATTTTTTTCAAAAATGTCTTTTTTTATAGGAATTTTTTCGAAAATTTCTTTTATTTATAGGAAATTGTTCAAAAATTTCTTATTTTTATATCAAATTTTTCAAAAATTTCTGATTTTTAAAGAAATTTTCCAAAAGTTTCTTATTTTTATAAGAACTTTTTTAAAAATTACTTATATTTATAGGAAATTTTTCAAAAATTTCTTATTTTTATATCAAATTTTCTGATTTTTATAAGAAAATTTCCAAAAATTTCCTATTTTTATATCAAATTTTTCAAAAATTTCTGATTTTTATAAGTAAATTACCAAAAATTTCTTCTTTTTATAAGAAATTTTTTAAAAATTTCTTATTTTTATAGAAAAATTTTAAATTTTTTAAAAAATTTGTCAAAAATTCTTTAAAAATTTCTTATTTTTATGGTATAGCAAATTTTTAAAAAATTACTTACTCTAATAGCAGGTTTTTAAAATATTTCTTATTTTTATAAGAAAATGTTCAAAAATTTCTTATTTTTATATCAAATTTTTTAAAAATTTCTGATTTTGATAAGTAAATTTCCAAAAATTTCTTCTTTTTATAAGAAATTTTTTAAAAATTTCTTATTTTTATAGAAAAATTTTAAATTTTTGGTTTTTTAGGAAATTTTTTAAAAATGTCTTATTTTTTAGAAAATTTCTTATTTTTATAGGAACTTTTTCAAAAATCTATTACTTTTATAGCAACGTTTTCAAAAATTTCTTTTTTGTTTAGCAAATTTTTTTAAAATTTCTTATTTTTCACATTTTTTTTTAAATATCTTATTTTTCAAATTTTTAAAAAATTTCTTATTTTTATTGCAAATTTTTCAAAAGTTTCTTATTTTAAGAGGAGGTTTTTAAAAAATTTCTTATTTTTATAGAAAATTTTTCAAAATTTCTTATTTTTATAGGAATTTTTTTAAAAATTTACTATTTTTATAGAAAATTTTTCAAAAATTTTATATTTTGATAGAAATTTTTTAAAAATTTCTTATGTTTATTTAAAATTTTCCAATGATATCTAATTTTTATAGAAAATTTTTCCGAAGATTTGTAGGAAATTTTTTAAAAATTTCTTATTTTTATGAAAAAATTTTTAAAAATTCATATTTTTGTAGGAAATTTTTAAATGATTTCTTATTTTTATAGATTTTTTTTCAAAGATTTTATATATTTTTCTTTTGAAAATTTGCTAAAATTTATTTTTTTGATAAAAAAATTTTCAAAAGTTACTTATTTTTATAAAGAATTTTTCAAAAATTTCTTGTTTTTATAGAAAATTTTTTTAAACATTTTGATAACATCAAAATTTCTATAGAAGATTTTCAAAATTTTGATGACATCAAAATTTTTATTGAAAAATTTTTATGACATTATTATTTTTCTATAGAAATTTTTAATTTAATAAAAATTTTCTATAAAAATTTTGATGACATTAAAATTTTTGTTTAGAAATTTTGGCAATATTTTGCTATAGATATTTTGATGCCATTAATATTTTAATATAGAAATTTTGATGTCATCAAAATTTTTTTTAAAGAATTTTTGATGTCATTAGAATTTTTCTATATAAATTTAAATTACATCAACATTTTTAGAAACATTTCTATAGAAAAATTTTGATGTCATCAAAATTTCTATAGAAAAATTTTGATGACATCAAAATTTCTATAGAAAAATTTTGATGACATCAAAATTTCTATAGAAAAATTTTGATGACATCAAAATTTCTATAGAAAAATTTTGATGACATCAAAATTTCTATAGAAAAATTTTGATGACATCAAAGTTTCTATAGAAAAATTTTGATGACATCAAAATTTCTATAGAAAAATTTTGATGACATCAAAATTTCTATAGAAAAATTTTGATGACATCAAAATTTCTATAAAAAAATTTTGATGACATCAAAATTTCTATAGAAAAATTTTGATGACATCAAAATTTCTATAGAAAAATTTTGATGACATCAAAATTTCTATAGAAAAATTTTGATGACATCAAAATTTCTATAGAAAAATTTTGATGACATCAAAATTTCTATAGAAAAATTTTGATGACATCAAAATTTCTATAGAAAAATTTTGATGACATCAAAATTTCTATAGAAAAATTTTGATGACATCAAAATTTCTATAGAAAAATTTTGATGACATCAAAATTTCTATAGAAAAATTTTGATGACATCAAAATTTCTATAGAAAAATTTTGATGACATCAAAATTTCTATAGAAAAATTTTGATGACATCAAAATTTCTATAGAAAAATTTTGATGACATCAAAATTTCTATAGAAAAATTTTGATGACATCAAAATTTCTATAGAAAAATTTTGATAACATCAAAATTTCTATAGAAAAATTTTGGTGACATCAAAATTTCTATAGAGAAATTTTGATGACATCGAAATTTCTATGGAAAAATTTTGATGACATCAAAATTTCTATAGAAAAATTTTGATGACATCAAAAAAATTTCTATAGAAAATTTTGATGACATCAAAATTTCTATAGAAAAATTTTGATGACATTAAAATTTCTATAGAAAAATTTGGACGAGATCATAATTTCTATAGAAAAATTTTGATGACATTAAAATTTCTATAGAAAAATTTTGATGACATCAAAATTTCTATAGAAAAATTTTGATGACATCAAAATTTCTATAGAAAAATTTTGATGACATCAAAAAAAATTTCTATAGAAAATTTTGATGACATCAAAATTCCTATAGAAAAATTTTGATGACATTAAAATTTCTATAGAAAAATTTGGACGAGATCATAATTTCTATAGAAAAATTTTGATGACATTAAAATTTCTATAGAAAAATTTTGATGACATCAAAATTTCTATAGAAATATTTTGATGACATCAAAATTTTTTTTTAGAAATTTTTTAGAAAATTTACAAATGTTTTAAATAAATTTAGAATTAAATAGTTTGAAATATGGATTAGGGCATTAACTAAGAAATGGACTAAGATATTGACAAAGGTATATCATATGATGTATATTATGACGTTAACTTAATATCTTTAACAATATAACTTCTATATTAGTTTAAATAACTATTTCGATTCCTTCTTGGCCCCTCGTAAATTCTAATCTATTTCGTAAATGTGCATGCTTATGCATGCTTTACTATACAATAAATAAATGACTTTTTTACTTGCATGAGTACATGACAAATAAGTAGTAAAATTCTAGAGGAAATAAAACTAAACATTTTCGTAATATAGAAAGAACTATTTATGTTCATACAAATAACTAAAAATACTAATTTTGAAATCTGGGCCAATAACCAGAGACAACTGCATATGCAATAACACCAGCTGCCTATTTACAGCTCCAAAGCTCTCAAATACCAGACCTAGATAATGACTTTTTTTCTTCTGACAAAAGCTTAAAACATGCAGCAACACGAAGTCAACTCAAATAAAATGTCTAGAAGTTTTTCTTCATTTACTACAATATCTTTACAACTCGACAAATATGAATAAAAAGTAGTAAAATAATATGAACATACAACAGCCTAGACATAATATACAACTAAAAATTCACATTTTTCACTCATTCATTTGTTGTTTTCATTGCTACCCCACCCCACACTACCCCCTCCTAAGAAGAAATGTCCTTGCAATGTTAAAAAACATATCAAAGTATGTGTGAGCAAGCAAGTGCTGCTAGTGTGAGTGTGTGTGTATGTGTGTGTGTCTTGATGGCTTTAAGTTGACTGTACTTTAAGTAAGTGATATCGTTGTTGCAATTTGCTGTTGCATGTAGTGTAAGTAATGCTTGTTACTACATGATTACAATTGTTGTTTTTTTTTCTTTTCTTTATCCTTGTTTTTATTGTTGTTCTGTTGCTACTGCCACTGTTTTTTTTTTCTTGTATTCCTCATCTTATTGTTGTTGCAACAATTGTTGTAAAATGTTGTATGTACTTCAAGTCAAGAGTGTTTTTGAGAAAAGATATTGTTGTTTCTAGTCATCTTCAAATGTTTATATTCTTGTACATTTTGGCGTTTTATTATCACACCCAAACAGATATAACAGAAATATATTTTTTGTACTTAGAAATTCTTAAGTTAGAATGTTCTACACAGACATAAATGTTTATTTGAAATATAAGAGGTGAGTACTAAATGGAAAACCCTAAGAAAAATTTCTATAGAAAAAATGTTGATGTCATCAAAATTTCTATAAAAAATTTTGATGATATCAAAATTCCTAAAGACAATTTTGATGATACGCAAAATTTTGATAACATTAAAATTTTTGTAAAAAAAATTTTATGTCATCAAAATTTTTATAGAAAATTTTTGATGTCATCAAAATTTTTATAGAAAACTTTTGATGTCAACACAATTTTTATAGAAAAGTTTTGATGTCATCAAAATTTCTATAGAAAAGTTTTTATGTCATCAAAATTTCTATAGAAAATTTTTGATGTCATCAAAATTTCTATAGAAAATTTTTGATGTCATCACAATTTCTATAGAAAATTTTTGATGTCACCAAAATTTCTATAGAAAATTTTTGATGTCATCAAAATTTCTATAGAAAATTTTTGATGCCAACAAAATTTTTATAGAAAATTTTTGATGTCATCAAAAATTTCCAGAGAAATTTTTTGATGTCATCAAAATTTGTATATAAAATTTTAGATGTCATCAAAATTTTTATAGAAAATTTTTGATGTCATCAAAATTTTTATACAAAATATTTGATGTCATCACAATTTTTATACAAAATTTTTGATATCATCAAAATTTTTATAGAAAATTTTTGATATCATCAAAACTTTTATAGAAAATTTTTGATGTCATCAAAATTTTTATAGAAAATTTTTGATGTCATCAAAATTTTTATAGAAAATTTTTGAAGTCAACAAAATTTCTATAGAAAATTTTTTATGTCATCAAAATTTCTATAGAAAATTTTTGATGTCATCAAAATTTCTATAGACAATTTTTGATGTCAACAAAATTTCTATAGAAAATTTTTGATGTCATCAAAATTTCTATAGAAAATTTTTAATGTCATCAAAATTTTTATAGAAATTTTTTGATGTCATCGAAATTTTTATAGAAAATTTTTGATGTCATCAAAATTTTTATAGAAAATTTTTGATGTCATCAAAATTTTTATAGAAAATTTTTGATGTCATCAAAATTTTTATAGAAAATTTTTGATGTCATCAAAATTTTTATAGAAAATTTTTGATGTCATCAAAATTTTTATAGAAAATTTTTGATGTCATCAAAATTTTTATAGAAAATTTTTGATGTCATCAAAATTTTTATAGAAAATTTTTGATGTCATAAAAATTTTTATAGAAAATTTTTGATGTCATCAACATTTTTATAGAAAATATTTGATGTCATCAAAATTTTTATAGAAAATTTTTGATGTCATCAAAATTTTTATAGAAAATTTTTGATATCATCAAAATTTTTATAGAAAATTTTTGATGTCATCAAAATTTTTATAGAAAATTTTTGATTTCATCAAAATTTTTATAGAAAATTTTTGATGTCATCAGAATTTTTATAGAAAATTTTTGATGTCATCAAAATTTTTATAGAAAATTTTTGATGTCATCAGAATTTTTATAGAAAATTTTTGATGTCATCAAAATTTTTATAGAAAATTTTTGATGTCATCAAAATTTTTATAGAAAATTTTTGATGTCATCAAAATTTTTATAGAAAATTTTTGATGTCATCAAAATTTTTATAGAAAATTTTTGATGTCATCAGAATTTTTATAGAAAATTTATGATGTCATCAAAATTTTTATACAAAATTTTTGATGTAATCAAAATTTTGATAGAAAATTTTTGATGTCATCAAAATTTCTGTAGAAAATTTTTGATGTCATCAAAATTTCTATAAAAAAAATTTTATTTTATTATTTTAGAGAACGAGCACCCCTTATACTCATTGGCTCTTTTCAACACTAATACATGTGTATGTATGCATGTGCTCGTATGTATATTTGTATGACATTCACTTGCCTGTTCAGAGGAAGCCTTAAGCTTTTTCTTTTATTGCATTTAAAATGACATGAAGAATAACATGAGAATATATTGCAGTTTAGAAAAAGTTTTTCCCCTCCAATATATCACCGATTTTTCTCTTATGCATTATAAAAGTACAACAAAAACTCCATAAATACATCTATAAAAAAATTTTCTTTTAAAACATTAAAGCTCTTACTATTGACTATACATTTTTTTTCTGGCTTCCATTACATTATCCTTCCTTATGTCCTTTTAGTAGCATTCTTTTGATTTAAGTTTGAAAATTCAATTGTTTTTTGGGAGTTTTACTTTTTTTCATCTGTATGTGTCTTGAGTGGTAATTTATCACTACAATGATACTACATTTCCGTTTTTGCAGAAAAAAAAAACAACGAGAAAACTTTAAGAGGATAATCCTTTTAATGTATTTCAGTGCAACTTGTAGTTGCTAGTAAAATGGATTTTGCCGAAATGGGAAAAAAATGTTACTGAAGTATTGAAAGATATGGACATAAATACAGATATTGTTTTAAAACAATACATAATCGTGTTATTCAAGTATTAGTTTTTTAGCACAGACATTCATAATAGGGACGAAATAAAAGGGAGAAGCTACTTAAATACGTATTTGCAGAGAAACATTTTTGAAATAAGAAAATATCATCACTACAAAAATTTGTATAGAAAATAATATTAAACGTCATTTAAATTTTCTATTTGATGTCATCAAAATTTCTATAGATCATCAAAATTTTTATAGAAAATTTTTGATGTCGTCAAAATTTTTATAAATAATTTTTGATGGCTTCCATATAAAAAATTTTTGATGTCATCAAAATTTTTATATAAAATTTTTGATGTCATCAAAATTTTTATAGAAAATTTTTGATATCATCAAAATTTCTATAGAAAAATTTTATTGTCATCAAAATTTCTATAAAAAAAATTTGATGTCATCAAAATTTCTATAAAAAAAATTTGATGTCATCAAAATTTCTATAGAAAAATTTTGATGTCATCCAAATTTCATAAGAAAAAAATTTAATGTCATCAGAATTTCTATAGAAAAATTTTGATGTCATCAAAATTTCTATAGAAAAATTCTGATGTCATCAAAATTTCTATAGAAAAATTTTGATGTCATCAAAATTTCTATAGAAAAATTTTGATGTCATCAAAATTTCTATAGAAAATTTTTGATGTCATCAAAATTTCTATAGAAAAATTTTGATGTCATCGAAATTTCTATAGAAAAATTTAGATGTCATCAAAATTTCTATAGAAAAATTTAGATGTCATCAAAATTTCTATAGAAAAATTTTGGTGTCATTAAAATTTCTATAGAAAAATTTTGATGTCATCAAAATTTCTATAGAGAAATTTTGATGTCATCAAAATTTCTATAGAAAATATTTGATGTCAGCAAAATTTCAATAGAAAAATTTTGATGTCATCAAAATTTCTATAGAAAAATTTTGATGTTATCAAAATTTCTATAGAAAAATTTTGATGTCATCAAAATTTCTATAGAAAAATTTTGATGATCAAAATTTCTATAGAAAAATTTTGATGTCATCAAAATTTCTATAGAAAAATTTTAATGTCATCAAAATTTCTATAGAAAAATTTTAATGTCATCAAAATTTCTATAGAAAAATTTTAATGTCATCAACATTTTTTAAGAAAATTTTTGATTTCATCAAAATTTTTTAAGAAAACTTTTAAAGTCATCAAAAGTTTTTAAGAAAAATTTCGTAAAAAAAAATTTTGGATTTTGATAAAAAAAATTCTTTAAAAAATTTCTTAAAAAAAATTTCGTTAGAAAATTTTTGATGTCTTTAAAAAAATTTCTTTAGAAAATTTTTAAGAAAAATTTTGTTGTCATCAAAAATTTTTAAGAAAAATTTCGATGTTATCAAAATTTCTTTAAAAAATTTTTTAAGAAAATTTTGTTGTCATCAAAATTTTTTAAGAAAACTTTTGATGTCATCAAAATTTCTTTAGAAAATTTTTGATGTTATCAAAATGTCTTTAGAAAATTGTTGATGTCGTCCGAATTTCTATAGAAAATTTTTATGTCGTCAAAATTTCTAAAGAAAAATTTTCATATCATCATAATTTCTTTAGAAAGTTTTTGATGTCATTATAAAATTTCCTTAGAAAGTTTTTGATATCTAAAGAAATTTTTTGATAACATCAAAATTTTTTTATCATCAAAAAATTTAGAAAATTTGTGATGTCATTATAAAAATTTCTTTAAAAAAATTTTGATCTCGTTAAAAAATTTCTTTAAAAAATTTTTTATTTCATCAAAGAATTTCTTTGAAAAATTTTTGATGTCTTTAATTTTTTTTCGAAAATTTTGGATTTTATTAAAAAAAAATCTTAAGAAAATTTTTGATGTCTTTAAAAAAATTTTGTTTAGGAAATTTTTGATATCTTTAAAAAAAATTTCTTTAGAAAATTTTGGATTTCATTTAAAAAATGTAGAAGGTTTTTGTGGTCATCAAAAATTTTTTTTGGTTATATCTTAAGTCTTAAAATATTTCTTTAGAAAGTTTTTGATGTCTTTGAAAAAATTTCTGTAGAAAATTTTGGATTTTATTAAAAAAAATAGCTTAAGAAAATTTTTGAGGTTTTTAAAAAAATTTCTTTAGAAATTTTTTTTAGAAGATATTAGATTTTATTAAAAAAATTTCAATAGAAAATTTTTGATGAATTTAAAAAAATTCTTTAGAAAATTTTGGATATTAGAAAATAAATTCTTTAGAAAATGTCTCTAAAAAAATTTCATTAGAAAATTTTTGATGAATTTAAAAAAAAATTCTTTAGAAAATTGTGGATATTGGAAAAAAAAATTCTTTAGAAAATGTCTCTAAAAAAATTTTCTTTATAAAATTTTTGATGTCTTTAAAAAAATTTCTTTAGAAAATCTTAGATGTCATCAAAAAATTTCTGTAGAAAATTTTTCATCAAAAATTTCTTTAGAAAATTTGTTATGTCATCAAAAAATTTCTTAAAAAAATTTTTGATGTTATCAAAAAAGTTCGTTAGAAAATTTGTATGTCATTAAAAAAATGTCCTTAGAAAATTTTTTATTGCTTTAAAAAAAATCTTTAGAAAGTTTTTGATGTCATTAAGAGAATTTCTTTAGAAAATTTTAGATTTCATCAAAAAATTTCTTAGGAAAATTTCTAATGTCTTTAATTTTTTTTTTTTTTTTTTAATTTTGGATTTTATTAAAAAAAATTTTTTAGAAAATTTTGATGTCATTAAAAAATATACTTTAGAAAATTTTGGATTTTATTAAAAAATTTCTTAAGAAAATTTTTCACGTCATCAATAAATTTCGTTAGAAAATTTTTGATATTATTAAAAAAAAATTTCTTTTGAAATTTTCTGTATAGAAAATTTGTTTACAGAAAATTTTTAAGCAAAAATTTTCTTTTATAAATTTAAGAGACTTAAATTTTTTTTCCATCTTTTTGTAACATATTTTAATATAAGTTTTATTTGCTTCGCTTAATTACACTGACACTGATAGCGTTTTATTCATTTCAGAAACTTATTTATTACTTTTGTTTTCGGTTTGTTTTCTCCCCTATTCGAACATTTATTGCCTCCAACATTCGTCCTTTAACTTTAATTGTAGAGGCTTTTTTTGTAGGGGAAAAATGACTTTTCCCTCATGTGGATATGAGGATCTACATACAGACATTTTTATATTTTTATGGTTTTTGTACGAGTGTTTGAGATTTTTTTTTTAACCATGTATGTGTATGTATGTGTGAGTATGAGTATATGTATGAGTATATGTGTTGGTGTGTTTGTATTGTGTGATTTAATATTTAATGAAACCTTATAAATAACTTGACTCGTTAATGTTGTTAAAATATAAATTTCTTTCATTTGTTTTTTGTAAATTTTTATGGTCACATAAAGTGAAATATACAATAATAAAAAACTCCATTTGTTTAAATAAAATAAAATTTATTTACTTAGTAAATGGTAATTTAATTTGTTAATAAATTATGGTAATTATTAAAAGATTATTAAACAGAAATTGATGAAATTTGTAAGGCAAAGAGGACAGTAAAATGATACATGGTTTTTTTATAGAAGAAATTTAATGGTTAAAGAATTATTGTAGTGACTTCTAAAGGATATGTGAGAAAGAAAAGTCCTATTCACAGTACTCACAAGCTTTAAGAGTGAAATATATAAATTTCCCTGCCTTTTTCTTACTCTGGCCAATTTATTTAATTTTCTTTACTTAAAACTATAAAAACTTCCTTTATTTCACATCCTTTGCAAAAAAACCCTCAAGACTAGACACTAACATTAAGAATCATACAGCCACTCCTTTTTCATTTCCTTTCTTGGATGGCTAAGAAAAGTCAAAATTGAACCAACAAAAAAGAAATAAAAGACAAAACAAAACAAATCATCTCTTGCATTTCTGAAGCTTTAAAATCTTTTTCAAACAAAAACGAGAGCAAAACTATAAAAGACTTTTGTGCTTCCGGTTAAGAAATTAATGAAAATAATTTTAAACTGATTTAACTTCCGGCATCAAACGGAAAGATACATTTCCAGAGCAAATTAGCCTTAATATAAAGCTCATTTAGATTAACGCACAAAAACCAAAAGTAAAACTAGCAAAAAGAACTTAAAACAAAACCACAGCCAAAATTACAAGAGAAAATTGCAAAAATCTATTTGATTCTGCTAAAACTTTTCGTCGAAACGTAAAACCCAAGACAAGGAAAAGCTTTTAGAATCTTCAATAAAAACAAAAGGAGTAAAATGAATAGCAAAAAAATTAAATCAGGCTCCAAAAACTATTCTAAGGAGGAAAATGTTGTTCAGAAATAAAATATTGCTTAAAGTTAAAAGCAGAGGAACAAAAAAATCTCGCCAAAGTAGAAATAAAACATCAAAAGGAGCCGCATTTAAGGAAAACAAGGAAATTCAGTTTTTAATTCTTAAAATTTATGTGGAAACATTCAAAGCATGAAAGAAGTTACAGCCATTACAAAACATCTCAACAATGCCCGGAAACATGAAAGTTTATTACTTCAAATAAACGAGGGTTGATTAAAAGGCCAAAGCAAAATTAAAAAAAAAAAATTAAAAATTAAAATTTTCTTTACAAAAAAAAAAAAAAAATATATTTTTCCTTAAAAGTCCTTTAATCCTTGTTAAAATATTTCCAAATTTTCAAAACGAATGTCATCAAGTCAGATTAATGTTTCCACAAAATTCCATTGATTTGGCTTAAGAACTAAGAGCAACTGTCATATGTCCTTTTTTAAATATATCGAAAAAGAAAAGTTAATTAAAAAAACAAAAATTACAATTTTTTATAATAAATTAAAAAACAATTGAAACTTAGATTTTTGAGTTAAAAATCCCTTAATCCTAGTAAAAATCTTCTGAAATTTCTAAAATGAACGTCGTCTAGTCAAGCAAATGTTTCTACAAAATTACATTGATTTGACTTAAGAACTAAGAACAGTTGCAGAATGTCCTTTTTTTAAGTGAAACATAAAAGACGAATTCATTAAAAGAAAATAACATATATAATTTTCTCTAAAAAATTTATAAAAAAAAAAAATTAGGAAATCATATATTTACCTCGAAAGTCCCCTAATCCTTGATCAAATCTTTTCTTGATCAAATCTTTTCTAAAACGAAAGTCATCATGTCAGATAAATTCTGACACAAAATTTTATTGATTTGACTTAAGAACTAAGAACAATTGCAGAATGTCCTTTTTAAAATAAAACAAAAAAACGAATTTATTAAATGATTTTTTTTTTTTTTTGGAAAACAACAACAATTAAGAAAAACTTTTGACATGAAAAATTTTCTAAAGACAAATTTTGACATCAATAATTTTCTAAAGAAAAACTTTTGACATCAAAAATTTTCTAAAGAAAAACTTTTGACATCAAAAATTTTCTAAAGAAAAATTTTGACATCAAAAATTTTCTAAAGAAAAATTTTGACATCAAAAATTTTCTAAAGAAAAATTTTGACATCAAAAATTTTCTAAAGAAAAATTTTGACATCAAAAATTTTCTAAAGAAAAATTTTGACATCAAAAATTTTCTAAAGAAAAATTTTGACATCAAAAATTTTCTAAAGAAAAATTTTGACATCAAAAATTTTCTAAAGAAAAATTTTGACATCAAAAATTTTCTAAAGAAAAATTTTGACATCAAAAATTTTCTAAAGAAAAATTTTGACATCAAAAATTTTCTAAAGAAAAATATTGACATCAAAAATTTTCTAAAGAAAAACTTTTGACATCACAAATTTTCTAAATAAAAACTTTTGACATCAAAAATTTTCTAAAGAAAAACTTTTGTCATCAAAAATTTTTGATGTCATCAAAATTTTTATAGAAAATTTTTGATGTCATCAAAATTTTTATAGAAAATTTTTGATGCCAACAAAATTTTTATAGAAAATTTTTGATGTCATCAAAACTTTTATAGAAAATGTTTGATGTCATTAAAATTTTTATAGAAAATTTTTGATGTCATCAAAATTTTTATAGAAAAATTCTGATGTCATCAAAATTTTTATAGAAAATTTTTGATGTCATCAAAACTTTTATAGAAAATGTTTGATGTCATTAAAATTTTTATAGAAAATTTTTGATGTCATCAAAATTTTTATAGAAAATTTTTGATGTCATCAAAATTTTTGATGTCATCAAAATTTTTATAGAAAATTTTTGATGTCATCAAAATTTTCATAGAAAATTTTTGATGTCATCAAAATTTTTACAGAAAATTTTTGATGGCATCAAAATTTTTATAGAAAACTTTTGATGTCATCAAAATTATTATAGAAAATTTTTGATGTCATCAAAATTTTTATAGAAAATTTTTGATGTCATTAAAATTTTTTTAGAAAATTTTTGATATCATCAAAATTTTTATAGAAAATTTTTGATGTCATCAAAATTTTTATAGAAAATTTTTGATGTCATCAAAATTTTTATAGAAAATTTTTGATGTCATCAAAATTTTTATAGAAAATTTTTGATGTCATCAAAATTTTTATAGAAAATTTTTGATGTCATCAAAATTTTTATAGAAAATTTTTGATGTCATCAAAATTTTTATAGAAAATTTTTGATGTCATCAAAATTTTTATAGAAAACTTTTGGTGTCATCAAAATTTTTATAGAAAATTTTTGATGTCATCAAAATTTTTATAGAAAATTTTTGATGTCATCAAAATTTTTATAGAAAATTTTTGATGTCATCAAAATTTTCATGGAAAATGTTTGATGTCATCAAAATTTTCATAGAAAATTTTTGATTTTAACAATTTCAACAACATGTAAATTTGATTTTTTTTTTCATTTTATTTATAACATCATTTGCCGTATCGTTTAGCATTTAAATTGATATTTAATTCTTGCTATAATTAAAAGCTTGCATATAATATATTTAAGTCTATTAAATATTACTACCAAATTCCTAGTCAGCTTCTGGTGTTTTTCGATATTAGTCCTTCCTTTCTAATTTATGTTTAACAGCAATAATTAATAGGCTTGTAAACCATAATTAACACCATTACAAAATGCTGACTTTTATTGTTACCAAAAAAAAATAAAGTAGAAACATAAAATTTATTCATTTGTTTAAGGCAGGATATGGGTCCAGGGTCGTGGGCTGCTTTTAGTAAAAGCCTACAACATAAATAAATAATTCCAACCAAAAGATATTTTCACCTTTTAGTTCTTAAGCTACCAAAAGTTAATATTAAAATATAATGACCTCTAAAAATAAAATTCTAGATATATTTTTGTGCAAATGTGAAACTATTTATACTTAGATTTATGTGTATGAGTAATAAATGTAACGCAAAGACTCGTAAATGTAAGGGAATGTTGTGTGAGTGTAGTAATAAAAATGTTTAAGATATTTTGTTGTTTTCTGGTAAATTATTACCCTAAATAATAAAGAGCCTAAATAAGTACAAAAATATTGTAAAAATAGAAAAAAGGAAGCCAAATATATACGTAAGTAAACGATGTATAATTCTAATGAGTTCCAGTTAGAGAAAATGTAGGTGTATTAGAGAGTCTTGCTAAATAGTTCACATTTACTGTTACACACAAAGATATTTGTTCTAGTCCTTTATTATGTTTTTTTATTTGATATGTATGTGTTTCGAGGGTATAATAAATGTGTTGGCCACCTTGTAGAAATTGCACTAAATTATTAAGTGAACAAATAACAGAGTTATTTGCTTTCATTTCCTTTTTTCTTTTTTTTTCGTCTACTTGGTTTTAATTACCCATAAATCAGGAAGGACATTTTGTATGTTCCATTAACAACATTTATGCTAAACACCTATAAACCTAACTAAATGTTAGTTACAAAATGGGAAAATAAATCTCAAATTTTATGCCTAAGTCACCAGAGCATGAATTTATAAATAATACATATATCCTGGCAACAAACAGAATTTTTACAGAAATTATTATTATTTAAAGATTTAATTTTCAACTGATCTACTTAAATATAATTAGGAAATTTTTTACATAAAGAAAAACATTCTATAGAAATATTGATGGCTTCAAAAAATTTTTTATCGAAATTTTGATGATTTCAAAAATTTTCTATAAAAATTTTGAGGAGATTGAAAATTTTCTATAAAAATTTTGATGACATCAAAAATTTTCTATAAAAATTTTGATGACATCAAAAATTTTCTATAAAAATTTTGATGACATCAAAAATTTTCTATAAAAATTTTGATGACATCAAAAATTTTCTATAAAAATTTTGATGACATCAAAAATTTTCTATAAAAATTTTGATGACATCAAAAATTTTGATGACATCAAAAATTTTCTATAAGAATTTTGATGACATCAAAAATTTTTCATAAAAATTTTGATGATATCAAAAATTATCTATAAAAATTTTGATGACATCAAAACTTTTCTGTAAAAATTTTGATGACATCAAAAATTTTCTATAAAAATTTTGATGCCATCAAAAATTTTCTATAAAAATTTTGATGCCATCAAAAATTTTCTATAAAAATTTTGATGACATCAAAAATTTTCTATAAAAATTTTGATGACATCAAAAATTTTCTATAAAAATTTTGACTATTTGGAAATTAATTATTCGAACTTTAAATTGAATTAATTGAAAAATTAAAAAATGAACTCAAGCCTGATAAATCCTAATTTTTCAAAAATTTTGACGACATCAAAAATTTTCTATAAAAATTTTGATGACATCAAAAATTTTCTATAAAAATTTTGATGACATCAAAAATTTTCCATAAAAATTTTGAGACATCAAAAATTTTTTTATAAAAATTTTGAGACATCAAAAATTTTTTTATAAAAATTTTGATGATATCAAAAATTATCTATAAAAATTTTGATGACATCAAAAATTTTCTATTAAAATTTTGATGTCATCAAAAATTTTCTATAAAAATTTTGATGACATCAAAAATTTTCTATAAAAATTTTGATGACATCAAAAATTTTCTATAAAAATTTTGATGACATCAAAAATTTTCTATAAAAATTTTGATGACATCAAAAATTTTCTATAAAAATTTTGATGACATCCAAAATTTTCTATAAAAATTTTGATGACATCAAAAATTTTCTATAAAAATTTTGATGACATCAAAAATTTTCTATAAAAATTTTGAGACATCAAAAATTTTTTTATAAAAATTTTGATGATATCAAAAATTATCTATAAAAATTTTGATGACATCAAAAATTTTCTATTAAAATTTTGATGTCATCAAAAATTTTCTATAAAAATTTTGATGACATCAAAAATTTTCTATAAAAATTTTGATGACATCAAAAATTTTCTATAAAAATTTTGATGACATCAAAAATTTTCTATAAAAATTTTGATGACATCAAAAATTTTCTATAAAAATTTTGATGACATCAAAAATTTTCTATAAAAATTTTGATGACATCAAAAATTTTCTATAAAAATTTTGATGACATCAAAAATTTTCTATAAAAATTTTGATGACATCAAAAATTTTCTATAAAAATTTTGATGACATCAAAAATTTTCTATAAAAATTTTGATGACATCAAAAATTTTTTATAAAAATTTTGAGACATCAAAAATTTTCTATAAAAATTTTGATGACATCAAAAATTTTCTATAAAAATTTTGATGACATCAAAAATTTTCTATAAAAATTTTGATGACATCAAAAATTTTCTATAAAAATTTTGATGACATCAAAAATTTTCCATAAAAATTTTGAGACATCAAAAATTTTTTTATAAAAATTTTGATGATATCAAAAATTATCTATAAAAATTTTGATGACATCAAAAATTTTCTATTAAAATTTTGATGTCATCAAAAATTTTCTATAAAAATTTTGATGACATCAAAAATTTTCTATAGAAATTTTGATGACATCAAAAATTTTCTATAAAAATTTTGATGGGATCAAAAGTATTCTATAAAAATTTTGATGTCATCAAAAATTTTCTATAAACATTTTGATGGCATCAAAAATTTTCCATAAAAATTTTGATGCCATCAAAAATTTTCTATAAAAATTTTGATGCCATCAAAAATTTTCTATAAAAATTTTGATGCCATCAAAAATTTTCTATAAAAATTTTGATACCATCAAAAATTTTCTATAAAAATTTTGATGCCATCAATAATTTTCTATAAAAATTTTGATGCCATCAAAAATTTTCTATAAAAATTTTGATGCCATCAAAAATTTTCTATAAAAATGTTGATGCCATCAAAAATTTTCTATAAACATTTTGATGCCATCAAAAATTTTCTATAAAAATGTTGAAGCCATTAAAAATTTTCTATAAAAATGTTGATGCCATCAAAAATTTTCTATAAAAATTTTGATGCCATCAAAAATTTTCTATAAAAATTTTGATGCCATCAAAAATTTTCTATAAAAATTTTGATGCCATCAAAAATTTTCTATAAAAATTTTGATGCCATCAAATATTTTCTATAAAAATTTTGGTGCCATCAAATAGAAAATTAATGATGCCTGTAAAATTTTTTTAAAATCCTGAGAATTATAAAAAACAATCGAAAACTTTTGTTTTTACATAATTTATACTTCAGCTTAACTTTCACACTTTCCCATAAATGCAAATACTTAAACATGTAAACTAAATGTAAATATATATTTTTAACGGAAATCAACATAAATTATTAACTAACAAATACATACAAAACAACGACTACAATAAAGAAACCAACGAATTCTCTTGTTTGTACAACTAATGGTTTACAGGCTTGTTGCTGTCGTTCACTCAATGTCCTTGGTCCTTTTGGTTATTTGTTGATATTGTTACTAGGGCTGTTGTTGCTATTAGTATTATTGTTGGTGGTCTTGTTGTTATTGTTGCTGCTGATGCTGCTACTGATGTTGTTATCATTATTATTCTGTATATTTCTGTTGTTTGTTTATTAAGCCAACATTTACATGTAAAACATACGATCTACCATAACAACAATGAAATAAAAAAATAGTAAACAGTTAACAAAAAATGAGAAAAATGAACAAAAATTACAAAATGAAATGTGAATTTTTACATTCAGTGTTTTTATTAGAGCCTGTTATATCAGGATTTGTATGTTCTGTTACTTTTTTTCCGAGCCTACATTTATATATTCTTAAACATACATACATCATTAGAGTGGTTCGATCGCCACACAAATAAAAGTCAATTGTATTGTAACATCCTAAAATTTTTCTTTACAAAATCAAAATTTTTTCTTTAGAAAAATTTTTATGTCAATATTTTTTCTTTAGAAAAATTTTGATGTCAAAATATTTTCTTTAGAAAATGTTTGATGTCAAAATTTTTTCTTTAGAAAAATTTTGATGTCAAAATTTTTTCTTTAGAAAAATTTTAATGTCAAAATTTTTTCTTTAGAAAAATTTTGATGTCAAAATTTTTTCTTCAGAAAAATTTTGATGTCAAAATTTTTCCTTTAGAAAACTTTTGATGTCAAAATTTTTTCTTCAGAAAAATGTCGAAATTTTTTCTTTAGAAAAATGTTGATGTCAAAATTTTTTCTTTAGAAAAATTTTGATGTCAAAATTTTTTCTTTAGAAAAATTTTGATGTCAAAATTTTTTCTTTAGAAAAATTTTGATGTCAAAATTTTTTCTTTTGAAAAATGTTGATGTCAACAGTTTTTCTTTAGAAAATTTTTGATTTTAATAGATTTTCTTTAGAAAATTTTTGTTGTCAAAATTTTGTCTTTAGAAAATTTTTGTTGTCAAAATTTTTAATGTCAATAGATTTTTTTGAGAAATCTTTTGATGTCAATAGATTTTCTTTGGAAAATTTTTTAATTACAAATTTTTTCTTTATAAAATTTTTGATATCAAAATTTTTTCTTTAGAAAAATTTGATATCAAATTTTTTTCTTTAGAAAACTTTTGATTTTAATAGATTTTCTTTAGAAAATTTTTGTTGTCAAGATTTCTTCTTTAGAAAATTTTTGATATCAAAATTTTTTCTTTAGAAAATTTTTGATGTCCAAATTTTTTTTTTTTAGAAAATTGTTGATGTCGATAGATTTTCTTTAGAAAAATTTTGAGGTCAAAATATTTTTAGGCTACTTTTTTTCAAAGCCTCTCTAACTTACACAAACACGTACATTTTCTATTTGCTTTGGAAAATGTAACGTATTTATGAACGTGTTACAATAGAGAATGTATTTGCATTTCGATTTTTTTTCCGCTGATACTATTTGTTTGTTTTTTTGTATGAGTGATTGTAGTTACCCTGTGGGTTCAAATTAAAGAACTACATTTTCATTTGTTTTGCCGAGGGACCTCGAATGTTTAACAGTAGAAATTTGTCCCAAAGAGCACTAAATTTTTTTTTTGTAAATTTTCCTTTGAAAATTTACTTATTGGCTACCTTATATACCATTCGTGGATTGTAGTGTGGCAGTTGTTACTCTATTGACCCCTTAGTAAAATTGTTTTTTTATTTCGTACATCTTTCCTAGTTTAAAGAAGCGGCAGTTTAAGTTTCACTACGAATTTAGTGTGAGTCATTTGAGTGCCTTAAGGTTATATAACGAAAAGTGTCTCTTATTACAACAACATAAGAACAATTGCCACTTTATTGTAACCATTGTAATGCATAATGTAGTTAATAGTCGTGCCTATGTATTTATAGAAATTGAATGTTTTAAGTGAATCTGCCATAACTTTGTCAAACTCTTTACTCGCCTGACCCTTTTTTTGTGTAAAAATTTTTTGTCTATATAAAGTCCTTCGAACTGCTGGGAGTGTATATTTATGTATGTGTGTGTGATTACGCTTGTATGCTTGTGTTTTGTTGGCTTTGTTTGGGAAATTGTAACAAAAAATCATTAACTGTTGTCGTTAGTATGTAATTATGGCTTTTTTGACCATACAAATGTTACAAAAGTTTTTATATAAACATAAAGTAATGACAATAAATTTTGGAATATTATAAGCAGTAAGAGAAATATAATATAAAAATGAGGACAGAGTAGTCAAAAGGTCTAATATGATATTGAGTAAGGGCTTAACTCAAAATTAAATAAGCTTTATTTAGATTTTGAAACGAGTTTTATTTAGATTTTTTTATGAAATTTAAATTAAAAATTTTTAAGTTTAAATTTTGACTCTTTAACCTCACTCAAATCTGTTCAAATTTATAAACGAAATGTGGCAATTAGTTTTTTACGTATTTATAAATTTTCATTATTTTTTCTTAAGAAATAAGGATATTCCCTGAATGTCCTTTTTTCATGCCAATTGGTTTTTTTTGTAAGTTTTTATTTTAGAAGTAAGTTTTTATTTTAGAAGTAAGTTTTTATTTTAGAAATTTAAAAGAAAATAATAAATGAGTTCTGAAAGTCCTTTAATCCTTATTGAAATCTTTTGAAATTTCAAAAACGAATGTCATCAAGTCAAATAAATGCTTTAACTAAATTTTATTAATTTAACTTTAGAACTAAGAACATTTGCTGAATGTCCTTTTTTCAAATGTACCAAAAAATTACAAAATTCATTAAAAGAACTTTTATATATATTTTTTTAAATATATGAAAAATAAAACAAAAAGAAAGGAAGTTTATTTTGTCTAAAGAAAATAAAAAATTTTACTTTTATATTTTCATTTAAATTACAGATCCTTTAAACCTGGTTTGAATGTCCTTAAATTTATAAAATGAATATGTTATAGTATTCCAAATATTTTCACAAAGTTTCACTGGTTTTCCCTAACATCTAAATACCCCGGCTTAAAGTCCTTTTTTTTATCAATTTCTTTGAAAAATTTTAAATGCCTCTATTTAAGTACCCACAACAAAAGCTTTTTTGATTTACTTACTCGTATTTTTCTACAAATAAGTAATCCTTTTAAAAGCCCATTATAAGAGGCTGTTAAAAATTATATTACTCTTGTACGTGTTTGATTTTTATATTTGTATTTTTTGCACCATTTATTCAGTGGCAATTTCAGCCACTTATTAATGTCTCAAGACAAATATTTCAGTGGAGTTGGAGTGTAAGGACACATAGAGTATTCATGATATACACATGTTAATATTTATAAATTTAAGTGTCTGAGTATTTGAGGGTAAGTTTTTTTTATTTGTTTTCATTTATAAGTATATTTCAGTCTTTTTTTAATGTTCTTTTATAAACACATTAAATTATGCTTTTATTGCCATAAAAAAGTCAGAAAAAAATGAAACATATTAAGATGGCGGTAGGAAGAGGGTGACACATACAATGATAAATTCCTACACATACTTTAAAGGCACAGTGGGAGAAAAGTTCAAGAATTATAAAATTTACAAGAGATATTTTAATTCAAAGAAAGGTAAAATATTAAAAGAATCTTTTGGTTTTAATAAAATCATTAATATTGAAAAATGTACTATAGGTCCCTTAATCCTTGCTCAAATGAGCTCAATTTTATAAAAAGAATGTAATCTGATGTGCCAAATGTATTCACAAAAATTCATTGATTTGACTTTAAAACTAGGATTATTTGTGGAATGTCCTTTTCTCATAGCCATCCATGATATTTATTTTTCAAAACTGACAAAAAAAATTATAAAAATAGTGTAAAGAATCAAAAGTTATAATTTGAAAATTAAAAAACACTTTTCCTATGAAAAAAAAAATTTTTTGAAAAATTTCCTATAAAAATAAGAAATTTTTGAAAAATTTCTTATAAAAATTAAAAACTTTCAAAAAATTTCCTATAAATATAAGAAATTTTTGAAAAATTTCCTATAAAAATAAGAAATTTTTAAAAAAATTTCCTATAAAAATAAGAAATTTTTGAAAAACTTCCTATAAAAATAAGAAATTTTTGAAAAATTTCCTATAAAAATAAGAAATTTTTGAAAAATTTCTTATAAAAGTAAGAAATTTTTGCAAAGTTACTCATAAAAATAAGAAATTTTTTTAAAAATTTCCTATAAAAATAAGAAATTTTTGAAAAATTTCCTATAAAAATAAGAAATTTTTGAAAAATTTACTATAAAAATACGAAATTTTTGAAAAATTTCCTATAAAAATAAGAAATTTTTGAAAAATTTTCTATAGAAATAAGAAATTTTTGAAAAATTTCCTATAAAAATAGGAAATTTTTGAAAAATTTCCTATAAAAATAATAAATTTTTGAAATTTTCCTATAAAAATAATAAATTTTTGAAAAATTTCCTATAAAAATAAGAAATTTTTGAAAAATTTCCTATAAAAATAAGAAATTTTTGAAAAATTTCCTATAAAAATAAGAAATTTTTGAAAAATTTCCTATAAAAATAAGAAATTTTTGAAAAATTTCCTATAAAAATAAGAAATTTTTGAAAAATTTCCTATAAAAATAAGAAATTTTTGAAAAATTTCCTATAAAAATAAGAAATTTTTGAAAAATTTCCTATAAAAATAAGAAATTTTTGAAAAATTTCCTATAAAAATAAGAAATTTTTGAAAATTTTCCTATAAAAATAAGAAATTTTTGAAAAATTTCCTATAAAAATAAGAAATTTTTGAAAAATTTCCATAAAAATAAGAAATTTTTGAAAAATTTCCATAAAAATAAGAAATTTTTGAAAAATTTCCTATAAAAATAAGAAATTTTTGAAAAATTTTCCGATAAAAATAAGAAATTTTTGAAAAATTTCCTATAAAAATAAAAAATTTTTGAAACATTTCTTATAAAAATAAGAAATTTTTGAAAAACTTCTTATAAAAAAAAGATATTTTGGAAAATTTAATATGTATGAGTGTCAATTTGTACCAAAGTTTATGAAATAATTTTTTTAAGGTTTTTTATATTTTAATTTAAAGAAAAAATTAAAACATTTTTTTTTTAACTTTTTAATTTATTAAATTTTTTTTGTATTAAAAAATGTATCATAAGTCCTTTAATCCTTGCACTAATACTTTCAGTTTAATAAAGCTAATGTGATCTGGTGTCCTAAAGGTATTCACAAAATTTTATCGATTTTTTTAAAAAACTTATAGTATTTCTCAAATGTCCTTTTTCAGCTCCATTTTTATTTTTTTCAAAATTTACACAAAAATAAATCAAATAATATTTAAGACATTTAAAGCAAACAAATTTTTAAAAGTTTTCAATTTTATATATGTATCCTGTATTATCCTTTTGCGAATAAGTTCAAATTTATATAAAAAAATGTCATACAGCCTTACCACAGAATATTTAAAGTCGACTTTAGATGAAAAAGTCGACTTTATTTTGAAAATCGTACCACAAAACAAATTTTAAATTAAATTAGAAAATTTCTTGTAGAAACTAAAATAAGCTTTTTCTTTTTGAATATTTTCCATTTTGTGCTCCGTTGGAAAAAAATGTTAAGTCGAAATTGAAAATTTTTTACAATTTTCAGTCATAAGATACATTTTGAAGTTAAATTCTTTAAAACGGATTGGGATCATTGACAATTGTTGTTTTCTATTATTACACAAAAAATTCGTTTTTTTGTAAAAACTAATGAGCATTTAAACAATTTTTCATCATATTATGAAAAAATTAATAATATTAATTTATGCTGTTTTGTCTAATGAACACAAAATTTTTCTTTAAAATTTTGTTTTTGGATTTTTTTGAAATTTTATTTTATTATTTCTATTTACTGAGGACAGCTTTTGTAATATTTGAATATATTTGTTTCAAAATATTTTTGAAGTCTTATTTTAAAAATTTTTTATGGAACGAAAAAATTACAAAAGTCAACTTTAAAATAAAGTCGATTTTACATAAAATCGACTTTAAAATTTGTTCTGTGGTTAGGCTGATAATGTTTTTAATGATTTTACAAAATTTCATTGATTTGACTTAAAAACTAAGATTTTCATTTTCTTAGTGTCCTTTTTTTGAGAAATTTAAAATACTTAATTATTCTCCATATAACAATTTTTCTTAAAATATCTACCTTTCAAACCACTGTTCCTATTTGCCTATGTTTATTTTTATATTTCAAAAACATTGATATTTCTCCACATACTTACATACATACATCTAACGTTTAAATTTATCCTCCTCTTTTTTCTATTTTATTATTTAATAATAAAATATTTATGTCTGTTAGCGTGTCATTAAGCTCCAAATAAATCAAATTTATTTCCTAAGAAAAGATCGTTATCCTTACTGGTTTCTTACATTTGCTTTTCCTTTGAAAAAAAAATCAAAAATAAATTATCATAAGTGGTGTTGATTTGTAGATTTCTGATTTTAGCATTAAAATGTCGAGAAAATTTTTCTAATATTTTTAAATTTCTTTAGAAATTGTTATACAATAACTTCAATCGTTCATATAAATCAGATATGACTGTTTTATTCAGTTTCAAAGGATTTATAGGAACTGTATGAAATAAAAACCTTCTGTCACATAAGTTTTGTTCTAGAAAATTTCGTATAAATAAATTATTTATTCCAATTCATTTTCTATTGAGGTGATTTTTATGGGTTTAACATATGTCATATAAATAATAAATTTTAGAAAGCATTAACCCAACCAAAAGCAGCTAAAATGTGACAATTTTAGCACAGAAAAATCGTGAATGCAATAAAATTAAAAAGAATTTATTTAAATTTGTCCTATCTTTTTTAATTTCTGCAAGTTTTCTTAAGAAAATTGTTCAGAAATGACAGCTATCTTTAGAAAATTGACTCAGTATAACAGTTTTCTTATGAATATTAATCGAGTATAACAGTTTTCTAAAGAAAAGAGTTTAAGTATAACAGTTATCTTAAAAAATTTGGAGAAGTATATCAGTTTTTTTTAGAAATTTCAAAATTTTTTGAAAATTTTTCAAAAAATATTTGTTAATGTATTCTAGATCCTTTAATCATTATTTTAACTGACTCAAATTTATAGAATGAACGTAACGGTGTATCCCTAATCATTCTACAAAGTTTCATTGATTTTGTTGATTATCCAAGAACGGACGACGAATATCCTTTTTTTATCAATAAAAATAAAATTAGCATCGATTTGATGTTATCATATCCTGGGAATGGCTTATCTAAATTCTTTGAAAGAAACACTGGCGGATTAACCATAAATTTTCTTTAAGCCTTAATAAGACAATTTTATGGTATCTTCAAGGGTTGTGGAGTTTTTCACATAAAAATAGATTTTTTTTCTTCCAAAATCGAAAATTTTTATTTTTCAAAAATTTATAAAAAAAATGAAGATTTCAAAAACTAACCATTTTTATTTCACGGTCATAAAACTGTAACTATTATAAATAGCCGAAGCTATATTTCGTGAAAATGCATGAATAAATGTTGGTTTTATTGACAATAAAGTGAAATCTTAGCTAAAACATTTTTCATAAAAAAAATTAAAAAATTGAAAAATTAAGTAACGGCTACAATTTTCAAAATACTTTAATAAGACTTATTATTGCTTTCAATTTCAACTACAAAAAAAAAAAATTTTTTGAAAAATTTTAAATTTTATATAAATAATTTTTTTTATTGTACTCCAGATCCTTTAATCCTTGTTTAAATCTGCTCAAATTTATAAAATTAATGTAATATAGTGTCTTTAGTACTTTCACAAAGTTTCATGGATTTTGTTGATTATCTAAGAGCCCTTGTCGAATGTCCTTTTTTATCAAAATACAAATTTAATTAGCAAATTTTGTTCTAGTCAAATTTTTTGTTGAATTTTTTAAAATCGTTTTAGTAAAGGAATATTTAAATATTAATTCAAAAGTGATCAGACTTTTATAATGAAACTGAGATTCTCACAAATTAAAAAAATAACTGAAAAGAAGTTACAATATCCTTAAACTCAAAAATATTGAAAATAAAGTTAAAATATTTAAGTTAAAATAATTTTTTTTTGTAAAATTTTTAAATTTTATGTTTAAAATGTTTTTTAATGTACTCCAGATCCTTAAACCCTTTCTTAGATCAGCTTAAATTTATAGAACGAATGCAATATAGTGTCCTTAATATTTCATTGATTTCGTTGATTATCTAAGAAGCCTTGGCGAATGTCCTTTTTTATCATTACAAACATTTAATGAGCAAATCTTGTTTTGATCAAATTTTTTGTTAAGTTTTGTTAGTTTTTTTATTATTTTAGAAATATTTAAGTCTTTATTTTAAAGCTCTCAATCTTTTTGAAAGGAATATTATAAGAAAAAATCTCTGAAAATTTCAAAGTAAAAAAACTTTTAATCTTAATAAAAAATATTTTAATTACAAAGAGAAAAGATCATTAAATTCTTACTTAAATCTGCTCAAATTTATAAAATGAATAAAATATAGTGTCCTTAATGTTTACACAAGGTTTCATTGATTTCGTTGATTATCTAAGAAGCCTTGGCGAATGTCCTTTTTTATCACTAAAAATTTAGACTAGCAAATCTTGTTTTAATCAAATTTTTCCTCAAGTTTTGTTAGTTTTTCTTTTTGTTTTAGGAATATTTCAGTCCTTATTCTAAAGCGATCAATCTTTTTAAGCGGAATATTTTAATAAAAGAAAAAATATCTGCAAATTTCAAATGTAAGAAAATTTGAAAATTTATTAAAAATATTTTAATTAGAAAAAGCTAAATATTTTTAAAGTTTTCAAATTTTATGTAAATAATTTTTTTTAATGTGTTCCACATCCTTTAATCCTTGTTCAAATCTGGTCAAATTTATAAAACGAATGTAATATAGTATCCTCAATACTTTCACAAAGTTTCATTGATTTTGTTGATTATCTACGAAGCCTTGGCGAATGTCCTTTTTTATCAGTATAAAAATTTAATTAGCAAATCTTGTTCTAATCAAATTTTTTGTTGAATTTTGTTAAATCGTTTTAGTTAAGGAATATTTTGGTCTTTATATAAATGTGATTATACTTTAAAAATGAAGCTGAGATTCTAACGAATAAGATTAATAATTAAAAAGAAGTTATCCTTTTTGGGAAAACTCAAAAATAATTAAATTTACTTTAAAATATTTAAGTTAAAATAAAAAAAAAAATATTTTTTGAGAAATTTTAAAATATTATGGAATTTTTTTTTAAATGTACTCCAGATCCTTTAATCCTTGTTAAAATCTACTCAAATTTATAAAAGGAATGCATTATAGTGTCCTTAATATTTACACAAAATTTCATTGATTTTGTTGATTATCTTAGAAGCCTTGGCGAATGTCCTTTTTTATCATTAAAAAAATTTTATTAGCAAATCTTGTTTTAATCAAATTTTTTTGTTGAATTTTGTTAGTTCTTTTTACTAAAACACAAGACAACTCTCAAATTTTCAATATTTCGAGATAGTTTGCCTTGTTTTTTTTTCTGATGCCTTTCAAACTTAATTGCTAAATTTTAGTTCATTTCTTTCATTAGGTTTTTGTTTTTGAGCTTCTTGCCAACTATTTGAATATTTAGTTGTGTTGAAAGTTGATTTTTTTTTTTCGTTACTAGTTTTATGGACTAGATAAAGTCACAAATAAATGAAAAAAAAAACAAGAAGAAACAACAAACTTGGCGGATATTCATAACACCATAGTTTTAATTAAAAAAATCCAGCTACAATATAGATGGAAAGCATTTGTAAAAAAGTTTTTCTGTGAAATAAAAAACATTGGTGACTGGGTCACCCAGTTTGGAAAGTAAATAAAAAATGGATGAATAAAAAAGAAAGCAAATAATAAATAAAACAGCATAAAAAACAGTTACATAAAACCCATAAAAATTGATTAATTTATTACAAAAAGAGAAAAAAAGCGGAGGGAAATAACGTTTTAAGCCTTTAAAAATAATAATAAAACATATCATAAAAATATTTCATATTTTTTTTGTATACACTTTTCCCAACACTTTGTAGTCTAAATATTGTTGTTTATTTTCAATTTGAAAAACATTTTATCATTTGTTTATTTCAATAAATATCATATTACAACACCCTGTAAAATATTGAAAATAAAAATCCTTTCACAATATTCCAGCAAATACATCATGTTCGTTGTTAGAACATTGATAAATTACACACATACATTTCAGCCATCAAAACACATACACACATAATAAACCTATACCTATGCATGTATAGAAAACATTCAGCAAAGTTTGCTTACACTCAAACTCGTATCTATGGAAAAGGGATAATAAAAAAATCCTTTGGCAAAATTCTACCCTTTAATCATTCACTACCTAAAGTGACACACTAATCCGCTTTGAAACCTCTATAGTTATACATTTAAGGATTTTAGTTTTAGTTTTCTATAACACAACACATCCTTCCCTCTACTCCTTTTTTTTTACTGTTAACAATCTAAATTCAGTTTAAATTTAAAACAATCCCCCCAAAATAGAGAGAAATAAAAATCACAGGTTTTATAAATTTTAGAAAAATATTATTTCGAAAAATTGCTCTACAATAGGAGTAAAATGTAAAATGTTCAAAAAAAAAAAAAAAAAAAAAGTTTTATGAAAACACTCGAATTTTGAATGAAATTGGAAAATTTTTCTATGTCTTTTTTAAGCTTTAAAAATATGATCCTTTGAATGAAAAGATTTAACTTACAAAGTTGACTAAATGAAACTGATAGCTTTGAAAACTACTTTTAAATAGAATTTAAACTTCATAACATTCATTCTAGGAAATTTGTAGTAATTATAAAATTTTCCGGAAATTAAATGTTTATGTTAAACTACAAAGCTAGAGCTAATAATTTTCCATATCAGGATTTGCATTTCTGCTTTATTGTTCAATTTACACTGTACATATGGCTCTTGTTAATAAATCTTTATCTACCTTGAAGGCGTATACGTAATTAAATTAATTGATCATCATTCGTTACAGTGTTCATACGAAAAGGATTTTGTGTTACATAAGGATTTCATATACCTAAAAAAAAAACAAGCTTACCAAACCATTATATACATGTATGTATGTATTAAATCGCTTCAAATATCTAACAGCAGAAATTTTAAAGGGAAACAAAGTCACCGGAACTTACCTGAAAAGATAAAAAATAGTTTAATATTAGTAAACAAGCAGTTATTAAAATATAATAGTTTTATCTAGGAAATTATTGAAGTATAACAGATTTCAAGAGTAAAGTTTCCCAGGAAAACAGTTTTCTATAGTTAATTGTTCGTGTAATACAGTTTCCTATTTTCAATAGAAAATTGTTGAGTATAACAGTTTTGTATAGAAAGTTATTTGAATATAACAGTTTTCTATAGAAAATTTTTCGAGTATAACAGTTTTCCAATAAAAATTATTCCATTATAACAGTTTTCTAAAGAAAATTGTACAAGTATAACAGTTTTTTATAGATAACTTTTGGAGTATAAGAGTTCTCTATATACAACTATTCGAATATATAAGTTTTCTATAAAAGATTGTTCGAGTATAACAGTTTAATATAGATAATTGTTCAAGTATAACAGTTTTCTTAAGAAAATAATTTAAGTCTAAAAGTTTTATATAGAAAATTGTTCTATTATAACAGTTTTATATATAAAATAATCAAGTACAACAGTTTTTTATACAAAAATTGTTCGAGTATAACAGTTTTCTTTAAACAATTCAAGTATAACAGTTTTCTATAGAAAATTGTTCTGGTATAACAGTTTTCCAATAAAAATTATTCGATTATAACAGTTTTCTTTAGAAAATTATTCGAGTAAAACAGTTTTGTATAAAAAAAACTTTTCGAGTATAAGAGTTTTCTATAGGAAACTATTCGAATACATAAGCTTTCTATAAAAAATTGTTCGAGTATAACAGTTTAATATAGAAAATTATTTGAGTATAACAGTTTTCATAAGAAAATATTTCAAGTATACATTTTTTATATAGAAAATTGTTCGAGTATAACAGTTTTTCATATAAAATAATCCATTATAACAGTTTTCTATAGAAAATTTGTTCGAATATTACAATTTTCTATAGAAAATTGTTAGGGTATAACAGTTTTCTATAGAAAATTATTTAAATATAACAGTTTTTTTAAGAAAATTGTTCGAGTATAACAGTTTTCAAAAAAAATTGTTCGATTATAACAGTTTTCTATTGAAAACTTTTCGAGCTTACGAATTTTCTTTAGAAAACTATTGAATACATAAGTTTTCTATAAAAAATTGTTCGAGTTTTATATGGAAAATTGTCCGAGTATAAAAGTTTTCAATAGAAAACTTGTTCGAGAATTACAGTTTCGAATGATAATTGTTCGGGTATAACAGTTTTCTTTAGAAAATTGTTCAAGTATAGCAGTTTTCTATGGAAAATTGTTCTAGTATAACAGTTTTTCAATAAACATTATTCGATTATAACAATTTTCTACAGAAAATTGTTCTGTAGAAAACTTTTCGAGTATAAGACATTTCTATAGAAAGCTATTCAAATATATAAGTTTTCTATAAAAAATTGTTCGAGTATAACAGTTAAATAAAGAAAGTATAACAGTTTTCTTAAGAAAATATTGTTCGAGTATTCAAGTTTTATATAGAAAATTGTTCGAGTATAACATTTTCTATATCAAATAATCGAATATAATAGTTTTCTTTTGAAAAATTGTTCGAATATTATAGTTTTCTATAGAAAATTGTTCGGGTATAACAGTTTTCTTTAGAAAATTGTTCAAGTATAATAGTTTTATATCAAAAATTGTTGGAGTATAAAAGTTTTTTACCAAAATTTATTCGAATATAAATAATCTTTAGAAAATTGTTAGAGTATAATAATTTACTATAGAAATTTATAACAATATAACAGTTTTCTATTGAAAATTGTTCAAGTATAACTGTTTTGTACAGAAAAATTTTCGAGTATTACAGTTTTCTATTGAAAATTGTTCATGTATAACAGTTTTCTTTAAAAAATTATTGGAGTATAACAGTTTTCTATATTTTTCTAATTGTTCAAATATAACAGTTTTCTATAGAAAATTGTTCGAGTACAACAGTTTTCCAATAAAAATTGTTTGATTATAACAGTTTTCTATAGAAAATTGTTCAAGTATAAATGTTTTCGATAGAAGACTTTTCGAGTATAAAATTATTGAAAACTATTCAAATATAAAAGTTTTCTGTAAAAATATAAAAATTGTTTGAATATTATTGCTTTTTATGGAAAATTTTTCGAGTATAACAGTTGTCTATAGAAAATTGTTCGGTTTTAATATTTTTTCACAAAAAAATATTCGAGTTAAACAGTTTTTATAGAAAACGCTTCGTGTATAACAGTTTTATATATATCACTGTTTGAGTATAACAGTTTTCTATAGAAAGTTATTAGAGTATAACAGTTTTCTGAGGAAAATTGTAAGAGTTCTTAGATTTCTTCGATTGCTTTCTAATTCCTTAAACAAAATCAAATATATCTAGTCGATAGCTCCCTATTAAGTCTCTACTTAAGGCACCTTCAAATACTCAAACCCAATCAGGATTCCCATAGCCGCTGTCAGGTTCAAGGACCTAAAAGCGGAAATACTAATACAAAATAAAAATTTCATACACCCAATGATTCACAACAGTAAACCAAAATTTATTTAAACTATTGTAAACTTTATCCAGCTCATAGTCAGTTAACTGAAGAAAATCGGCAACAAATTCACTAAACATATGAAGCAACCCCTTACCACCCCCTGGAAAAGCCTTAGAGGTCGATACATCTATAGAGTGGCTCAAACTGAATCCTCTTGCATTTTGTGCTCGATTTTGTTTTTCTTTATTTCATAGGAAAATTAGAAAATGGTTAGAGGTTTTCATGCTTCACTGGGAAATTCTGTGGCTAGATGGAAAACTTTGTTGTTTTTTTTTTGTTAACGAAAACTAGGATTTCTTTTTTATTTTTTTTAGAATTTTGTTTATTTAAGTTCTAACATAACAACAGATATTTTTTAAAAGGATTTTCTTTTTTTTTCTTAGTCGCCTGTAAAGGGTAATGAGAGAGTGAAGCAGAATTTCTGTTTTCATCAACATTGGCCATTGGAATGGTATTAAAGGATCTGAGGAAAAGAAGCAAAATTTCCATGAAATTTTCAATATGCCAATATTATTTATAGGAGGCTATTTAGCAAACGAAGGAGAGCTTAATAAAAAAATATTTTTCAAATATAAATAATGTAATGAAATATATGTTTTACAATAACAAATTGTTGGGGTATAACAGTTTTGTTCCTTCAACTGCTGTTATTAAAGTTTTTTTTTATTGTTATATTTCTTATCTTTTTTATAGAAAATTGTTCAGGTATAACAGTTTTGTATAGAAAATTGTTTGATTATAACAGTTTTCTATAGAAAAATTTTCGATTATAACAGTTTTCTATAGAAAATTTTTGAGTATAACAGTTTTCTATAGAAAATTGTTCGGGTATAACAGTTTTCTATAGAAAATTGTTGTCCAAGTATAACAGTTTTGTATAGAAAATTGTTTGATTATAACAGTTTTTTATAGAAAAATTTTCGATTATAACAGGTTTCTATAGAAAATTTTCGAGTATAACAGCTTTCTATAGAAAATTGTTCGAGTATTGCAGTTTTATATAGAATATTGTTTGATTATAACAGTTTTCTATAGAAAATTGTTCGAGTATAACAGTTTTCTCTGGGAAATTGTTTGTGTATAAAATTTTTTATAGAAAAATTTTCGAATATAAAAATTTTCTATAGAAAATTGTTCGATTATAACATTTTTGTATACAAAATTGTTCATGTATAACAGTTTTATATAGTAAATTGTCTGAGTGTAACAGTTTTCTGTAGAAAAATGTTTGAGTATAACAGTCTTATATAGAAAGTTATTCAAATATAAGAGTTTTCTATAGAATATTGTAATACATAAACAGTTTTCTATGGAAAATTGTTCGAGTTAAACAGTTTTCTATAGTAAATTGTTAGAGTATTATAGTTTTCTAAAGTTTTTATAGAAAATTGTTTGAGTGTAACAGTTTCCTCTAGGAAATTGTTTGTGTATAATAGTTTTCTATAGAAAATTGTTCTAATATTAAAGTTTTATATAGAAGAAATTGTTACTGCATAACAGTTTTTTTACAAAATTATCCGAGTATAACAGTTTTCTATATAAATTTGTTTGAATTTGATAGTTTTTTTTAGAAAATTGTTCTAGTATAACAGTTTTTTTAGACAATTGTTTGTATATAACAGTTTTCTATAAGAAATTGTTTGAGTATAACAGTTTTCAATAAGAAATTGTTCGTGTATAATTTTCTATGAAAAATTTTTCGAGTATAACAGTTTTTCATAAAAAAATTGTTTGTGTATAACAGTTTTCTATATAAAATTGTTCTTGTATTATAGTTTTCCATAGAAAATTGTTTAAGTATAACAGTTGTTCATAAAAACTGTTCGTGTATAACAGTTTTCTTTAAAAAATTGTTTAAGTATAACAGTTTTTTGTAAAAAAAATTGTTCGAGTATAACAGTTTTCTATACAAAATTTTTAGAGCATAACAGTTTTCTATAATAAATTGTTGGTGTATTACAGTTTTCTATAGAAAAATGTTCCAGTATAAGAGTTTTGTATAGAATATTGATCCAGCATAATGGTTTGCTATGAAAAATTGTTCAAGTATAAAAGTTTTATATAGAAAATTGTTCGAGTATAACAGTTTTCTGTATGAAATTGTTTGAGTACAATAGTTTTCTATAGAAAACTGTTCTAATATTAAAGTTTAATATTGTAAGTTTTTCTTGTATTACAGTTTTTTATAGAAAGTTGCTCGAATATAACAGTTTTCTATAGAATATTGTTCGAGTATAAAAGTTTTCTAGAGAAAATTGTTTGAGTGTTACAGTTTTCTTTAGAAAATTGTTAGAGTATAACAGTTTTTTTTTTAGAAAATTGTTCGTATATAACAGTTTTCTATAGAAATTTAGTCAAGTATAACAGTTTTCTATAAAATATTGTTCCAGTACTATAGTATTCAACAGAAAATTGTTCGATTATAACAGTTCTATATAAAAAATCTTTAAATTATAAGAGTTTTCTATAACATATTGTACCAGTGTTATAGTTTTCTATAGAAAACTGATCATGTATAACAGTTTTCTTTAAAAAATTGATCGAGTATAACAGTTTTCCATAGAAAATTATTCAAGTATAACAGTTTTTTATAGAATATTGTTCCAGTATTATAGTTTCCTATAGAAAACTGTTGGTGTATAACAGTTTCCCATAGAAACCTGTTCGAGTATAACAGTTTTCTATAGAAAATTATTCGATTACAACAATTTTCTATAGAATACTGCCCAGTACTGTAGTTTTCAATAGAAAATTGTTCAAGTATAACAGTTTTATATAAAAAATTGTTCAAGTATAACAGCTTTCTATTGAAAATTATTCAAGTAGAACAGTTTTCTATGGAATATTGTTCCAGTATTATTGTTTTCTATAGAAAATTGTTCGAGTATAACAGTTTTCTATAGGAAATTGTTCAAATCTGACAGTTTTCTATAGAAAAATTATTTGAGTATAACAGTTTACTATCGAACATTGATTGATGATTAATGTTTTTCGGGTATACCAGTTTTCTATTGCAAATATCACATATATCAGTTTTATATAGATTATAGGCCAGTTGCTTATTAGAGAAAATTCCTCGAGTATAACAGTTTTCTCAAGAAAATTGTTTTAGGATAATTATAGTATAAAAGTTTTCTATACTTATTTCTTTTTGTGTAACAGTTTTTAAAAAAATTTTTTCTTTCTCCAAAAATGGTCAATTTTATTTGTTCGAGTTTAACAGTTTTCTTTGGAAAATTGTTCAGTATAACACTTATCTAATAGAAGCTTATTGTTAATGCTCTTAAAAAACAAACTACATTTTCGATTATAACAGTTTTTTTCGAAAAACATTAAATTATAACAGTTTTCTATATAATCATAATAATTATCTGTTTCGTTATAATAGTTTTCTGTACAAATTTCGTTTATTTTTTTAGTTTTCTTTAAGAAATTTGTTTGATTATGACAGTTTTTATTTGTGTGTAGTGTTTAAAAATTTTTGGTTTATAACAGTTTTCTGTAGCAGATTTCTTTGATTTTCTAAATTTTATCTTTTTTATATTTTTCCTGTTATTGCCTTAGTATTGTTTTGTTGGCTGACTATTTTTTCGAGATGATTGAAAAGTATTTTTTTATTAGAAATTCGAATTCTCATCAGATCAATAACATAATTTGCATAAATGTTTGTTCTAGATTCCCCTCAACATTGGGTCCAGTCAAACACTTCCTCAAAAGGAAGTTGGAAAAAGTTTTCTTTTTTATAATTTCTTGGCAGTCTTTGGTTTTTATTTTTCTAGGTGTTGTTTTTCATTCACACAAATTTTTGCAATAAAAAAACTTTTTTTTGGCAAAGGAAAACCAAACACTTTCTCATGCTGCTAAGAAGAAAAAGGATATGAAACGAAAAAATAGGTATATGGTGTTTGTTATAAATTGGTGGCTCATGATTTGGTTGGGTTTTTCTTAATGTTTCTCTCATTGGTTACTTACTTTCGTTGCCATCATTTATGAGTTTCATACTTTTCTGGGGTTTTTATGTTTTTTTACTAAAGTTTATGTTCACTAACGGAAATGAGTTTGCATTTCCGCTTGCATTCATAAAAAAATATTCGTTTTTAATGTGCATTGCATGCACAAGCAGGCAGAAGCATACACATACATATCAGTTTTTGTACGTATTCGTGTTTTCATTTTATCGATTGCCATAAAATATTTAACAAACAAGAAAATATTTTTTGGTATTGGTTTTTGTTTATACAAAAATAAAAAAATCATTGAAAACCATAAAGCGAACCATCATAAAATTATGTTTATTGTTTTTCTTTTGCCCAACTTTATGTTGCTGAATGCTTAATGTATAAACAGGAAAAAATACAGAAAATATTTTTCAAATAATTGAAGGTAGTAATAAATAAAGTTACTTTTATGGCCAAAAAATCCTCTTACAGATAAAAAATATTGAAATTAAAAATTCATTACATACTTTGAGGCGCAAGATGAAAATTATTTGTTTAGTACTAGATTAAGCTTAATATTATTGAAGATACTTAAAAATAATAAAATTCGTGAAATAAATTAAGAAACCCTTTCGCCCTTACTTAGGTCATCTAAACAGAAAATGTTACATATCATATTTTCTAAAACAAGATATTCAATAACTTATTCCGTTTGCTCTAAATATAAAATGAAACTCTCATAAAATCTATTTTGTCAGCTTAACACTTTTTTTAGATTTACGAGAACATAAAATCTAGTATAACTTTGAAATAAAAACTGCTTACATATGGGCTTTGTTTTATTTTATTTTCAAATGTCAAAAAATTTCAAAGTTTTTTTTTGGGGATTTTATTTATTTATGTCAAAGAGGTGACAAGATAAAAAATGTACGTTTTGTCCTTTTTGTTGCTCACTTTTTCTAAATAAACACATACAAACACTTCACAAAATTTTGGAATCGTAATTCATTTACAACTATTTTATGACTTTTAGTAAGTTCGTACGTCCCTGTAGCTGATGTTTGAATACAAACATTCCTGAAAATATTCTATATCACAAATTTGTGGCTTGACACTTAACATTGTTGGCTCTTTAACAGATTTCATTTTAAACTTTGAGTTTAAAATCAAAAAAATTTTCTCAAGAAATATTTTAATGAAAAATTTTCTCAAGAAATATTTTAATGAAAAATTTTCTCAAGAAATATTTTAATGAAAAATTTTCTAAAGAAATTTTTTCATGAAAAATTTTCTAAAGAAATTTTTTCATGAAAAATTTTCTAAAGAAATTTTTTCATAAAAAATTTTCTAAAGAAATTTTTTCATGAAAAATTTTCTAAAGAAATTTTTTCATGAAAAATTTTCTAAAGAAATTTTTTCATGAAAAATTTTCTAAAGAAATTTTTTCATGAAAAATTTTCTAAAGAAATTTTTTCATGAAATTTTTTCATGAAAAATTTTCTAAAGAAATTTTTTTATGAAAAATTTTTTAAAGAAATTTTTTTATGAAAAATTTTCTAATGAAATTTTTTCATGAAAAATTTTCTATAGAAATGTTTTCATGAAAAATTTTCTATAGAAATGTTTTCATGAAAAATTTTCTATAGAAATGTTTTCATGAAAAAATTTCTAAAGAAATTTTTTCATGAAAAAATTTCTAAAGAAATTTTTTCATGAAAAAATTTCTAAAGAAATTTTTTCATGAAAGATTTTCTAAAGAAATTTTTTTATGAAAAATTTTCTAAAGAAATTTTTTCATGAAAAATTTTCTAAAGAAATTTTTTTATGAAAAATTTTCTAAAGAAATTTTTTCATGAAAAATATTCTAAAGAAATTTTTTCATGAAAAATTTTCTAAAGAAATTTTTTCATGAAAAATTTTCTAAAGAAATTTTTTCATGAAAAATTTTCTAAAGAAATTTTTTCATGAAAAATTTTCTAAAGAAATTTTTTCATGAAAAATTTTCTAAAGAAATTTTTTCATGAAAAATTTTCTAAAGAAATTTTTTCATGAAAAATTTTCTAAAGAAATTTTTTCATGAAAAATTTTCTAAAGAAATTTTTTCATGAAAAATTTTCTAAAGAAATTTTTTCATGAAAAATTTTCTAAAGAAATTTTTTCATGAAAAATTTTCTAAAGAAATTTTTTCATGAAAAATTTTCTAAAGAAATTTTTTCATGAAAAATTTTCTAAAGAAATTTTTTCATGAAAAATTTTCTAAAGAAATTTTTTCATGAAAAATTTTCTAAAGAAATTTTTTCATGAAAAATTTGCTAAAGAAATTTTTTCATGAAAAATTTTCTAAAGAAATTTTTTCATGAAAAATTTTCTAAAGAAATTTTTTCATGAAAAATTTTCTAAAGAAATTTTTTCATGAAAAATTTTCTGTAGAAATTTTTTTATCAAAAATTTTCTGTAGAAATTTTTTTATCAAAAATTTTCTGTAGAAATTTTTTTATCAAAAATTTTCTATAGAAATTTTTTTTATCAAAAATGTTCTATAGAAACTTTTTTTAGCAAAAATTTTCTATAGAAATTTTTTAGCAAAAATTTTCTATAGAAATTTTTTAGCAAAAATTTTATATAGAAATTTTTTAGCAATAATTTTCTATAGAAAAAATTTTCGATAGAAATTTTTTTATCAAAAATTTTCTATAGAAATTTTTTTTATCAAAAATTTTCTATAGAAATTTGTTTTGCTTAAAGTTTCAATAGAATCTTTTTAGCAAAAATTTTCTATTGAAACTTTTTTAGCAAAAATTTTTAAGAAATTTTTTTATCAAAAGTTTTTTATAGAAATTTTTTTATCAAAAATTTTCTATAGAAACTTTTTTATCAAAAATTTTCTACAGAAATTTTTTTTATGAAAAATGTTCTATAAAAGCATATTAGCAAAAATTTTCTATAGAAACTTTTTTAGCAAAAATTTTCTATAGAAATTTCTTTTATCAAAAATTTTCGATAGAAATTTTTTTATCAAAAATTTTCTATAGAAATTTTGTTATCAAAAATTTTCTATAGAAAGTTTTTTATCAAAAATTTTCTATAGAAAGATTTTTATCAAAAAATTTCTATAGAAAGTTTTTTATCAAAAATTTTCTATAGAAACTTTTAAGCAAAGAAACTTTTAAACCAAAAATTTTTATAGAAATTTTTTCTTTTTTTTCTAAATAATTTTCTATAGAAAAAATTTTCGATAGAAATTTTTTTATCAAAAATTTTCTATAGAAATTTTTTTTATCAAAAATTTTCTATAGAAATTTGTTTTGCTTAAAGTTTCAATAGAATCTTTTTAGCAAAAATTTTCTATTGAAACTTTTTTAGCAAAAATTTTTAAGAAATTTTTTTATCAAAAGTTTTTTATAGAAATTTTTTTATCAAAAATTTTCTATAGAAACTTTTTTATCAAAAATTTTCTACAGAAATTTTTTTTATGAAAAATGTTCTATAAAAGCATATTAGCAAAAATTTTCTATAGAAACTTTTTTAGCAAAAATTTTCTATAGAAATTTCTTTTATCAAAAATTTTCGATAGAAATTTTTTTATCAAAAATTTTCTATAGAAATTTTGTTATCAAAAATTTTCTATAGAAAGTTTTTTATCAAAAATTTTCTATAGAAAGATTTTTATCAAAAAATTTCTATAGAAAGTTTTTTATCAAAAATTTTCTATAGAAACTTTTAAGCAAAGAAACTTTTAAACCAAAAATTTTTATAGAAATTTTTTCTATAAAAACATTTTCTTGAGAGTTTTTTTATAGAAACTTTTTCTTGACAAATTTTCTATAATAACTTTTTCATCAAAAATTTTCTAGAGAAACATGATCTATGTCTCTGTCTTTTTATATATTTTTTATTATTATAAAAATTATTATTAGTTCTAAAATTTAAATATATTTTATGGTGCCTATTTTTAGGCTCTTTTGTTTAACAAAATCTAATACTTTCTATCTCTGCTATTTCCTTTTACTCATATTGTTTTTCTTTGTATATCCTTTTCATTTATTTTTCGAATATGTGTAAATTTTTTGTTTGTTTGTTTCTTCCTTAAACTTTTAATCTTGAAACGAAAATGCATTTAGGTTTTTACTTTCTTTATTTGTTTTGTTGCTAAGAGCTTTAGAGAGTTTTATGCAACGTTTACAGAAAAAATGGATATATGGAAACAGAATCAGTTTTTCTAAGAATTTATTTATGTTAAAGTACAACAAATATTAGTCAGGGCTTAATCCATTCAAGGGGAGTTTTGGAGGAAGTTTAAAAAAAAGTGCTAAGCTATTTTTAATTTCATTTATGGTATATTGCTTTTCTGAGAAGAAATTTGTTAGTCTTTTTGATTAGTTTAAAAAGAAATTCATAAATTTTTATCTTCTTTCTTTAAGCCTTAATTAGATATTCTTGGTTTTATAATTGTTTTGTTCCGTAACCAGGCAATGCTTTGCTTTATTTCAATTAAGCCTAACAGTAGGCAACATTTTTTTGTATTATTTCAATTAGGACTGACGGTAGTCTCTAATTTATTTAAAGTCTTTGTGGGATTACTTCCCTTTTGTTATACGCCACTGATCCCTTAATGTATGTTAGAATTATGGCTTTTGTTTTCTTGTTCATTTAAGTTTTTTATACCCTTCACCACCATAGGTGGAAAGGGTATTATAAGTTTGTGCTGATGTTTGTAACGCATAGAAATATTTGTCTTAGACCTTTTAGTATACCAATAGGCTTAGAATCACTTTCTGAGTCGATTTAGCGATGTCCGTCCATCCGTCCGCCCATCCGTCTGGCTGGCTGGCTGGACCCCCATGTAAACCTTGTAATCAAACTACAGGTCGCAATTCTAAAGATAATTTGATGAAATTAAGCGCAGATAATTTTTTTGATAATGGGACCATGGCTATTGAAATTGGTCAAAATCGGCCCATTACTTATGGTATCTCCCATAGGTCCCACTTCCCGGAATTGATATATTGGCCACAAATATCAATATTTTTTCATGAAATTGAAAACAAATACTGCGTATGTAAGCTTAAATCACTGTATCAAATTTCGTTAAAATCGGTCCACATTTGACTATAGCTCCCATACAAACTCTTCTTTAAAAACGCACTAAATGAGACAAAAAATCACTAAAACGCTCGTAAATCTAAAGATAATGAAACTTTTGAGTTTATTTTTTGCATGCATAATTTTTGTAACAACTGTAATCAATTTGCCAAATTTCGAGATAATCGGTCCACATTTGACCCTAGCTCTCATATAAGTCCAAATGACGGAAACAGGTTGAGTATATAAGTTTTGAGAAAATGTTTGTCTGATGGCAAAATTTAGCAAATATTTGTCTTTATACAGGAAAAATAACACCTTTGACCTTAGTGGTGAAGGGTATCGTATGGTCGGCTTGACCGACTATAAGGCTTTCTTACTTGTTTTTTAATATTTTTTTTCTTTTTTATTTTTTTCCTTTAGCATTTTTGAGCTTCTTTTTATCTCATTCATATTTTGCACAAATACTCTGGAGTCTTTCATATTGAAAACTAAAAAATTTAAAATTATTGTATGTGTCTTGTTAGAGCACAAACAAATCCCTTTTTGCTGACCATTTATGTTTAGAAAATCAAACAAAAAAAGAAACTGGAGTTAGAGAATACAAGAAATTATTGTAAAACATATAAGACAAGGGACCCACTCACGTCAGAATATGCATAAAGTGATAAAGGATAAGAAGTTTTTGAACAAAAAAATAAAAGTTTTTCAATAGAAACATTTTTATATTGGTTTTTAGCATATCTAAGCAAAAACTCTTAAGTTGAGTTTTATAGTTTTAAACTGTTGTTTCCAAAAGGCAAAGTTTAACAAAATATTTTGAAGTTAAAGAATTTTATGAATTTTAATTTGTAATTTGCAGCAAAACTTCCATATAAAGTTTAAAGCACAAAAAACGTTCATATTACAACATTTATAATATTTTAATTAAAGCAATTTATTTTATTATATAAAATATGTCAAGCATTTATTAAACACATGATTCACACAAGGACAAATTCTCTAATACTTCTACAGAAACATTTTATAACATTATTACCTTTACAAATAGCAGTCCTTAGAATTAACACTAAATAAGAAAACATTTACAAATTTTAACAATAAATTCTAATTAAAGTCAATGTTTACTAAAAAATTTCTAAACAAATATTTTATTCATATAAATTGATCCCTACTGTATGTCATCCTAAATATATGCTACATTTTTTTATAGAGTCTATTTCCTTTTGCTTTAGTATCATTTTACACACATGTCTACACACATTAACACTTGAAAACACACCATCATACACTCTTACACATCTGCAAGTCTCACCTTTTTAAACAAATTACATTTACATCGATATGTCATGTCATTAAAATAAAAATTAATGTCCTTTAGTCATGAAACTTAAATAGAATATTCTATTTTATTTTTATTTTATTTTATCATTTCAAATTTGTATGTCAACAAGGTGGTAAATTGCCCTTTTTTAGATGAAAATTGTATTTCATTCTATTAAGGATTTTTGCCAACACACACATCCACACACACACACACACTTTTATACAAGCAAGAATGATTGCCTTTAATTTTAGTATATTAGAAAAATAATAGATATAAATAAATGTCCATAAAGAGACCTCAGTTATGTGTGTCTTATTAATCTATCAACTTTTATAGATAGGACTTTGAATATATTTGATAGAGAAAAATGTAAGTATAGGAAATAATAAAATATTTTAATTAAAAATTCCTTAAAATAGGCAATACAATTTGTAATAAATTATCACCTTAACATAAACCACAAAATAGTTTGCAATAAAAGGACAGACATAGAAAAAGATATAAACTAACCAATAGACTAAGACATAGACTAAGTCATAGACTAAGACATAGTCTAAGTCATAGACTAAGACATAGTCTAAGACATAGACTAAGACATAGACTAAGACATAGACTAAGACATAGACTAAAGACATAGACTAAGACATAGACTAAGACATAGACTAAGACATAGACCAAGGCATAGACTAAGACATAGACTAAGACATAGACTAAGACATAGACTAAGATATAGACTAAGACATAGACTAAGACATAGACTAAGACATAGACTAAGGCATAGACTAAGACATAGACTAAGACATAGACTAAGACATAGACTAAAACATAGACTAAAACATAGACTAAGACATAGACTAAGACATAGACTAAGACATAGACTAAGACATAGACTAAGACATAGACTAAGGCATAGACTAAGACATAGACTAAGACATAGACTAAGACATAGACTAAGACATAGACTAAGACATAGACTAAGACATAGACTAAGACATAGACTAAGACATAGACTAAGACATAGACTAAGACATAGACTAAGACATAGACTAAGACATAGACTAAGACATAGACTAAGACATAGACTAAGACATAGACTAAGACATAGACTAAGATATAGACTAAGACATAGACTAAGACCTAGACTAAGACCTAGACTAAGACATAGACTAAGACATAGACTAAGACATAGACTAAGACATAGACTAAGACATAGACTAAGACATAGACTAAGACATAGACTAAGACATAGACTAAGACATAGACTAAGACATAGACTAAGACATAGACTAAGACATAGACTAAGACATAGACTAAGACATAGACTAAGACATAGACTAAGACATAGACTAAGACATAGACTAAGACATAGACTAAGACATAGACTAAGACATAGACTAAGACATAGACTAAGACATAGACTAAGACATAGACTAAGACATAGACTAAGACATAGACTAAGACATAGACTAAGACATAGACTAAGACATAGACTAAGACATAGACTAAGACATAGACTAAGACATAGACTAAGACATAGATTAAGACATAGACTAAGACATAGACTAAGACATAGACTAAGACATAGACTAAGACATAGACTAAGACATAGACTAAGACATAGACTAAGACATAGACTAAGACATAGACTAAGACATAGACTAAGACATAGACTAAGACATAGACTAAGACATAGACTAAGACATAGACTAAGACATAGACTAAGACATAGACTAAGACATACACTAAGACATACACTAAGACATACACTAAGACATAGACTAAGACATAGACTAAGACATAGACTAAGACATAGACTAAGACATAGACTAAGACATAGACTAAGACATAGACTAAGACATAGACTAAGACATAGACTAAGACATAGACTAAGACATAGACTAAGACATAGACTAAGACATAGAGTAAGACATAGACTAAGACATAGACTAAGACATAGACTAAGACATAGACCAAGACACAGACTAAGACATAGACTAAGACATAGACTAAGACATAGAATAAGACATAGACTAAGACTAAATATAGACTAAGACATAGCCTAAGACATAGACTAAGATATAAACTTAGACATTAACTAAGACATAGACTTAGACATAGACTAAGACATAGACTTAGACTTAGACATAGACATAGACATAGACATAGACATAGACATAGACATAGACATAGACATAGACATAGACATAGACATAGACATAGACATAGACATAGACATAGACATAGACATAGACATAGACATAGACATAGACATAGACATAGACATAGACATAGACATAGACATAGACATAGACTAAGACATAGACTAAGACTAAGACATGGACTAAGACATAAGACTACGACATAAACTAAGACATAGAATAAAAAAAGTTCTAAAAAAAAAATTTAATGAAAAAATTTCTATGAACAATTTTCAATGAAAAAATTTGTATAGGAAACTTTTAATAAAAAAATGTCTATAGAAAATTTTTGACGAAATTTTTGATGAAAAAATTTCTATAGAAAATTTTTGATGAAAAAATTTCTGTATTAAATTTTGAATGAAAAAATTTCTATAGAAAATTTTTAATGAAAAAATTTCAATAGAAAATTTTTATCGATAAATTTCTATATTAAGTTTTAATGAAAAAAATTATACAGAAAATTAAAAAAAAAAAAATTCAATACAAATTAAAAAAAAAAAAAATCTACAGAAAATTGTCTAATGCAAATTTTTACCGATAAATTTCTATAGGAAATTTTAAATGACAAAAATTTCAATAGCAAATTTCTTATGAAAAAATTTGAATAGAAAATTTTTTTATAAAAAAATTTGAATAGAAAATTTTTTTATAAAAAAATTTCTACAGAAAAGTTTGTAACGAAAAAATTTCTATGGAAAATTTTTAATGAAAAAATTTCTATAGAAAATCTTTAATGAAAAAATGTCTATAAAAAATTTTTGTTAAAAACATTTCTGTAGAAAATTTTTGTTAAAAAGATTTCTATAGAGGATTTTAAATAAAAAACTTTTTATAGAAAATTTGTAATGAAAAAATTTCTATAGAAAATTTGTAATGAAAAAATTTCTATAGAAAATTTTTGATGAAAAATTTTCGACAGAAAATTTTTGATGAAAAATTTTCGACAGAAAATTTTTGATGAAAAATTTTCGACAGAAATTTTTAAATTTTCTATAGAAAATGTTAAATGAAAACACTTCTATTGAAAGTTTTTAATGAAAAAATATCTATAGAAAATTTTTAATAAAAAAATTTTTAATGAAAAAATTTCAATAGAAAATTTTTATTGATAAATTTTTACATTAAGTTTTTAATGAAAAAATTTATATAGAAAATTTTTAATAAAAAAATTTTTAATAAAAAAATTTCAATACAAAATTAATTTTTTTAAAAATTTCTACAGAAAATTGCCTAATGAAAATTTTTAACGATAAATTTCTATAGGAAATTTTAAATGACAAAAATTTCAATAGCAAATCTCTTATGAAAAAATTTTAATAGAAAATTTTTTCATAAAAAATGTCTACAAAAAACCTTGTCGTGAAAAAATTTCTATAGAAAATTTTTAATGAAAAAATTTCTATAGAAAATTTTTAATTAAAAAATTTCTATAGAAATTTAGTAATGAAAAAGATTCTATAGAAAATTTTTTATAAAAAATTTTTCTATAGAAAATTTGTGTTAAAAGTATTTCTATAGAAAATTTTTAATGAAAAAGATTCTATAGATAATTTTTTATAAAAAATTTTTCTATAGAAAATTTTTGTTTAAAAGATTTCTATAGAGGATTTTAAATAAAAAAAAAATTATAGAAAATTTTTAATGAAAAAATTTCTAAAGAAATTTTAATGAAAAAATTTCTAAAGAAATTTTAATGAAAAAATTTCTAAAGAAATTTTAATGAAAAAATTTCTAAAGAAATTTTAATGAAAAAATTTCTAAAGAAATTTTAATGAAAAAATTTCTAAAGAAATTTTAATGAAAAAATTTCTTTAGAAAATTTTTTATAAAAAATGTTGTTAAAAAAAAATATTCTATTTAAAGTTTTCTTTTACTTAAATAAGGGACCGTTTCTATTCTCTTAATCAAATAACATTTCTTATTAGAATGACTTGACCAACTTAAAAACCAATTAAAATTCTAAATAAAAGCTACATTTTATTGCTATTTTTATTTCCTTAGTCTAAGTTTTTTTCGTCCTTACCATTTCTTATCATTTCTAAGCAATTATTAATTAAAAGACTGTCAGCAAAAGTTTTATTTTATTATTGATATTTTTTCTCTCAATCTTCCCGCAAACAAAGATTTTCATGTCCTTGCGAATAAAATGAAAATCCTTATAACGCTCCAAGTCCCCTTAATAATTTATCACAATTTGTGTGTTGTAAGTAGTTTGTGTTTTCTTTAGTTTTCTAGTCGAGTTGTATGTTTTTATCGAAACTTTCATAACTATAATTTGTACTAGTTTTTTATGATTATTTTGCTGTAATTTAAATTGTTGTCGTTGCTGTTTTTATATTTTCCTTGGAAAAGGACAATTACTAACAACTGGAGAAACATTTAAAAGTAAATTTCCTTCTTATCATTTATGGGCTGGCTATAAAATTATAGAAAATAAAAACTAGAACAAATTTGTACAAGTACTTTTCTCTCTCTCTGGCTCGTAAGAAACAAGAAATTATGTTTGTCTATATAAAATTTATTTCCGAGGCGTTTTCCCCCCCTCATAAACTTATTTTAAAAATAAATACGAAAATCTGCCAGCAACTCAGGATCAGTATAAAATGCAGAGCCAAGAATAAATTTAAGAAATTCTCAAATAATACCAGGTCATTTAGGGCAAGTGTATAAAGTAACTCAAACTCAGTCCAAACTGAAAACACAAACCTTAAGCAAATTCTAGCTACAAACTTGTGGTATTCATATCTCCGAATGTCCGTCCCTTCCTAAGCCAACTAATAACAGTGTCGAACAACATTTTTAAATTGCTTTTAAAATGTATTTAACCTTTTTTTTGCACTACTATCTTCAACTTACGAGATTTTCCTGTCCTTTTCTTTTAAATAAGAACAGGTAACCCTAACCTTACCCTTTACATTTGATATGCTTCATTCTATACCAAAAACTGTATAAAGTTTAATCCTTATTTACAAACACACTCAAATATTTATACACTCTCATTTATCCCCCCCTAAAGAAAAGATGGGAAGACAGTCGAACTCAAAGGGGGTTGGAGGGGGAAATAGTTTCTTGTATGTTGTAAAGTACTTTATCAAACATTTTATATGTGTTTTGTAAGTTGTCAGAAGTGTGTAAATGTTGGTATCAGAACGGAAAAAGGATATTGCCTTACAAACACTTGACTAAACTGGAGTATAAGTTACATTTGCTCGTATACAAAAAAGACAAGAAAAAACACCTTTGAAATACTTTTAAACCAAAACAAAAAAAAAAAATAAAAAACACAACTACAACTGCATAAATTTAAAAAGTTGCTTAAACTGAATTTTAATGCAAAACATTTCAAGAACAAAAAAAAAATATTCAACAAAAAAATTTTAAAGACAGAAAAGTCAAAAAATATGAATATAAATCCTTACAAAAATATTTGTAGCTCATAATATTCTTAAGAAAATTTTTCATCAAAAATTGTCTTAAGAAAATTTTACATCAAAAATTGTCTTAAGAAAATTTTACATCAAAAATTTTCTTTAGAAAATTTTACATCAAAAATTGTCTTAAGAAAATTTTACATCAAAAATTTTCTTTAGAAAATTTTACATCAAAAATTGTCTTAAGAAAATTTTACATCAAAAATTTTCTTTAGAAAATTTTATATCAAAAATTTTCTCTTTAGAAAATTTTACACCAAAAATTTTCTTTCGAAAATTTTATAATCGAAAATTTTCTATTGAAATTTTTAATTTTCTATAAAAATATTTCAATAACAAATTTTCTGTAGAAATTCTTAATCAAAATTTTTCTTTAGAAACTTTTTCAGAAAAAAGTTTCTATAGAAACTTTTTCAGCAAAAATTTTCTATAGAAAATTTTTAATGTATAAATTTCTATAGAAACTTTTTATAAAAAATGTTTTATAGAAATTTTTTATTAAAATTTTTTTCATCAATTTTTTTTTTATTTTTTATTGTTATTATTTATAAAGACTTTCATAAAAATTTTTTCATCAAAAATTGTTTTCTTTAAAATTTCTTTTATAGAAATTTGTTTAATAAATGTTTTTATAGATTTGTTTTTTCATTAAAAATGTTCTATAAATGTTTTTTTCATTAAAATTTTTTTTGCTAAAAATGTTTTTTCATCACAAATTTTTTTGATTTAATTTTTTTTTAATTTATATAATAATTTTTTTTTTTAGAAATTTTTGCATTAAAATTTTTATATAGAAATGTTTTTTTATTAAAACATTTCTATTGAAACTTTTTCATTAAAAATTTTCTATAGAAACTTTTTCATTAAAAATTTTCTATAGAAACTTTTTCATTAAAAATTTTCTATCGAAACTTTTTCATTAAAAATTTTTTTATAGAAACTTTTCATTAAAATTTTCTATAGAAATTTTTTCATTAAAAATTTTCTATAGAAATTTTTTAATTAGAAATTTTCTATAGAAATTTTTTCATTAAAAATTTTCTACAGAAATTTTTTCATTAAAGATTTTCTTTAGAAAATTTTTTCACTAAAAATTTTCTATAGAAATTTTTTTATTAAAAATTTTCTATAGAAATTTTTTCATTAAAAATTTTCTATAGAAATTTTTTCATTAAAAATTTTCTATAGAAATTTTTTCATTAAAAATTTTCTATAGAAATTTTTTCATTAAAAATTTTCTATAGAAATTTTTTCATTAAAAATTTTCTATAGAAATTTTTTCATTAAAAATTTTCTATAGAAAGTTTTTCATTAAAAATTTGCTATAGAAATTTTTTCATTAAAAATTTTCTATAGAAATTTTTTCATTAAAAATTTTCAATAGAAATTTTTTCATTAAAATTTTTCTATAGAAATTTTTTCATTAAAAATTTTCTATAGAAATTTTTTCATTAAAATTTTTCTATTAAAAATTTTTCATCAAAATTTTTCTATAGAAATTTCTTCATAAAAAATTTTTTGTGTAGAAATTTTTTCATTGAAAATTTTCTATGGAAATTTTCTCATAAAAAATTTTGTCTATAGAAATTTTTTCATTAAATGTTATCTAAAGACATTTTTCATTAAAAATTTTCTATAGAAATTTTTTCATTAAAAATTTTCTACAGAAATTTTTTCATTAAAGATTTTCTTTAGAAAATTTGCCCATTAAAAATTTTCTATAGAAATTTTTTCATTAAAATTTTTCTATTAAACATTTTTCATTAAAATTTTTCTATAGAAATTTCTTCATAAAAAATTCGTTGTATAGAAAGTTTTTCATTAAAAATTTTCTATGGAAATTTTTCATAAAAAATTTTGTCTAAAGAAATTTTTTCAATAAATTTTATCTAAAGACATTTTTTATTAAAAATTTTCTATAGAAATTTTTTCATTAAAAATTTTCTATTGAAATTTTTTCATTAAAAATATCCTATTAAAATTTTTTCATAAAAATTTTATAGACATTTTTTATTAATATTTTTTTTATAGAAATTTTTCACTAAAAATTTTCTATAAAAATTTTTTCATTAAAAATTTTTTTATTAAAAATTTTCTATAAAAATTTTTCATTAAAAATTTTCTATAAAAATTTTTTCATTAAAAATTTTCTATAGAAACTTTTTCATCAAAAATTTTCTATAAAAATTTTTTAATTAAAAATTTTCTATAGGAACTTTTTTAATCAAAAATTTTCTACAGAAAATTTTTTGACAAAAATTTTCTTCAGAAACTTTTTTAGCAAAAATTTTCTTCAGAAATTTTTTTATCTAAAAAAGTTTTTGGTAAAGATGTCTCTATAGAAATTTTTTTCTAAAAAAGTTTCATTAGAAAATTTTTGATAAAAAAATTTTCTATAGAAAATTTTTGCAAAAAAAGTTTCTATAGAAAATTTTTGCTAAAGAATTTTCGATAGAAAATTTTTGCTAAAAAGTTTCAGTAGAAAATTTTTACTAAAAAAGTTTCTATAGAAAATTTCAGCTGAAAAAGTTTCTATAGAAAATTTTTGCTGAAAAAGTTTCTATGGAAAATTTTTTCTTAAAAGTTTCTATAGAAAATGTTTGCTAAAAAAATTTCTATAGAAAATTTTTGCTAAAAAAATTTCTATATCAAATTTTTGCTAAAAATATTTCAATATTCAATTTTTGCTAAAAAGTTTCTATAGAAAATTTTTGCTTAAAAAGTTTCTATAAAAAATTTTTGCTAAAAAAAGTCTTTAGAAATTGTTTGCTAAAAAGTTTCTATAGAGAATTTTTGTAAAAAAAAGATTCTTTACAAACTTATTTAGAAGTACCAACAATTTTTTAAATTTAATTTTAAAATCAATTTCATGAAAATGAAATAAGTGACAACGAATTGTCACTTATTTTATTTTCATATTATTATTTTACACAGATAATGCCAATTAAATATTCCAAATCCTAAATGCAGGCTATGAAAGTTTTTGTAGTTTTATTTAAATTTCCCATGAATTAATTAAAAAGCAGCAACAACAGAAACAATTGATTTCAAGTGAAGGCTTTAATTTTAGTGTCAAAATGCGAGAAAGTTTAATTTATGACATCAGCCCTTGTTCACACTCTCCTCTGGTAACCGGGCATAGATAATGAATTTTATAACAAACAATAAAAGTATTTATAATTCAAATTTTGTATGGTTTGATTTTAGTTAAAAATATTGATAAAAGTGGTTAAATTAAATTTTTTATAAGAAATTTCATATTTTTGGGTGGTTTGATTTAGAGACTTTTTGTTGTGACGTTGAAACTGGATTTTTGTTGTAAGCAAATTTTTGGGATATATAAACATAAGGACTTCACTAATTTAGATCTAATTTAGTTATAAAATTTGAACTGAAATGTTTAGAATTTTTTGGATAATGTTTTATAGATAATTGCATAATTCTGGGAGGTTTTGTTTACAGACTTTTATCTAGGGACTTTCCTAATTCCAGATTCTGTTATTACTGCATAATTTTAGGTGAATTTTTAATATAAAGACTTTTTATCATCCTTGAAACCTTTATAATGACATGAAATGAAAAGTTTTTTTTATAAAATTTCTCAGTGTTATCAGTTTTTTTCAAAATCCTTTCTGTTCTACTTCTCCAAAATATCGAAGATTTCTTTATTAAATCCACCTAAAAATATGCTACAAATTCTTTGTAAATCCTATTTTTTTTCCTTGAAAATGAAGAAAAGCCATGAGGACTTTACGAAAAAATATTTTTTACTTTTCATTCAAAATAATATTAACAAAACGACTATAAGGCCTCAAAGTCAAGAAGCTTTGTTTTATGTTTCAGTCAAATACTTTAAAAAATGAAAACATTGCTAAAAAAACTAATTCTAAAAAATCAAACCAACACACCGACCCATATATCCAAATATTAACAGATACAAATATAAATCTATTTGAAATATTAAAAACAAAATCTCTGCTTGTTAATATCTAAAAAAACATAGAGAGCAGCTTAAAGAAAACTAGAACATCTGGTGTTTTAGAAAATTCTCACAAAACACTCTCACTAACCCACTAAACAGGAAAAAAGGATGCACGTACAACACGTTCACACTCACTCACTCTCACCAGCTAACAAGTACACCCTAGGTATATGCTATACTTTTTACAATTCAAAATTCTCCAGATTCATTTTTCGTTTAAGGTCTGCTTTTTTTTTAGTAGAAGCTTTAAATCCATCCTTCTTCTCTATTTGTACGTTTGCTTTTTTACTTAAATATTTTTCTGTTTTTAGGTCAAATTTATTTCTTTTCCTTATTTTAGTTTTTGCCAGTTTCTTTGCTCTTTAATTTTCTCTAGTTTTAAATCAAATAGTAATAAATCAGGGAAACCGCAAAAATCACTAATACTAACGCACAAGCAAAAATTATTGATAAAAAAATTTTCACATGAAATTTTTGACAAAAAAATTTTTATAGAAATTTGTGATGAAAAAATTTCTGCTGAAATTTATGATGAAAAAATTTCTATAGGAAATTTTTGATGAAAAAACTTCTATCAGAAATATTTAATGAAAAAATTTCTATAACAAATTTTTGATGACAAAATTTCTATATACAATTTTTGATGAAAAATTTTCTATTGAAATTTTTGATGAAAAAATGTCTATAGAAAATTTTTGATGAAAAAATTTCTATAGGAAATTTTTGATGAAAAAATTTCTATAGGAAATTTTTGACGAAAAAATTTCTATAGGAAATTTTTTGATGAAAAAATTTCTATAGGAAATTTTTGATGAAAAAATTTCTATAACAAATTTTTGATGAAAATTTCTATAAAAAATTGTTGATCAAAAAATTTCTATAGAAAATTTTTGATGAAAAAATTTCTATCGAAAATTTTTGATGAAAAAATTTCTATAGAAAATTTTTGATAAAAAAATTTCTACAGAAAATTTTTGATGGAAAAATTTCTATAGAAAATTTTTGATGAAAAATTTCTATAGAAAATTTTTGATAAAAAATTTTTATAGAAAATTTTCGATGAATAAATTTCTATAGAAAATTTTTGATAAAAAATTTTTATAGAAAATTTTCGATGAATAAATTTCTATAGAAAATTTTTGATAAAAAAATTTCTTAAGAACATTTTTGATGAAAAAATCTTCGATAGAAAGTTTTGGATAAAAAAAATTCTATAGAAAATTTTTGAAGAAAAAAATTTCTACAGGAAAGTTTTGATGAAAAAATTTCTATAACAAATTTTTGATGAAAATTTCTATAAAAAATTTTTGATCAAAAAATTTCTATAAAAAATTTTTGATCAAAAAATTTCTATAGAAAATTTTTGATGAAAAAATTTCTATAGAAAATTTTTTATTTAAACATTTCGATAAAAAAAAAATTATTAAATAATTTCGATAGAAAATTGAAAAAAGAATATTGAAAAAATTTCTGTAGAACATTTTTTATAGAAAATTTTTAATAAAAAAATTTGTGGAGAAAATTTTTGATGAAAACTTTTATTAGAAAATTTTTGATGAACAAATTTATTTGTGATGAAGAAATTTCTTTAGAAAATTTTGGTGGACAATTTTGAAGAAAAAAATTTGGATAGAAAAATTTTATTGAAAAAATTTCTGTAGCAAATTTTGGATGAAAAAATTTGTATAGGAAATTTTGATGAAAAATTTCTATAGAAAATTTTTATAGAAATTCTGTAGATGATGCAATTTCTGTATGATGAAATAATTTTATAGAACATTTTTGATAAAGAAATTTCTAAGAAAATTTTTGATGAAACAATTTCTATAGAAAATTTTTTTATGAAAAAATTTCTAAAAAAAATTTTTATGAAAAAATTTTTATAGAAAAATTTTTATGAAAAATTTCTATAGTTATTTTTTCTTGAAAAATTCTCTATGGAAAATTTTACATGAAAAAATTTCTGTAGAAAATTTTTTATGAACAAATTTCTCTAGATAATTTTTGATGAACAAATTTCTATAAAAAAGTTTTGATTTCAAATTTCTTTAGAAAATTTTTGATGAAAAAAGTTCTATAGGAAATTTTTGAAGAAAGCATTCCTTTAGAAACCTTTTAGTGAAAAAATTTCTATTGAAAAATTTTTGACAATTTTTTTATAAAAAAATTTCTATATAAAAATTTTTGACAATTTTTTTATAAAAAAATTTCTATATAAAAATTTTTAAGGAAAAAATTTTGTTAAAAAAATTTCTTTGGAAAATTTAAGAGGAAAAAATTTCTATAGGAAATTTATGATGAAAAAATTTTTGTAGGAAAAAATTCCTACAGGAAATTTTTGAACAGAAAATTTCTATAGAAAATTTTTGATGAAAAAATTTCTATAAAAAATTTTCAATGAAAAAAATGTCTATATAAAATTTTAAATGAAAAAAATTTTCATATACAATTTTTATAAAAAAATTTCTTTAGAAAATTTTTAATGATAAAATTTCTATAAAAAATTTCAATGAAAAAATTTCTATAGAAACTTTTTGATGAACAAATTTTTATTTATTCCTACAGCAAATTTTCGATGAGATAGAAAATTTTTGATGAATAAATTTTTATAATAAATTTTTAATAAAAAAATTTCTATATAAAATTTTATATGAAAAAAATTTCTTTATAAAATTTTTTATAAAAAAATTTCTTTATAAAATTTTTTATAAAAAAATTTCTTTAGAAAATTTTTTATAAAAAAATTTCTTTGAAAATTTTTTATAAAAAAATTTCTTTAGAAAATTTTTACTGAAAAAAATTTTTTAGAAAATTTAATGAAAAAAATTCTATACAAAATTTTTTATAAACAAATTTCTATCGAAAATTTCTGATTTGATATAAAATTTTTGGGTATTAGATTCTATTTCTGGGTTTCCCTTTTCTAACACTCAAGCCCTTGTGTTTTATTAAAGCAAAAATTACACCAACATCTAAGTATTCCAAGCGAATAAGTTTTAAAGCCTTAACATATGCTACAGTTGAAAAAAAAATAAAAATATATAAAAAAGGAAGATTTAAATATTATAATTCACATATGTATGAGTACAAAGCTCCAGTTAGCAAGTGGCCTTATTTTTTGCCTGATGCTTCTCTGTTTTTTAATGCCCTTAAGCCAAAACTCTGATTATAATAGATATTTCTATGTACTTCCACACACACACACACACACACATTTATAATATATAAAAATGTCTGAGTATGTGAAAATGACTCTAGTCTGTATGAGTGTGAACATAAATTAGAAAAAATATATGTAAGTGAAATGCACATGTAGTCCAAACCCTTAAGAAAATTTATTATGTTTCTAGTTTTTAGTACCAGATTCTAGTTTTCGCCGGAAAAAACTGTTTTTATGCTAAAGTTAATAAACGTCAATAGAGGAAATGGCTAAAAAAATTTTATTACTGAAATTGAAACTAAATGAATTTTTAATTAAATAAGAGGAATTTTTGGTAATTAGAAAGTAGTTGGGTTTTTTTCTATGAAGACGAATATAAATATGAGGTTCTCTGAAGGAAAAATTTTTAAAGATTTGTTGAGGGACAAATGTTTAAGTTACTAAAAGAAATTTACTATTATATAGACTAAGACAAATGAAAATGAGTAGACAGAAAATAATGTTAGTCGAAGCTATATACATAAACACAGGCTGTGACATACATTTATACTAAAACATTTAACTTTCCACTTCCTTTTATAAAATTCCTTTTGAAAAACATTAGCTTTTAACTGTTTGTCGTGTTTACTGCTGCGCAGTAAAATACTTGAAATCGTGATGGAATTTTAACTATTTAATCAAAAAACTTCATAGCTAAACAAAAAATGCTAAGAAATCTTTTTCGATTATATAAGAGTAAGCAGAGTCAATTATAGCCCCTTGAAATATGCTTCATTATCACAACACAACACATGCCAGGACAAGCATAAATACTAAAATTTTCCAAAAAGAAAAAATTATATATAGGAAAAAACGTGTGTTGAAGGAATAGTTTTCCGGTTGTATATGTACTAAAGTTATACATCTGGTGCAAAGCTGGCAAAAAGATGCTTGTCACGCGATGGCATTTATTTATGAGGCTTAACTACAAACAATAATTCTTCCCAGTTTTTTCGTGACACACAAACTCTTGGAAATAAATACGGAAAAGTTTGGGAAAACACGCACTCACACATATGAATTCGAGACAGACAGACAGACACCTTCTTTTTTCTACTTTTTTTTTCCCAACACGTTCAAGTTTATTTCCTGTTGTAGAAGTTTAATTTGTAGTATTCGAACAGGATATCTAGAAGATTGTTTGTCTGATGTTATTAAGCTCTTTCAAAATGTTATATCAGGAAAGTTTTCAAATCGATTTTATATCAAGTCATATGTGTATCATACCCTTAAACAAATGGCAAAAAAAAAGAAATAAAGTATTTTCGTTCTTCTTGAGCAAAGAAGCAAAGTTCAAAGAAGTTTCTTCAGTATTTTTTTAAATGCAAAAATCCCCAAAAGAAAATAACTTAGACAAGGGCTAAGAAACAGAACAAGACATAGGCTAAGACATAGACTAAGACATAGACTAAGACATAGAATAAAACATAGACTAAAATTTAGAATAAGACATAGAATAAGACATAGACTAAGATATAGACTTAGACATAGACTCAGACATAGACTAAGATATAAACTAAGACATAGACTAAGACATAGACTAAGACATAGACTAAGCCATAGACTAAGACATAAACTAAGACATAGACTAAGGCATAGACTATGGCATAGACTAAGACATAGACTAAGACATAGACTAAGACATAGACTAAGACATAGACTAAGACATAGACTAAGACATAGACTAAGACATAGACTAAGACATAGACTAAGACATAGACTAAGACATAGACTAAGACATAGACTAAGACATAGACTAAGACATAGACTAAGACATAGACTAAGACATAGACTAAGACATAGACTAAGACATAGACTAAGACATAGACTAAGACATAGACTAAGACATAGACTAAGACATAGATTAAAACATAGATTAAGTCATAGACTAAGACATAGACTAAGATATAGATATAGACATAGACTAAGACATAGACTAAGACATAGACTAAGACATAGACTAAGACATAGACTAAGACATAGACTAAGACATAGACTAAGACATAGACTAAGACATAGACTAAGACATAGACTAAGACATAGACTAAGACATAGACTAAGACATAGACTAAGACATAGACTAAGACATATACTAAGACATAGACTAAGATATAGATATAGACTAAGACATAGACTAAGACATAGACTAAGACATAGACTAAGACATAGACTAAGACACAGACTAAGACATAGACTAAGACATAGACTAAGACATAGACTAAGACATAGACTAAGACATAGACTAAGACATAGACTAAGACATAGACTAAGACATAGACTAAGACATAGACTAAGACATAGACTAAGACATAGACTAAGACATAGACTAAGATATAGACTAAGACATAGACTAAGACATAGACTAAGACATAGACTAAGACATAGACTAAGACATAGACTAAGACATAGACTAAGACATAGACTAAGACATAGACTAAGACATAGACTAAGACATAGACTAAGACATAGACTAAGACATAGACTAAGACATAGACTAAGATATAGACTAAGACATAGACTAAGACATAGACTAAGACATAGACTAAGACATAGACTAACACATAGACTAAGACATAGACTAAGACATAGACTAAGACATAGACTAAGACATAGACTAAGACACAGACTAAGGCATAGAATAAGACATAGACTAAGACATAGACTAAGACATAGACTAAGACATAGACTAAGACATAGACTAAGACATAGACTAAGACATAGACTAAGACATAGACTAAGACATAGACTAAGACATAGACTAAGACATAGACTAAGATGTAGACTAAGACATAGACATAGATTAAGACATAGACTAAGACATAGACTAAGACATAGGCTAAGACATAGACTAAGACATGGACTAAGATAAAGACTAAGACATAGACATAGACATAGACATAGACCAATACATAGACTAAGACATATGTACCTTAAGTCATAGACCTCACATCATAAAATAAACAACATTTTTGACAGGACAGATTATTTTGCTCTTCACTGTTAAATCTCGGTTGAAATTTCTGCATGTGTTCATAAAAATTTTTCTGTTTGTTTTGGAAATTTTTTCAAATTTTTCTCCTGTTCTTCTCTATCGCAATTTGTTTGCACATAAGTTCCTCTGTCCGTCCGTCTGTATATGTGAACACAAATATTTATTACATATTTTCATGTGTTCATGTCTCCCAAACTCTGATTTAACAACCTCCAATGGTACTTTCATTGGTAGCAGAATGCAGCAGCAGTTGCACATTGCTGTTGCTGCTAGAGTTGTTGTTGTTGTTATAACATATTATATTTTCCATGAATAATAACTAAGATTTGTCCTTTGACCTGAATCATTATAAAATTCACTTAAAAATTCACAAGAACATGTTTGTGTTTGTATGCTTTCGTTAAAACATGCATAAGCATGTTTGTTCGAAAGTTTACTCGATTTTTTTTTGTTGTTTGTTTGTGCATTTAGTTCTTTAAAAATTTATAAACTAGTACAAATATTGTACAATATTTGCTTTTTGCTGCTGTTGAAAATTTCTTAACATTTGCTCATGTAAAATCTGTGCAAAAATAAAATATTTGCTAAGAGAAGATTTAATATTAAACTCTAGGGTAAAAAATAAATAAAAAAAAAATACTTCTTTAAAAAAGATTTATACGAAAATATAGAATAATAGACATAAGTTCGATTTTTAAATCAAAGCTGGACATGACTTTGTCTATGTCTTAGTTTTTGCCGTAGTCTATGTCTTAGTCTGTGTCTTAGTATATGTCTTAGTCTATTACTTAGTCTATGTCTAAGTCTATATCTTAGTCTATGTTTAATCTTTAACTCAGTCTATGTCTTAGTCTATATCTTAGTTTATGTCTTAGTCTATGTCTTAATCTACATCTTTGTCTACGTCTTAGTCTATGTCTTAGTCTATGTCTTAGTCTATGTCTTAGTCTATGTCTTAGTCTATGTCTTAGTCTATGTCTTAGTCTATGTCTTAGTCTATGTCTTAGTCTATGTCTTAGTCTATGTCTTAGTCTATGTCTTAGTCTATCTATGTCTTAGTCTATGTCTTAGTCTATGTCTTAGTCTATGTCTTAGTCTATGTCTTAGTCTATGTCTTAGTCTATGTCTTAGTCTATGTCTTAGTCTATGTCTTAGTCTATGTCTTAGTCTACGTCTTAGTCTAAGTCTTAGTCTATGTCTTAGTCTATGTCTTAGTCTATGTCTTAGTCTATGTCTTAGTCTATGTCTTAGTCTATGTCTTAGTCTATGTCTTAGTCTATGTCTTAGTCTATGTCTTAGTCTATGTCTTAGTCTATGTCTTAGTCTATGTCTTAGTCTATGTCTTAGTCTATGTCTTAGTCTATGTCTTAGTCTATGTCTTAGTCTATGTCTTAGTCTATGTCTTAGTCTATGTCTTAGTCTATGTCTTAGTCTATGTCTTAGTCTATGTCTTAGTCTATGTCTTAGTCTATGTCTTAGTCTATGTCTTAGTCTATGTCTTAGTCTATGTCTTAGTCTATGTCTTAGTCTATGTCTTAGTCTATGTCTTAGTCTATGTCTTAGTCTATGTCTTAGTCTATGTCTTAGTCTATGTCTTAGTCTATGTCTTAGTCTATGTCTTAGTCTATGTCTTAGTCTATGTCTTAGTCTATGTCTTAGTCTATGTCTTAGTCTATGTCTTAGTCTATGTCTTAGTCTATGTCTTAGTCTATGTCTTAGTCTATGTCTTAGTCTATGTCTTAGTCTACATCTTTGTCTATGTCCTTTACAGTAAAAGAATGAAAATCTTAAATTTCGATACATTTTTTTGCCTTTAAAGAAATTTTGCAAAAAATTTCCAAGAAAAAAAGAAGACAGACTGTTCAAGTAATGTGTGGCATTATTATCTTTTGTATTGAATTCTTTAACAATCCTCAAACGATTTATAAAAATGACACAGTTTTTAGCCATAAACCTTTTGGCCAAACCGAGGGAACATAAAAACCAAAGACTCTGGAAATCAATAAACTCAACACGTCAGCAATAACATAAATCACCTAAGGGGTCTTATGGTCTTTCATTCGCTTTTTTTCATATATCTATGGGTATTACTTCAATTTATGGGCCACTGTCTGGTGGTTATGATAGCAAACACATTAATTTAGTAACTGATATCCTTGGAATCCTGCTGGTTAGGTAACATTAGCTCAACAGCAGCCACTAAATAATAGATATTAGAAAAAAGTGACACCACACTCATACAGTTAACAAATGTCAAATGATTTATATGTTAAAGCCACTTGGAAGCGTGGGGATACTCAATTCAATATATAAATATTTAAACGGTAGTAATAAATACACACAAACTCTAACATATACTAAGACTTTAATAAACAAACTTTTTAGATAAAATAAGTTGTGTATCCTTGAGTCTGTCAGTGAATCTTTCCTCTCTTTTTCATTTCGAAAATTTTTGCTCAGATAAGCAAAAACCATTAGAAAAACCCTAAAGGTGGGTCAATGTTAAACTGAAGCAAAAAAAACTCTATATTTGCCTTTTTACTTTTGCCAGCACAAGAAAAAAACAACTAGAGAAAAAGTCCATAAACAAATAATGACCAGCAATAATACAAAAACTGTTTTAGGTTTTTCGTTTTTTTTTTTTGAAAACGGAAAAATAGAAAACCTAACAAGAAACCTTCGACAAACATTTAACTTTGGGATTACACTTTTTACTATATACCATCGCAAATGCCCCTCACAAACATTACAACACTTTTGTTTGAAAGACAAAAAAGGAGAACAGGACGATTGGAGTTAAACACTTATAAAAGATTTTTAACATTCGATAGTGTTACAAAAGTTTGTTTCCAACAAAAGTTTGATAAAAATTATTTGACCTAGAGCCTTAGAAGTTCAGCACTTTAAAAAGGATAAAAAAAAACAATAAAAATACAAATTTAAGCATAAGTATAAGAACTCTTAGTATATTCGTAGTCTATGTCTTAGTCTATGTATTAGTCTATGATTTAGTCTATGTCTTAGTCTATGTCTTAGCCTATGTCTTAGTCTATGTCTTAGTCTATGTCTTAGTCTATGTCTTAGTCTATGTATTAGTCTATGATTTAGTCTATGTCTTAGTCTATGTCTTAGTCTATGTCTTAGTCTATGTCTTAGTCTATGTCTTATTCTATGTCTTGGTCTATGTCTTAGTCTATGTCTTAGTCTATGTCTTAGTCTATGTCTTAGTCTATGACTTAGTCTATGTCTTAGTCTATGTCTTAGTCTATGTCTTAGTCTATGTCTTAGTCTTAGTCTATGTCTTAGTCTATGTCTTAGTCTATGTCTTAGTCTATGTCTTAGTCTATGTCTTAGTCTATGTCTTTGTCTTAGTCTATGTCTTAGTCTATGTCTTAGTCTATGTCTTAGTCTATGTCTTAGTCTATATCTTAGTCTATGTCTTAGTCTATGTCTTAGTCTATATCTTAGTCTATGTCTTAGTCTATGTCTTAGTCTATGTCTTAGTCTATGTCTTAGTCTATGTCTTAGTCTATGTCTTAGTCTATGTCTTAGTCTATGTCTTAGTCTATGTCTTAGTCTATGTCTTAGTCTATGTCTTAGCCTATGTCTTAGTCTATGTCTTAGTCTATGTCTTAGTCTATGTCTTAGTCTATGTCTTAGTCTATGTCTTAGTCTATGTCTTAGTCTATGTCTTAGTCTATGTCTTAGTCTATGTCTTAGTCTATGTCTTAGTCTATGTCTTAGTCTTTGTCTTAGTCTATGTCTTAGTCTATGTCTTAGTCTATGTCTTAGTCTATGTCTTAGTCTATGTCTTAGTCTATGTCTTAGTCTATGTCTTAGTCTATGTCTTAGTCTATGTCTTAGTCTATGTCTTAGTCTATGTCTTAGTCTATGTCTTAGTCTATGTCTTAGTCTATGTCTTAGTCTATGTCTTAGTCTATGTCTTAGTCTATGTCTTAGTCTATGTCTTAGTCTATGTCTTAGTCTATGTCTTAGTCTATGTCTTAGTCTATGTCTTAGTCTATGTCTTAGTCTATGTCTTAGTCTATGTCTTAGTCTATGTCTTAGTCTATGTCTTAGTCTATGTCTTAGTCTATGTCTTATTCTATGTTTTAGTCTATGTCTTAGTCTATGTCTTAGTCTATGTCTTAGTCTATGTCTTAGTCTATGTCTTGGTCTATGTCTTAGTCCATGTCTTAGTCTATCTCTTAGTCGTACATCGAAAACTTCCAAGAAAAATATTTTCATTGAAACTTTTCTATAGAAACTTTTCATCAGAAATTTTCTATAGAAATTTTTTCTTTGAATTTTTTCTATAGAAATTTTTTCATTGAATTCTTTCTATAGAAATTTTTTTATCAATTTTTTTTAAATCGAAATTTTTTATAGAATTTTTCGATTCAGAATTTTTTTACAGAATGTTTTCATTCAAAATTTTTAATATAAATTTTTTCAATAAGAATTTTCTATAGAAATTTTTTTCTTTGAAAATTTTCTATAGAAATTTTTTCATTGAGAAATTTTCTATAGAAATTTTTTTATTGAGAAATTTTCTATAGAAATTTTTTCATTGAGAAATTTTCTAAAGAAATTTTTTCATTGAGAAATTTTCTATAAAAATTTTTTCATTGAGAAATTTTCTATTGAATTTTTTCGGTTAAAATTTTTTGCAGAAATTTTTTCATTAAAAATTTTTTCATCGAAAATTTTCTATAAATATTTTTTTATTAAAAATTTTCTATAGAAATTTTTTTATTAGAAATTATGTTAAAAAAATTTTTCTATAGAAAATTTTTGTTTAAAAATTGTTCTATAGAATATTTTTATTACAAAATGGTTCTATGGAATATTTATTTTAAAAATTTTCTATAAAAGTTTTTTCATTGAAAATTTTTTATAAAAATTTTTCATTGAAAATTTTCTATAGAAATATTTTCGTTGAAAAATTTCTATAGAAATTTTTTTCAAAAAATTTTTGTAGAAATTTTTTTCATTAAAAATTTTCTATGGAAATTTTTTCATCAAAAATTTGCTATGGAAATTTTTTCATCAAAAATTTTCTATGGAAATTTTTTCATCAAAAATTTTCTATGGAAATTTTTTCATCAAAAATTTTTTATAGAAATTTTTTTATCAAAAATTATCTGTAGAAATTTTTTTTGCAAAAATTTTTTATAGAAATTTTTTCATTGAATATTTTTACAGAAATTTTTTCATTAACAAAATTTTCTATAGAAATTTTTCAATTAAATATTTTCCACAGAAATTTTTGGATCCAAAATTTTCTATATAAATTTTTTTATCAAAAATTTTCTATAGAAATTTGTTCATTAAAAATTTTCTATAGAAATTTTTCAATTAAATATTTTCTATAGAAATTTTTTGATCCAAAATTTTCTATAGAAATTTTTTCATTAAAAAATTTTCTAAAGAAATTTATTTATCAAAAATTTTCTATATATATTTTTTCATAAAAAATTAGCTATAAAAATTTTTTCATCAAAAATTTTCTATAGAAATTTTTTCATCAAAAGTTTTCTATAGAAATTTTTTCATCAGAAATTTTCTATAGAAATTTTTTCATTGAAAATTTTCAACAGAAATTTTTTTATTAACAAAATTTTCCATAGAAATTATTTATAATTTTTTTTTTAATTTTCTATACAAATTTTTTCATTAAAAATTTTTAAAAGAATTTTTTAATAAAAATATTTTCGTTAATTAATTTTCTATAGGAATTTTAAAACTTTCTTTAGAAATTTTTTCATTAAAAATTTTCTATGGAGTTTTTTTCATTAAAAATTTTCTATTTAAATTTTTTCATCAAAAATTTTTTCGACCAAAGGTTTTTTAAAGAAATTTTTTCGTCCATAAGTTTTCTATAGAAATCTTTTCAAAAAAAAAAATCTATAAAATTTTTTTTGTAGAAAAGTTTTTATCGAAATTTTTCTCTTAAAAATTGTCTACAGAAATTTTTTCATCGAATATATTTTATAGAAATTTTTTAATAGAAAATTTTCTATAATTTTTTTTTTACCTAAATTTTTTGTAGAAATTTTTTCATTGAAATTTTCTATAGAGATTTTATATCAAAATTTTTCAAAAGATATTTTTTGATCATAATTCATTTTTTAGTCTATGTCTTAAATTTTTTTGTTACATTTTTTATGATTTCTAAATATTTCATATTTAGTAAGAAAAATGTTTAAGGATGCTCTTGCTATTGAAGCCATTCAGAAATCCTTAATAGACTATGTTTTTCTATTTTGTTGAATGTTTGTGTTTTATCTCAAAATGAAATTTGCTCACCTGCTGTTTCGTTTCGTTTTCTCTTATATTTATCTGATTTTTTTTCCTCATGAATATCCGTTTCCTGTTATTCTGTTTCTTACGTATTTTAAAGTTTATATTTTCTTTTCGATTTTCATTTATTTTGCTATGACAGCTAAGAAAATAAGTTTTCGTACAAATTTATAAAAGTTGTTCTATGTCTGGCAGTCGAGTTTATATTAAATTTAAAGTTTCAAATTTTTAGTTTTCAGTATTCCCAGTATTTTTGTTGTTAAGTCTCTGTTTCTAGAAATTTTCTTTTTTGTTTTTTTTTTTTTGCTTAAACTTTCAATAAGTTTTCCTATAAATTTGTTTGTTTTTCTTGTAGTTTTTACGATTTTTCGGGAATTGAAAAAAAGTTCATTTTATAAAATATTTTTCACATATTTACAGCAGAATTAAATGAAATAAAATACATGAACATCTGGTTCTGCTAAATTTACATTTATGTGCCTTCAAGGCAATGAAGATAAGAGGAAACTGCATTATTTAAACCATGAAACTGTGTTTTTAACACTTTTTTTTGGGTTTTTGGAAAATTGTTGTATATTGATTTTAGATTGAGGGAAAAGTTTTTAGAGTAATTTAATTAAGAAAGTAAATTTAAGTATTTACAAAATTATTCTTTAAAACTCTATCTAAATTTAATCATGTGAGTGTTATAGTCTATTTCTAAATCTGTGTTTTTGACTACATCTTAATTTAATTCTTAGTCAATGTTCTAAAAATGAAATCCTAAAATCTTAACTTATAAGTCTCTAATCTTTACCATAATACGATCCCAACAACATCAATTTTCTATTTCTTAAAATCCCGTGTAATCCTAAAACGAAAATCATGTTTAAAATTTTTTAAAATGTGGATAACAAATTTAAAAATCTTGTATTTGCATGAGCCGCAAATAATGCTGGAGCATAAAATTTTTAAGGATATTTTTATTCCTGTCAATTTTATAACAAAACAGGAGTCATTTCTCATAAAAAGATAGAAAAAAAACGAACTAAAAAAAGCAAAATGTAAGAGTTTTTATATGTGCGCGTAGATTGTACAGGAAAATGTAGTAACAAAAGGAATAACTTGTTGTGGCAGGACATAAAATCAAAAACACATATACAGACACACAAATAATCTACTCATATTATAACCCAACAAGTCAAGCAAAGGAAATCACGATTCAACTAAAAGGTAGCAACAATTATCGATTGCGATTATTACAGTCTCCTTTGTCTTCATATCTCAGGAAGTCTGTATCTCGGCCCTTGCGGTAAGATTTCTTTAAAAATTTTCTATAAAAATTTTTTCTAAAAAAAATTTCGATAGAAATTTTTTTTTCAATATTTGTTATTAAAAATTTTCTGTAAAAATTTTTTAACTAAAAATTTTCTATAGAAATTTTTTCACTAAAAATTTTCTATAGAAATTTTTTCATTAAAAATTTTCTATTCAAAACTTTTTCTATAAAAATTTTCTAAAGAAATTTTCTCTTAAAAAATTTTCTTAAGAAATGTTTTCCTTAAAAATTTTCTATAGAAATTTCTTCATTAAAAATTTTATATAGAAATTTCTTTATTAAATATTTTTAGTAGAAATTTTTCTCATTAAAAATTTTCTATAGAAATTTTTTCATTACAAAATTTTCTATAGACATTTTTTCATGAAAAATTTTCTATAAAAATTTTTTCAACAAAAATTTTCTGTAGAAATTTTTTCAACAAAAACATTCTATAGAAACTATTTCATTAAAGATTTTGAAAAGAAATTTTTTCATTAAAAATTTTATATAGAAATTTTTTCACTAAAAAATTTTTATGTAAGAATTTTTTTTATTAAAATTTTTTTTCAAAATTTTTTTTCGTCAAAAATTTTTTATAGAAATTTTTTCATTATTAATTTTTTATAGAAATTTTTTCATTATAAATTTTCTACAGAAATTTTTTTATCAAAAAATTTCCATAAGAATTTTTACATCAAAAATTTTATATTGACATTTTTTCAACAAAAATTTGCTATAGAAACTTTTTCATTAAAGATTTTGGAAATACATTTTTACATTAAACATTTTATATAGAAATTTTTTCACTAAAAATTTTTCTAGAGAAATTTTTTTATTAAAAATTTTCTATAGAAATTTTTTCATTAAAAAATTTATAGTTTTTTTTATTAAAAACTTTTCAATAGAAATTTTTCATCAAAAATTTTTTATAGAAATTTTTCATCAAAAATTTTCTATAGAAATTTTTCATTAAAAATTTTCTATAGAAATTTTTCATCAAAAATTTTCTAGAGAAATTTTTCATCAAAAATTTTCTAGAGAAATTTTTCATCAAAAATTTTCTACAGAAATTTTTCATCAAAAATTTTCAATAGAAATTTTTCATCAAAAATTTTCTATAGAAATTTTTCATCAAAAATTTTCTGTAGAAATTTTTCATCAAAAATTTTCTATAGAAATTTTTCATCAAAAATTTTCTATAGAAATTTTTCATCAAAAATTTTCTATAGAAATTGTTCATCAAAAATTTTCTATAGAAATTTTTCATCAAAAATTTTCTATAGAAATTTTTCATCAAAAATTTTCTATAGAAATTTTTCATCAAAAATTTTCTATAGAAATTTTTCATCAGAAATTTTCTATAGAAATTTTTCATCAAAAATTTTCTATAGAAATTTTTCATCAAAAATTTTCTATAGAAATTTTTCATCAAAAATTTTCTATAGAAAATTTTCATCAAAAATTTTCTATAGAAAATTTTCGTCAAAAAATTTCTGTAGAAATTTCTATGAAGAAATTTTTTATAGAAATTTTTCATCAAAAATTTTCTATAGAAATTTTTCATCAAAAATTTTCTATAGAAATTTTTCATCAAAAATTTTCTATAGAAATTTTTCATCAAAAAATTTCTATAGAAAATTTTCGTCAAAAAATTTCTATAGAAAATTTTCGTTAAAAAATTTCTATAGAAATTTTTCATCAACAATTTTCTACAGAAATTTTTCATTAAAAATTTTCTATAAAAATTTTTTAATTAAAAATTTTCTATAAAAATTTATTTACTACAAATTTTCTATAAAAGTCTTTTCATTAATAATTTTCTATAGAAATTTTTTCATCAAAAATTCTGTATTAAAATTTTTTCATAAAATTTTTTTCATCTAAAATTTTGTATAAAAATTTTTTTCATTAAAAATTTTCTATAGAAAATTTTTCCTTAAAAATATTCTTTAGAAATTTTTTATTAAAAATTTTTTTTTATTAAAAAATTTCTATTTTCATTAAAAATTTTCTATAAAAGTTTTTTATCAATAACTCTCTATGGAAAATTTTTCATTAAAAATTTTCAATTAAAACTTTTTCATTGAGAATTTTCTATAGAAATTTTTCATTAAAAATTTTCTATACAAATTTTATATTTGAAAATTTTCTATAGAATTTTTTTAATTAAAAACTTTCTATAGAAATTTTTTTATTACAAATTTTCTATAGAAGTCTTTTCATTAATAATTTCCTATAGAAATTTTTTCATTAAAGATTTTCTATAAATTTTTTTTATCAATAATTTTCTATGAAAAATTTTCATTAAAAATTTTCAATAAAAATTTGTTCATTAAAAATTTTCTATAGAAATTTTTTATTGAAAATTTTCATAGAAACTTTTTATTAAAAATTTTCTATAAATTTTTTTTTTTATTAGAAATTTTATATAACAATTTTTTCATTAAAAATTTTTCTATAGAAATTTTTATATTTAAAATTTACTTGAGAATTTGTTTCTAAAAAAATTCATAAAATTAATTTTTCATTGAAACATTTTTTATTTAAATTTTTTATTAAATATTCTCTATAGGAATTTTTTCGTTAAAAATTTATTTATTATTAAAAATTTTCTTCAGAATTTTTTTTCGTCTTAAATTTTCTACAGAAATTTTTTCATAAAAATTTTTCATAGAAATTTATTCATTGAAAAATTTTTATGGAAACTTTTTTATTAAAAATTCTCTATAAAAACATTGTCATTAAAAATTTTCTAAAGAAATTTTCTTATTAAAAGTTTTTTATAGAAATTTTCTTATTAAAATTTTATATAGAAATTTTTTCATTAAAAATTTTCTATGGAAATTTTTTCTCTAAAAATTTTTTATACAAATTTTCTACTGAAATATTTTTGATTTAAAATTTTCTATAGGAAATTTTTTCGATAAAAATTTTCTATGGAAATTTTTTCGATAAAAATTTTCTATGGAAATTTTTTTATTAAAAATTTTCTATGGAAATTTTTTCGTTAAAAATTTTCTTTGGCAATTTTTTCATTAAAAATTTTCTATAAAAATTTCTTCATTAATAATTTTCTATTGAAATTTTTAATTGAAAATTTTCTATAGAAATTTTTCATTAAAACTTTCCTATAAAATTTTTTGTATAGAAAATTTTTGATGAAAAATTTCTTTAAAAAATTTTTGATTAAAAAATTTCTATAGAAAATTTTTGATGAAGAAATTTCTCTAAAAAATTTTTGATAAAAAAATTTCTATAGAAAATTTTTCATAAAAAACTTTTAATAGAATATTTTTAATGAAATAATTCCTTTAAAAAGTTTTAAATGAAAAAATTTTGATGAAAAATTTTTATCAAAATTTTTGATATAAAAATTTTCTATTGAAATTTTTTTATGAAAAAATTTTTCCTGAAAAAATTCTCTATAAAATTTTTGATGAAACAGTTTTTCTTGAAAAAATTCTCTATAAAAATTTTGATGAAACAATTTTTTAGGAAGTTTTTGATAAAAAATTTCGATGGAAATTTTTGATAAAAAAAATTCTGTTGAAAATTTTTATAGAAAATTTTTGATGAAAAACTTTTAATAGAAAATTATTGATGAAAAAATTTCTATATGTCTTAGTCTTTGTTTCTGTCTTAGTCAATGTCTTTGCCTATGTCTTAATCTGTCGTTTAGTCTATGACTTAGTATATGTCTTAGTCTATGTCTTAGTCTATGTCTTAGTCTATGTCTTAGTCTATGTCTTAGTCTATGTCTTAGTCTATGTCTTAGTCTATGTCTTAGTCTATGTCTTAGTCTATGTCTTAGTCTATGTCTTAGTCTATGACTTAGTCTATGTCTTAGTCTATGTCTTAGTCTATGTCTTAGTCTATGTCTTAGTCTATGTCTTAATCTATGCCTTAGTCTATGTCTTAGTCTATGCATTTATCTATATCCATTTAAAATGTTTGCTGGGTATCATTCGAACAATTTAAAAAAGTGATGGTTCATGTTTTGTATATAAATTTAAAAGTTAACAATTTTTATATATACCTGAGCATATATAGATATGAGTAAAAATATGACGATAACATTATATATAAATGAATATATGTGTGTGTGTTTATGGTTGTATGTGTAAATTAGTTTTTATGTCTGTAAAGACTCACACACTGTTAAGAAAAGTTAGTGTCACTTTTTTTCACTTTTTATTTAACAATATTTTCTTTTTTTCTTGATGTGGTTTAAAGACAAAATTGTGTATTTCCCTGTCCCCGTGTCCTGACAACGCTCCCCTGAAGTTTAAAACCACAAACTAGTACTCGCACTCGTAGAAGTAGTTGAAAATATAAAATATTTTTAAAAATGTAATTTAAGGTAAAAATTGACATACATTTTCAAATGCTCGTTCATACTCGTTTGGTGTTGGTACCTTTAGCCCAGAAGTTGACTTTATATTTTTCCCATATAACAGCACCGAGCTTTTCCTCATGTATTTGTATAAAAAATTTCTGAATGTGATAAAGTGTGTGTGAGTGTGTTTGGATGTATGTGTTTAATACACTTACTCTAAAGTCAACTCAATTTATGAGAGAAGTTCATAAAATACACACACTCACACACGAGAAATGGAATAAAAAAATGTTGAGAAAGTAACGAAATTGAAAAGTTTTCAATTTAATTAAACGTGAAATGAATTTTTTACAATTTTTTTACGATGTTTTATAATTTTATTCCTCTTTGTTCTGGGTTGGTTTATTTTGTTCTAGTTATATTTTAATAGAAAAACTGCAAGATTGTTAAAAAATAGGATTGAAATAGAAAATTTTCAAAAAGTATATAAAAAAAAAATATTTAAATATAGAGGTGAAATCCTAAAATGGAAACTTGATGAAACTCTTAAAAAATTTGAATAAATTAAAAGAAAACTTATAATTTTGCCTAAAATTTAAAATTCTGTTCTTAATTTAAGAAAATTATGACCCCGTAAATTTCTTTATTAGAATCTTTTGTGCATTTTAAAACTTCATTAAATAACTCCTAAAATTTTATATTCAAATTTCTTGTAAAAGTTTTGCCATAATCTTTGGAATAAGAAAAAAAAAAGTAATTAAAACTTGCATCATGTGTTTTGTTAAAAATTTTTATGTATTTTATTGAGCTTGTGGCTTTAAGTCTGATTATGGATAAGAAGAAAGTAAATTAAGGGAATTAAATTTCAATATTAAAACGATATTGAAACGTGTTTAGATTTGAAAAAATAATATACCAAATGATTTTTTCTTAATAACAAATTATTATACCTTTTGATAAATTTATATTGATTTGAAGTATAAACTTTATATAGTTACTTATGAGACTTTAAACTTGCCCCTTTAGCCGTTAACGAGATCTTCCTGAACTTACCTGAAAAAAAAAGACAAAAATTATACAACATGATTTTGAGAACGAAATAAATCAGATATTAAAGGTAATAAATTGTTTCAGCAACATGTTGCTAGAAACATTTGTATTTTTGTTTCATAAACATGTTGCTGAAAATAAAAAACTATGTTTCCATATGTTAATAATTATAATTATACAAAAAAATTTGAAAATTGAAAAACTTTGATATAACAAAGAAGCAAAGTGTTTCAGCAACATGTTGCCAGAAACATTTGTATTCTGCTTTCATAAACATGTTGCTGAAACTAAGTAATTGTATTTCAATATATATAAGTAATTATAATAAAAATTGTAAAATTTAAAAACTCTGATATAACAAGATACTAACATGTTTCAGCAACATGTTGCCAGAAACTTTTGTATACTTATTTCAAAAACATGTTGCTAAAAATAATTTAATATATTTCCATATAAAAATAATTATGCTAAAAATTGTAAAATTGAACATCTTTGATAGAACAAGTAGTAAAATGTTTCAGCAACATGTTGCCAGAAACGTTTGTATACGTGTTTCATAAACATGTAGCAACAAATGAGTAAATATATTTCCATTTGTAAATAATTATATTAAAAATTGTAAAATTTTAAAACTTTGAAGTAGTAAAGTGTTTCGGCAACATGTTGCCAGACACGTTTTTTATACGTGTTGCATAAACATGTTGTTAAAAATAAGTAATTGTATTTACATATGTAACTAATTATAATGAAAATTGTAAATTTGAAAAGCTTTCATATAACAAGAAATAAAATGCTATAGCAACTTGTTTCCAGAAACATTTGTATACTTATTTCATAAAAATATTGCTTAAGAAAAGTCTACATTGACCATATGTAAATAATTATTTAAAACATTTGAAATTTGAAAAAATTTGATATAACAAGTATTAAAATATTTCTGCAACATGTTGCCAGAAATGTTTGCATACGTGTTTCATAAAAATCTAGCAAGAAATAAGTAAATATATTTCCATTTGTAAATAATTATACTAAAAATTGTAAAATTAAAAAACTTTGAAGTAATAAAGTGTTTCAGCAACATGTTGCCAGAGACATTTGTATACTTATTTCATAAACATGTTGCTAAGAATTAGAAAATATATATTCATATGTAAATAATTATACTTTAAATTTGAAAATTGAAAATCTTTAATATCACAAAGTAGTAAAGTGCTTAAGCAACATGTTGCCAGAAACATTTGTGCACTTATTTTATAAATATGTTGCTACCAATATTATTATTTATATATAGATGTATATATACATCTATATATAAATAATAATATTACAATTTCGTATTTCAAACAATTTAGAAAAAGGATATAAAAAGTAAAGAAATGTTTCAACAACATGTTGCTGAAAAACATTGCATTCTAATTTCATCAAAATGATGCTAGAAATAAGTACACTTGCTTCAATATGTTAAATTGTATACAAAAACTTTCGTAATTTTAATAAAATAGTACAAAAAATACAACAAGAGAAATGTTTCATCAACATGTTGCCAGAGTTATTTGCATACCTATTTCAGCAAGATGTGGCAAGATAAAACGATGTGTAATTGTATAAGTTAATACATATTTTAATGCTGGCACTTTAAGTTATTGGTATTTTCTGTCAAACAACGAAAATTTCTGCAACATATTGCTAGAAACATATGCATAATTCTTTGAGCAACATGTTGCCAGAAATTATTAAGTAATTAAAGAAATTATTATATTTAAATGCTAAAATTTGTTAGGAAAAATTTAGTTGAATGCTTCTATTTTAAAGCAAAAAATCAAAGTTTCGCAACTGTTGCAACTTAAAATTTGTATCCAAAAGATCGCAACATATTATTTTTGTTTAGTTTCTCAAATTTCGCCAGGAGTACAAAAAGTAATATATTTTGAAAATATTTATATTAAAATTTAAATATGTTGCCAGAATTACTCCAGTTAAGATTTGCACAGCTTTATATGAAAGTATTGGGAACTCAGTGTTGCAACATGTTGCTAAACATTGTGTGTTTTTTAAGTTTTTAATAAATATGTGTTTTAATAGCTTTAAAAAAATATAAAAAGCGAAGAAACATGTTGCTAGAAATATTTGCAAACTTATTTCTGCAACATTTTTCTTAAAAAAAAATATGCATTTTAAAAAAATATTTATGTTTATATGAAAGAATTTGTTATATCAAAATGTTTAATCAAAAACAAAAAATTGGCAACATGTTGCAAATAAAAGTTAAATCCGTAAAATCGCAACATGTTGCTGCAATTATTACAGAATCGATTTTCAAAATTTCGCCAGGAGTATTAATGTTCCATAAATAGAAAATGTTGTTAAAAAACTATAATATATTTAGAAAATTAAAGAAAAAATTAGACATTTTATAAACATACCGAAAGCGCAACATGTTGCAAATGAAAATATTACTTTCAAAATTAAAACATGTTTACAGTTTAGATTTGATATGATAGGATTCGGAATAAAGAATTGCAACATGTTGCTATATATTGTATATTTTTTGTAAGTTTTAAAAAGACGGGTCTATATGCCTTACGGTTTTTTTTTAACTTACAAAAAGTACCATATGTAGCAACATGTTGCAACTCCGTGTCATTAATACTTTCATATCAACGTTATACAAATCCAAATTAAATGAAAATCTATCTCCTTTATATTTCATTTGATTCTGAGTTGCTGATTTTATTTCATGTAACTATTGAAATTTCTTAGCAACATTGTTGCTTAAACATAATTTATCTAATTAAATGCAAATTTATGACTTTGTTGTTTTAAAATGTGCCAAAAAAAACTTAAATTAAAGTTTTTTTTAACACTTTGACAATTTATGCCCCTAAAAATAATGTTTATTATAACAAACATTAAGTAAACATATATAAAGTATACGAGAACATATATATAAATTTGCATACATAACTTTATATAATAATAAAAAAAGTTTTCATTTAAAACTTTTATTAGAAAAACAATAAAAAGAGTTAAAAACAGACATAAACTGGTGATAAATTGTTGAAAAAATTAAATAAATTTGTTTGTAAAAACAAAAATATAAATTAAATCTCATAAACCTAAATTTTATAACAGACATTAGAATTTTAAGTTATTGTCACTGATGATGAATATTTATGGATTTCTAGTGATTGATGGGGATACACAAATTGTTAATACTAAAGGATAAGTGAATTGATAAGTACTTAGGGAAATAGTCAAACAATTGCAATAAAAATGTAGTTGAAGTTTGTTTATGGATAAATCGATAGGATTAACGGGGAATTTTAAATGATTGTCAGCAACATGTTGCAGAAACATTTGTTAAAAAACATCTGAATTTGAACATATAGTTTTTTTTTGTTGGAAATATTACACCTATTTACAATTTTCTTGATGCTAGGAATACAAAATGATACAACAATATAAACAAGAAACATGTTGCAAAAGAAAATGTTGTTAATTGGATAATAAAATATGTTCCAAATATGAGGTATATTATAACAACTTATCATACTTACATTTTTTTTTAATATTTGATATAGAATTTCATTTAGCAACATTTATTAGCAACATGTTGCAAATGAAAATTTTGAATACCGGTCAAACAATGCAAACAAAAAAAATGTTGTTAAAAATATTATAAATATTATTTGAATTTATCATATTTACATTTTTCTTAGGATTTGATTTAGCAACATTTATAAGCAACATGTTGCTAAAGAAAATATTGATTGTTGGATATAAAATGCTTCAGAAAATGCTTTTGCAAATGGAAAGAATATTATTACTATTTACTATATTTACATTTTTCTTAATGCAAATTGATTCAGTGACATTTATTAGCAACATGTTGCAAAAGAAAATTTTCCTCTCCGCATATAAAATATATTGACAATTTAGTTGCAATTTTTAAAAACACTAACATAAACCTATCGTTTTTATGTATTTCTTAATATTTGCAAAGGGATTTGACTTAGCAACACATATTAGCAACATGTCGCCAAAGAAAATGCTGTTATTGGATATATAATTCAATAAAAAAAAGCTGTTGCGAATATAAGAAATAATTTAAAAGTTATCGTATTTTTATTAACTTAGCAACATTTATTGCAAACATGTTGCAAAAAAAATGTTGCTTACCGGGTACAAAATGTATAGAAAATATTGTTGAAAATATTAAAAATAGTATCACAATTTATATTACTTTAATTTTTCTTAATATAAGACATACTAATTTATTCAGCAACATTAGTTAGCAACATGTTGCTGAGGAAAATGTTGCTTATAAGATATAAAATACGGGAAACTCATTTGAATATTTTATAAAGGATTTGATTTAGCAACATTTATTAGCAACATGTTGCAAAAAAATATGTTACTCAAAGGGTAAAAAATAATAGAGAAAATGCTGTAACAAATATAAAGAAAATACAACACAACTAATTCTGTGCACATTTTTCTTAAGTACCTGGTAGACCGAGCCTTGCTCGGATCTTTATGATAAGCATTTTGAGGAAAATTTTAAAGTTTTTATATATTTTATATTATAAAGTGCTAAAATAAATTTAGAGGAAAGACATTGTAGAAATATTCAGTTAATTTTGAATTATTTGATTTATTTTGTCCGACCAACACATAGTTTGCATAGTTTACAGTTTATCTCATTTTGAATAATTTTGGAAATTATTCATATCAACAGAAACCTCTGTCGACTCATGCGCAACAACTTTGCTAAAGATTATAGTCTGATCAAATGCACAGTTTACGATTTAATTCATTTTGAGTAGTTTTCTGTGGCGCCACCTGTCGGACTTTGCTTATTCCAATTCATAAAACTTCTTCGGCTTATCCGTAACATTTTTGCTGAAGATTATAGCATGATTAAATGTACAGCATACGATTAAATTGACTTTGAGTAAATTTCAGTAGCGCCACCTGTCGAAATTTCTTCATACCAACTAAGAAATCTTCGTCGGCTCATGTGCAACATCTTTGCTAAAGATTGTAGCATGATTAAATGTACAGATTACGATTAAATTGACTTTGAGTAAGTTTCTGTAGCGCCACCTGTCGGAAATTATTCATACCAACTAAAAAGCCTTCGTCGGCTCATGCGCTACAACTTTGCTAAAGATCATAGCATGATCAAATGTACAGTTTACGATTTAATTAATTTTTAGTAATTTTCAGTGGCGCCATCTGTCGGAAATTAGTCTTATCAACTTTAAAACCTTCGCCGGCTTATCCGCAACATCTTCGCTAAATAGCATAACACAATCAAATTCACAGTTTACTATTCTATAAAGAACATACATACAGACAAACATTCATTTGTTTAAAATAATACTAATTTTTCCCCCTTTTTATTCCCTAATTTCTAAAAGTTCCATATGTATATTTGGTACTTTTTTGGTGCCAATTGAATTCGGTACATTTTTTTAAAACGCATTTAACATAATGTATAATGTTCCTATTCATATTAATTTGGAGATGTTAAGTTATCATTTTATCCCTTTTTTACCCATTTTGGCTCCAAAATCAAAAAAGTACCAAATACGTGTTTCATGTTTTTTTTACATCTATTGATTGCAGTACCAAGTTTCTTTCTATATTCTTTAGTTTAAAATATAAGAGTGGGTTAAAAAGGTGCCAAAAAAACTATTTTCACCCTTTTTTACCCCCTATCGGACATAGTTTCAAAAAAGTACCAAACACCTGTCCGCTTATTTTTAAAGCTGTTTAAAACGTAATTTTAATTTTGTTTCTATACCTACTACTTTAGGAGACATAGCGTTTTCGATTTTTTCCCATTTTTACCCGTTTTTACCCTCTTAGAGGTTCAAGTTCCAAAAGCCCTTCTTCTTCGACCTATACATCAAAAAAGATACCCACTGTCCAAATTTTATCAAAATCGTTAGAGCCGTTTTCGAGATAGCCATTCTATATATATATATATATATATATATATATATATATATATACAATATATATATATATATATATATATACAATTATTGCTCGTTTAAGAATATAAGATAATTGATCCAGCAGCATTTGTTGGCAACATGTTGCTAAAGAAAATATAGCTTACCAGCTATAAAAGTTCGAAAAATTTGTCAAAATATTAAGAATATTAACACAATTTATCAAATACAAGTTTTTTTAATATAAAACATAAAAAATGATTCAGCAACATTGCTAAGCAACATGTTGCAAAAGAAAATAATGTTTCTAAGATCTAAAACATAACAAAAAAATGCTGTTGCAACTAAAAATAATTTATTTGGAATATATAATATAGGATTTGATTCAGCAACACTTGTTAGCAACATATTGCAAAAGACAACGTTGCTTATAGGGTAAAAAATGATGGAGCAAGTGTTGTAATAAACATAAAGGAAATATAACACAACTGATTCTATTCACATTTGTTTTAATGCTCCTGGAATAAGCATTTATTAGCAACATGTTGCTAAGAAAAATTAAGCTTATCGGCTATAAAATGAAGAGAGAAGAATTGTTGAATGTTAGGAATACTTTCACAATTTATCAAATAGAATTTTTTGTAATATTAAACATAAAAATTGATTCAGCAACATTTATTAGCAACATGTTGCAAAGAAAAATGTTGCTAAACATTTTTTATTTTTTTCCTTTTTTCTTAAAAATTTTCATAATTTTTTCTTTTATTCTACTATAAAAGTAATTCAGCAACATTTAATTTAAAAACAAATTTTCTGACCTTTAACTACCAGTAATCATTTAGGAATTTTAATTTCAATCGTTTTTCTTTGCCCATAATTACAAAATAACAATCATTACATAACAATTTATGTTTCTTTTTTTTTTCTGGAAATTCCAATTTCTTCCTTATATTGATTTTTAAATACCATTTAATAGATCTTTTAAATACCTTAAGGCCAACAAAAATTAATCTTATGCTTTGGAATTTTAATTACGTTTCTTGCAAGTCAAATGAAATAAGAAGAAAAAGCCAACCAACCAACCCACAAACAAACCAATTCATCTTATTAAAAAAATAAACGTTTACAGTCAAATTGAGCCTTAAACTGGGAACATTTAAAATGTGATAAATGTGCACACCCTCCCCAACCACTCAAAACCAGAACAAACCGAAAAAATCCATAAAATTTTATAACCATTTATGCTAGATTGGTAAAGCCCTTAACTCACCCCCGGTCTAAATCGAAAGAATGATGCTCTTGAAAATGTAATAAAAATTTCTTATGAAACCATTAAAAATTATTTGAAAAAAAGTCTTGACAAAGGTCAATGTTAAACGTAAAAGTTTTCGAGACCAAAAATAACAATGAATGGCCAACAATAAACAGAAAAGTTTAAATACAATTTAAAGCAATTGACCTTTTGTCTGCCATAAAATAAAAAAATAAATAAAATAAAGAAACAAGCCTTTTTTATCAGGACTTGAAAACCTATAAGGGGGTTCTTTTAATATTAAATATATTTGTTTAAACTTATAACTTAAAATAGAATAGATATTTTTCTCAGTTTTTTCTATGTTGAAGAAAAATAGAATTTAATATTTTTCTTCATATCTTGATATTTTAGGAGATTGTACGTTTTTTTACAAAATTATTATTTTTTATTACAAAATATATATATATCTCCACTTATATGTACCTTAGTATTAAAAAATGATAGAAATCATAAAGGTCCATTTATTATGGCATAAATTTGCATAAATTCTGTTTAAATCGTATGATAAAAAAGTCAGTATGATAAAAAAGTCAAGGGAACAAAACTTTTTAATAAATTTCAAGAGGAGCTTTAAAGAGAAGAAAGTAACTTTATCAAAAAAATGTATCTAAATTAAATAAGAATTCAATTTATTAGTTTTCGAAAATCCTTGGCAATAACAATTTCAAAGAAACTTTTTCTTCAAAAAGTTTTCTAAAGCAAATTTTTCATCAAAAATTTTCTAAAGAAATTTTTCATCAAAACTTTTCTAAAGAAACTTTTTCATCAAAAATTTTCTAAACAAACTTTTTCATCTAAAATTTTCTAAAGAAACTTTTTCATCAAAAATTTTCTAAAGAAACTTTTTCATCAAAAATTTTCTAAAGAAACTTTTTCATCAAAAATTTTCTAAAGAAACTTTTTCATCAAAAATTTTTTATAGAAATTTATTCATTTTCTATAGAAACTCTTTCATCAGAAATTTTGTATAGAAACTTTTTCACCAGAAATTTTCTATAGAAACTTTTTCACCATAAATTTTCTATAGAAAATTTTTCACCAGAAATTTTCTATAGAAAATTTTTCATCAAAAAATTTCTTTAGAAACTTTTTCATCAAAAATTTTCTATAGAATAATTTTTATCAGAAATTTTCTATAGAAAATTTTTTATCAGAAATTTTCTATAGAAAATTTTTCATCAGAAATTTTGTATAGAAAATTTTCTTTAGAAACTTTTTCATCAAAAATTTTCTATAGAATATTTTTCATCAGAAATTTTCTATAGAAAATTTTTTATCAGAAATTTTCTATAGAAACTTTTTCTTTAGAAATTTTCTATAGAAACTTTTTCATCAGAAATTTTCTATAGGTATATTTTCGTCAAAAATTTGATATAGAAAATTTTTCACCAGAAATTTTTTATTGAAAATTTTTCATCAAAAATTTTCTATAGAAAATTTTTCATCAGAAATTTTCTATAGAAAATTTTTCATCAAAAATTTTCTAAAGAAAATTTTTCATCAGAAATTTTCTATAAAAAATTTTTCATAGAAAATTTTCTATAGAAATTTTTTCATCGAAAATTTTCAATAGAAATTTTTTCATCGAAAATTTTCAATAGAACTTTTTTTTTTTAAATTTTAATAGAACTTTTTTCAACAAAAATTTTATATAGAAACTTTTTTATCAAAAATTTTCTACTTTTTAAACAAAAATTTTCTATAAAATTTTTTTTGGACAAAACTTTTTCATCAAATACTTTCTAAAGAAATCTTTTATCAAAAATTTTCTATAGAAATTTTTTCATCAAATATTTGATAAAAAAAATTCTTAAGTGAAAAATTTTCTATAGAAACCTTTTCTATCAAAAATTGTTTATAGAAACTTTTTTATTAAAAATTTTCTATAGAAATTTTTTATATCAAATATTTTGCCCAATTTCAATATAAATTTTCCCTGAAATAAAAAATATCTTTGTCAAGTTTCAGCTCTTTCGAGCTTCTTTCGTTAAGGACAGACAGAAAGATAGGCAGAAAGAAAGAAAGACAGACAGACAGACAGCCAGACAGAGAGACAGACAGACAGAGAGAAAGAGAGAGAGACAGACAGACAGACAGACAGACAGACAGACAGACAGACAGACAGACAGACAGACAGACAGACAGACAGACAGACAGGCAGACAGACAGACAGACAGACAGACAGACAGACAGACAGACAGACAGACAGACAGACAGACAGACAGACAGACAGACAGAAATCTTAAGAAAATTACAAACGGAATGAAAATCTCAACATACCCCATTCTTTTTGGTGGCGGGTATCATAAGGATTTCGTTTAGCAACATGTTGCAAAAGAAAATGTTGCTATTCAGTAGCAAATGCTGTTGCGAATATAAGAAGCTTGCAGCAATTTATCGTGTTTATTTTTTCCTAATATTTGATGTAGGATTAAGTTAGCAACATTTATTAGCAACATGTTGCAAAAGAAAATGTTTTTTAACTGATACAAAATAAAGAGAAAATGTAATTGAAAATATTAAGAATAGTATCACAATTTATAGGACTTGCATTATTTTTAATATAAGATATAAAAATAGATTCAATAACATTGATTAACAACATGTTGCGAAAGCAAATGTTGCTTCTAAGAAATGAAATATAAGACAAAATTCTGTTGCAAAAAAAAATATTTTTTTTTGAATATTTGATATAGGATTTAATTTAGCAACATATATTAACAACATGTTGCAAAAGAAATTTCTGCTCAAACGGTATAAAATGATGATATAAAAGAACTGATTCAATTCACATTTTACTTAATAATTGATCCAAATGCATTTATTAGCAACATGTTGGTAATAAATATAAAAATAGATTCAGTAACATTAATAAGCAACATTTTGCAAAAGAAAATGTTGCTTATAAGATATAAAATACAAGACCAAATGCTGCTGCAAAAAAAATATTTTTTTGTTTGGAATATTTGCTCAAAGGGTATAAAATAAATAAGAAATGCTGTAAGAAATATAAAAGAACTGATTCTATTCACATTTAACTTAACAACTAACCTAAAAGCATGTTGCTAATATATGTAAATATAAAAATAGATTCAGTAACATTGATTAGTAACATGTTGCAAAAGAAAATGTTGCTTATAAGATATATAATACAAGAAAAGATTGAATATTTAATATAGAATTTGATTAAGCAACATTTATTAGCAACATGTTGCAAAAGAAACTATTGCTCAAAGGGTATAAAATAATAAAGAAAATGCTGTAATAAATACAAAGGAACTGATTCTATTCACATTTTTCTTAATAATTGACTCAAAAGCATTTATTAGCAACATGTTCAGTAACATTGATTAGCAACATGTTGTAAAAGAAAAAGTTGCTTATAAGATATAAAATACAAGACAAATTGCTGCTGAAAAAAAAATTTTTTTGGAATATTTGATATAAGATTTGATTTAGCAACATTTATTAGCAACATGTTGCAAAAGAAAATATTGCACAAAGGTTATAAAATGATTAAGAAAATGTGAAAAGAATCAGTTCCTTTATATTTGTTACATATAAAGGAACTGATTCTATTCACAGTTTTGTTATTAGCAACATGTTGCTAGAGAAAATTTAGCTTACTGGCTTTAAAATGAAGAAAAATTGTTGTTAATATTAAGAATATTATTACAGTTTTTGTTTGATTTGTTTTAATAACAAATTTAATTTATCGCAACACTTTTAAATAAATCTAATAATTCTAAAAATTTTAATTGCTTTTATAGTTTTCTTTGTTTATTTGCCATTTGATATTATAACCAAAATAAATCCTGTTGATTGTCTGGCTTTAATTTATATGAACTTTTAGGCTAAAGGAAACATTTATATAACAAATATCCTTTTAAATTGTGTCAATTGTTGTTGCTGCTTAAGGATATTAATATTTATTTTGTTAGTATTTTAAATATTTAATAATAAAAATTCCATTTAGCCAAAAAATTTAAATATAGACATTAAAATAAATAATAAAAGAAAAAAATGGAAGGAAAAAGAAAATAGAAGAATTGAGAAATCTGTATCAAGTTTTATGTTGATTGCCTTAAAGTATGCTTTAATTTATGGCATATTTATTTGCTTAAATGTATGCAAATATTTATAAATGTATAACATTTTTGTATTTTTTTTCTCTTGATATTATTGTTTTGAGTATTTGTTTTTAAGCCTGAGGCAAAATAAAATTTGCATAAATGGAAAAACAACAATAGAGAAATAGATAAGATATGATATTTAGAGTGGAAAATATTAGGGTGGCTCAAAGAAGAGATATCTGGTAATTTGTATTAATAACCGGGTTAAAAAACGATTCAATATGTTCCGGGAAAAATTGAAAATCAAGAGCCTCACTAATATCTTCGTGCTATTTATTTATTCCACTTTCAAAAAATAAAATTCCAATTATTTCTTCTAAATACATATGGTGTTATATTTTAATTAAAATCAACAAAATTTACATTCTTCATTCCCATTTGTCTTTCATTGCATATTTTAATTTTTCTATCTACCCAGAAGATTTCATAAAAATATCGTTCAAAATCATTTATTGCATTTGTTAAGTCAACTGATTATTAGTTTAAAAACTTTTGTAATAAATAACTTCAATTAAATATTTACTTATACATTTAGAACAATAACAATTATATTCTTAAATATTTTATGCACAAACAAATCCTTATAAATAAAATATCTGGGAAAAAGGAAGTTGTAATTTTCATTTAAGATGACATAAATTATGATGTTTTAATATTAATAAGCAGAAAAGCTCCAATGAAAATGTAATAAATTAAAAATTTATAATTTAAAAATTCTTCTAAACCCCAGGAGATTTAAATATTACAAAAAGACCTTAAGGATTAACAATTTTAAATAAATTTATTACATAAAAAATTTAAGAAATTAATATTAAATGTAAATGATTGACGCTTAAGGTGAATTTTTCATATTTTTTTCTAAATGTCAATTAAGTTTAATTTCTCAATTTTTTACGAAAAATTTCCTATAGAAAATTTTTATGAAAAAATTTTTTCATGAAAAATTTTCTAAAGAAATTTTTTCATAAAAAAATTTTCTAAAGAAATTTTTTCATAAAAAAATTATCTAAAGAAATTTTTTCATAAAGAAATTATCTAAAGAAATTTTTTCATAAAAAAATTATCGAAAGAAATTTTTTCATAAAAAAATTATCTAAAGAAATTTTTTCATAAAAAAATTATCTAAAGAAATTTGTTCAAAAAAAAATTTTCTAAAGAAATTTTTTCATGAAAAATTTTCTAAAGAAATTTTTTCATGAGAAATTTTCTAAAGAAATTTTTTCATGAAAAATTTTCTAAAGAAATTTTTTCATGAAAAATTTTCTAAGGAAATTCTTTCCTTGAAAAATTAGGTTTAATCAGGCTTGAGTTCATTTAACTTTCAAATTATTAAATTCTTTCCTCAAAAATTTTCTAAAGAAATTTTTTCATGAAAAATTTTCCAAGAAATTTTTTCATGAAAAATTTTCTTAAGAAATTTTTTCATGAAAAATTTTCTAAAGAAATTTTTTCATGAAAAATTTTCTAAAGAAATTTTTTCATGAAAAATTTTCTAAAGAAATTTTTTAATGAAAAATTTTCTAAAGAAATTTTTTCATGAAAAATTTTCTAAAGAAATTTTTTCATGAAAAATTTTCTAAAGAAATTTTTTCATGAAAAATTTTCAAAAGAAATTTTTTCATGAAAAATTTTCTAAAGAAATTTTTTCATGAAAAATTTTCTAAAGAAATTTTTTCATGAAAAATTTTCTAAAGAAATTTTTTCATGAAAAATTTTCTAAAGAAATTTTTTCATGAAAAATTTTCTAAAGAAATTTTTTCATGAAAAATTTTCTAAAGAAATTTTTTCATGAAAAATTTTCTAAAGAAATTTTTTCATGAAAAATTTTCTAAAGAAATTTTTTCATGAAAAATTTTCTAAAGAAATTTTTTCATGAAAAATTTTCTAAAGAAATTTTTTCATGAAAAATTTTCTAAAGAAATTTTTTCATGAAAAATTTTCTAAAGAAATTTTTTCATGAAAAATTTTCTAAAGAAATTTTTTCATGAAAAATTTTCTAAAGAAATTTTTTCATGAAAAATTTTCTAAAGAAATTTTTTCATGAAAAATTTTCTAAAGAAATTTTTTCATGAAAAATTTTCTAAAGAAATTTTTTCATGAAAAATTTTCTAAAGAAATTTTTTCATGAAAAATTTTCTAAAGAAATTTTTTCATGAAAAATTTTCTAAAGAAATTTTTTCATGAAAAATTTTCTAAAGAAATTTTTTCATGAAAAATTTTCTAAAGAAATTTTTTCATGAAAAATTTTCTAAAGAAATTTTTTCATGAAAAATTTTCTAAAGAAATTTTTTCATGAAAAATTGTCTAAAGAAATTTTTTCATGAAAAATTGTCTAAAGAAATTTTTTCATGAAAAATTTTCTAAAGAAATTTTTTCATGAAAAATTTTCTAAAGAAATTTTTTCATGAAAAATTTTCTAAAGAAATTTTTTCATGAAAAATTTTCTAAAGAAATTTTTTCATGAAAAATTTTCTAAAGAAATTTTTTTATGAAAAATATTCTAAAGAAACTTTTTCATGAAAAATTTTCTAAAGAAATTTTTTCATGAAATTTTTTAATCAAAAATTTTCTTAAAAATTTTTTTCATCAAAAACTTTCTATAGAAACTTTTTCATTAACAATTTTCTTGTTTTTACAGATTTTGCCCCACTGCGTTTGCTGTAGCGTTTGGCTGTTGGTTTTACATTAATTTTTTAATGCCACAGAGGAAACATTTAAGCAGGAAATTATAAATGTTTGTCATGTTTGACATGTGTATATAAATAGCACTGGACGGACAAAACAAAGGATATATTACTCTACAAATATGCAAAATTTTACATTTTTATGTTTAATCGTTTTTCATTTTTATTTGAAATAATATTGGTTTTATTTTATTCAGTAAATAAAATATGTAAGAACAGCCTTTAAAGAAGGCAAAAAGACCTATATCTCTTTATTGAAAAATTTTATAAAATTTTATATGAGGTCCGTTCCATAACTTGAATGCCGAAAAAATATCTTGTAGCATTTTCTAAATATTTCGATATCTTTAAGTCATTAGAAAAAAAAATTCTTTAAAAATACATTTATCTCTTTTTGCCGGCCACTCATCACTTTTTTTATATAATTCATACGTAAGTCGGACTACAGACTCGTTTATGTAGATTGTGGCAAATAATATATTGATATAATTATTTTTATACAAGCTCAATTTAATTGGATTGGCAAGATTGTGTAATATATAATACACCAGCGGATGTAGAGGAATGATTGCCAGAAAAAAAATTGTTAAAATAAAATACTGATTGGTTTTGATTTTTATTAAAAAATATAAAAAAATTCTGTAAAAATATTAAAATAATGAAACGAATTAAAATGTAACAGCATGAGTTGGTTTAACTTTAATGGAAAAATATGTGTTTTTAAAATGAAATTTAATTTGATTACAAAATTCAGAGATATTAAGGTTTTCATAACTCGTTACAGAGATTTCTAAATTTAAAATTTCAGTTTCTTACTCAAAATTGAGATTATTAAAATAAATTTTTACAAAACTTTAATAGTCCCATAAAATGATTCAAGTCTGCAGTTTTTGACCATAAACATTTATTTTGAATCCTCAATTCTGTGATCAATCTATTAAAGCTTTTTCCCAAAAAGTCAGTAATTAATATTAATCATACGACCTGATAACCAAAAATCTTAAATTACGATTTACAGCAATTCTGATAGAACACAGCCCCAGTAATCACAGAATTTACTCCTAAACATATTGCATCCATAAAGAATAAGTCGATATATCAAAATATTTAGTAAAATTTATTTTAGTCAACATTTTCCTCTTAACAAAAAATCAATATCCAAATCCCATTTCAACTAAATGATGACGAGTTAATAATCTACTTTACTCCAAGATTTTTCCTGCTGTTAAGGTGTCTTAAACAAAATAATGAAGTGAAATTAGTTAAGTACTCGTTTTCGTTTTCGATTTCTTCCCCTCCAAATCCTGACAATCCTGTCATATAAATGCAAAATTTTTCCTGCGTTAGCAAAACCAGAAATTGAAGCGATAACAAAAATCAAATGATTAAGAAGGAAATATATGATGAGGAAAGAATTGAGAATGTATCTAAAAAAATCTCATGAGGGCAACCACTCTTGATTAGGTGTAAAAAAATACGAAAAATCAAAATGGAAATTTTTTTACTTTAATAACGAAGGGATAAAGTTAAAAAAAAATTGAACAAAGGAAATGAGAAGGGAAATTGATAGTACAGTAGAGGGAAATACACGATCGAATTTGGAAAAAAAATAATTAAAAATATTCGAAGAAAAAAATTCGAAGATTTTCTATAGAAAATCTTTGACAAAAAAGTTTCTAAAAAAATTGTTGATAAAAAAGTTTCTATAGAAAATTTTGAATGAAAATGTTTCGATAGAAAATTTTTGATGAAAAAGTTTCTTTAAAATATTTTTGATAAAAAAAATTTCTATAGAAAATTTTTAAGTAAATTTTTAATGAATAAAGAAAATTTTTCACGAAAAAGTTTCTATAGATATTTTTGAGGAAAAAGCTTCTAAAGAAAATTTTTGATAAAAAAATTCCTAAAAAAATTTTTGGTGAAATAATTTCTAAAGAAAATTTTTGATAAAAAAATTTACAGTTTTTTTTAAGAAAATTTTTAGTGAAGATTTTTGATGAAAAACTTTCTAAAGAAAATTGTTAATGAAAAAAGTTCTATAGAAAAATTCTAACAAAAAATTTTGTATAGAAAATTTTTGACGAAAAAGTTTCTATAGAAAATTTTTAATAAAAATTTAGTAATAATGCGAGGTTTTCGATCTGTCTAAATTGGGGATAATCCTCCTGAAGAGATGGCTTAACCAACCATCGAAACGCGTCGAGGAATTTGGTTTCTCCGCAAACATTTTTTGGATTTTTATCAATAAATTGATCTGTTACATTAATAAATAAATGTAACAGGTTTGGGATCAAATGCAAATACACTTCTTTTTGAATAATATTTACATCCCGACTAATTTGTTATTTTTTGAAAAAACTTTCTATAGAAAATTTTTGATAAAAAATTTTCTATAGAAAATTTTTAATAAAAAAGTTTCCATAGAAAATTTTTGATAAAAAAGTTTCTAGAGAAAATTTTTGATAAAAAAGTTTCTAGAGAAAATGTTTGATAAAAAAATTTCTAGAGAAAATGTTTGATAAAAAAATTTCTATTGAAAATTTTAGATGAAAAAATTTCTTAAGAAAATTTTTGATGAAAAAATTTCTACAGAAAAATTTTGATGAAATAATTTCTGTAGAAAAATTTTGATGAAAAATTTTGTAAATAATTTTTAGTGCAAAATTTTCTATAGAAAATTTTTGATTAAAAAGTTTCTATAGAAAATTTTTGATAAAAAGGATTCTATAGAAAATTTTTGATAAAAAAGTTTCTATAGAAAATTTTCGATAAAAAAGTTTCTATAGAAAATTTTTGATAAAAAAGTTTCTATAGAAAATTTTTGATGAAAAAGTTTCTATAGAAAATTGTTGATAAAAAACTATCTATAGAAAATTTTTGATAAAAATCTTTCTATAGAAAATTTTCGATAAAAAAGTTTCTACAGAAAATTTTTGATAAAAAAGTTTCTATAGAAAATTTTTGATAAAAAACTTTCTATAGAAAATTTTTAATAAAAAAGTTTCTATAGAAAATTTTTGATAAAAAAGTTTCTGTAGAAAATTTTTGATACAAAAGTTTCTATAGAAAATTTTTGATAAAAAAGTTTCTATAGAAAATTTTTGATAAAAAAGTTTCTATAGAAAATTTTTGATAAAAAAGTTTCTATAGAAAATTTTTGATAAAAAAGTTTCTATAGAAAATTTTTGATAAAAAAGTTTCTATAGAAAATTTTCGATAAAAAAGTTTCTATAGAAAATTTTTAATAAAAAAGTTTCTATAGAAAATTTTTGATAAAAAGGATTCTATAGAAAATTTTTGATAAAAAAGTTTCTATAGAAAATTTTCGATAAAAAAGTTTCTATAGAAAATTTTTGATAAAAAAGTTTCTATAGAAAATTTTTGATGAAAAAGTTTCTATAGAAAATTGTTGATAAAAAACTATCTATAGAAAATTTTTGATAAAAATCTTTCTATAGAAAATTTTCGATAAAAAAGTTTCTACAGAAAATTTTTGATAAAAAAGTTTCTATAGAAAATTTTTGATAAAAAACTTTCTATAGAAAATTTTTAATAAAAAAGTTTCTATAGAAAATTTTTGATAAAAAAGTTTCTGTAGAAAATTTTTGATACAAAAGTTTCTATAGAAAATTTTTGATAAAAAAGTTTCTATAGAAAATTGTTGATAAAAAAAGTTTCTATAGGAAATTTTTGATAAAAAAGTTTCTATAGAAAATTTTTGATAAAAAAGTTTCTATAGAAAATTTTTGATAAAAAAGTTTCTATAGAAAATTTTTGATAAAAAGGTTTCTATAGAAAATTTTTGATAAAAAAGTTTCAGTGGAAAATTTTTGATAAAAAAGTTTCAGTGGAAAAAAAGTTTCTGTAGAAAATTTTTGAGGAAAAAAAGTTTCCGTCGAAAATTTTGATGAAAAAGATCTTTAGAAAATTTTTGTTAGAAAAAGTTTCTGTAGAAAATTTTTGTAAGAATGAGTTGCTTTAAAAAAACTTAAATAAAAAAATTTATTTACAAATTTTTGCTGAAAGTTTCAGCAAAAAAAATGTTGAAGAAAATTTTCTAAAGAAAATTTTTGATGAGAAAGTTTCTATAGAAAATTTTTGATGAAAATTTTCTATAGAAAATTTTGAATGAAAATTTCTATAGAAAATTTTTTGAGATGAAAAATTTTTATAGAAAATTTTTTGAGGAGAAAATTTCTATAGAAAATTTCTGATAAAAAAATTTTTACAGAAAATTTTTGATGAAAAAATTTCTATAGAAAATTTTTGATGAAAAAATTTCTATAGAAAATTTTTGATGAAAAAAATTCTAAAAAAAATTTTACTAAGAAATTTATATAGAAAATTTTTTTGAGAAAAAAAAATTCTGTAGAAAATTTTTTAAGGAAAAATTTCTATAAAAATTATAAGGAAAATATTCCCAAATGAAAATATTCTATATAAAAATTCTTGATGAAGAAATTTCTATAGAAAATTTTTGGGGAAAAAATTTCTTTATAAAATTTTTTATGGAAAAATTTTTGATTAAAATTTTTCATGGAAAAATTTTTGATTAAAATTTTGTATAGAAAATATTTCGAAAAAGTTTCAAGAGAAGTTTTTAACGAAAAAGTTTTTCTAGAGAATTTTTGATGAAGAAGTTTCCATATAAAATATTTTAGTATTTGGTAAATTTTTAAGAAAAAAGTTTCTATAGAAAATTTTTTATGCAAAAAATTCTGTAGAAAATTTCTGATGAAAAATTCTCTATAGCATATTTTTAATAAAAAAGTTTCTATAGCAAATCCTTGATAAAACAAATTTCTTTAAAAATTTTTGATAAAAAAATTTCATTGGAAAATTTTTGATGAAAAAATTTCTTTAGAAAATTTTTGGTAAAAAAAAAATATTTTGAAAATTTTTGATAAAAATATTTCTTTTGAAAAATTTCTTTGGAAAATTTTTGATGACAAAATTCTTTTAGAAAATTTTTGATGAAAAAATTTCTTTACAAAATTTTTGAAAAAAAATCTTTTTGATGAAATATTTTTGATAGTAAAATTTTTGGTTGAAAAATTTCTATTAAAAATTTTTGATAAAAAAGTTTCTATAGAAAATTTTTGATCAAAAAGTTTCTATGGAGAATTTTTGATGAAAAAGTTTCTAGAGAAAATTTCTTTTCTATAGAGAATTTTTGATGAAAAAGTTTCTAGAGAAAATTTTCTTAAACAATTTTTGGATGAAAAAATTCTTTTCAAAATTTTTGATAACAAAATTTCTTAAGAAAATTTTTGTTGATAAAATTTGTATGAAATATTTTTCATAAAAAGGATTGTTTAGAAAATTTTTGATAAAAAATTCTTTTTGAAGGTTCTTGGTAAAAAAATCTTTTAGAAAATTTTGGATAAAAAATTTTTTTTAGAAAATTTTAGGTAAAAAATTTTTTTAGAAAATTTTTAGTAAAAAAATTTCTTAAGAAATTTTTGATTAAAAAAAATTCTTTAAAAAAATTTTGATAAAAAAATTTCATTAGAAAACTTTTGATGCAAAAATTAATTTAGACAATTTTTAATGAAAATTTTCATAAAAAATGTTCTATAGGAAATTTTCGATAAAAAAGTTTCTATAGAAAAAAAGTTTTTATAAAAGGGTTTTTCGTAGAGATGACCTATGAAAGTTTCAGACCAACTGGTCAAGATTTTAATTATATGAAAGTAATAATAGGCATATGACATTGCCTATTATTCCTTTCAGGCATATGATAAATAGCAAATCATAATTTATCTTTATAAATCAACAAAAAATGCATAAAAACCCTGTGATAAATAAGGCTTAAAGGATATTTCTTAGCCGATAGTAAATATAAAAGTCAATTACTGACACATGACAGACATTGAAACATTTATCAGTTTCACTGTTTTTACATTAAGAAGGACTAAATTGATGATGACAATTTACTTACCATTCAAACAAATGATGATAACAAGATAAAATAGTAATGAAGAAAACATTTTGTTGTTGCTGCTGCTAGTGCTGCTACTACAGCTGCAATTGCTGGAATATGTTGTTCTGGATACTGAAGAAGTTGTTGGTGTTGGCGTTGTTGCTTTTGATGTTTTTGTTATCAAGGACAATGATGATGATGATGATGATGGGAATAGAACAGCTGGTAGGGAGAAAATGTTGAATTGTTGACAATTTTGTCTTTTCTGTTGATATTTGTGTTGGTATTTTTGTTGTTGTTGCTTATTATGTTGGTGATGAAGATTTAAGTGATGATGTTGTTGCTGTTGTTGTAGTTGTAGTTGTTGTCTATTTAAATGACAGGACTTTGTACAGCTGTTTTCATTATTTTTTAAATAATTCTTGTGTATTGACTTCATCATATTCTGGTTCTTATGTATTGGACGAGCAAGGATATTTCTTGTTAATTTTTCGTCTTCTTTTTTTTTGCTCTCGAAAAAGAAGACCAAAGATAAAATAGATATTTCTTATTTCTTTATAAATGACTTTAGCTTACAATTATTTTCCTTATTTTCTCTATTTACTTTTTATAACCAAGAAAAGCCAACATCATTTTCTGACAACAACAAAAAAAACTCAAATGTCCTTTTAAGGACTCCTCAGTTTTTTTCTTTATAAATGTTATCGTTTGTTATTATGTTACAATTCTTTTTGTTTTTGTTTCTATTATTTTATCTCTTATTTAATCACAAATTATTTTCTAAGTAAATTATTCCATTCATGTAATTTATATTATTTATTTTTCTAATTTTTTTGTTACACTTTTTTTTCATCTAATTCTTTGGCAGTTTTATCTTTTGAAAAATAAAATACAAAATTTATAAGAAAATCTCATTATAATTTTCTAGGTTCGTTTATCGTTGGCAGTTAAACTCATAAAAAGTCGTTAACAAAAAATTGAAGTTAAAAATTTGTGTCTTTCACGCATTATTTACAAATTAAATAAATGAATACAAAAAAACTCTACGAAATAATTATTTTACTCGTTAGGATGTTTAGATATTTCAAAGGCTGAAATCTGAAAAGATAAAAAAATTATGAATATTATTAAAAATCGAAATATATTAACTCTTATATAAAAAGTATATATACTATAAAAACTCAAGTCAAGAAATTATTTCATTAAAATTTTTCTATAAAAATTTTTCGTCAAAATTTTCTTTAGAAATTTTTTCAACAAAAATTTAATTTAGAAATTTTTTTCAAAAACTTTTCTATCGAAATTTTTTCATAAAAAAATTTTTCACCGAATCTTTTCATCAACAATTTTCTAAAGAAATTTTTGTCTTCAAAAATTATCTATAGAAATTTTTTAAGCAAAAATTTTCTATTGAAATTTTTTCACAAAAAATTTTCTATTGAAATTTTTTCACAAAAAATTTTCTATTGAAATATTTGCACAAAAAATTTTCTGCAAAAATTTTTTCAACAAAAATTTTCTATAAAAATTTTTTTCCATAAAAATTTTCTAAATTTCTACGAAAATTTTTTCATCAAAATTTTTTTTGATCAAAAATTTTCTTTTTTTTTATCAAAAATTTTCTATAGGAATTTTTTTTTATTAAAATTTTTCTATAGAATTTTTTTTTATCAAAAATTTTCTATAAGAATTTTTTGATTAACAAATTTATATAAAAGCTTTATCCATAAAAATTTTTTTTAGAAAATCTTTCATTAAAAATTTTCTACAGAAAAGTTTTCTATTGAAATTTTTTCATCAAAAGTTTTCTGTGAAAATTTTTTTATCAAAAATTTTCTATAGAATTTTTTTTTATAAAAAATTTTCTATACACATTTTTTATGAAAAATTTTCTATAGAAATTTTTTCGTTAAAAATTTTCTATATAAATTTTTTTGTTAAAAATTTTCTATAGAAATTTTTTCGTTAAAAATTTACTATAGAAATTTTTCGTTAAAAATTTTCTATAGAAATTTTTTCGTTAAAAATTTTCTATAGAAATTTTTTCGTTAAAAATTTTCTATAGAATTTTTCTATACGAAGACAGAGACAAAGACATAGACTAAGACACAGACTAAGACAAAGACTAAGACATAGACTAAGACATAGACTAAGACATAGACTAAGACATAGACTAAGACATAGACTAAGACATAGACTAAGACGTAGACTAAGACATAGACTAAGACATAGACTAAGACATAGACTAAGACATAGACTAAGACATAGACTAAGACATAGACTAAGACATAGACTAAGACATAGACTAAGACATAGACTAAGACATAGACTAAGACATAGACTAAGACATAGACTAAGACATAGACTAAGACATAGACTAAGACATAGACTAAGACATAGACTAAGACATAGACTAAGACATAGACTAAGACATAGACTAAGACATAGACTAAGACATAGACTAAGACATAGACTAAGACATAGATTAAGACATAGATTAAGACATAGACTAAGACATAGACTAAGACATAGACTAAGACACAGACTAAGACATAGACTAAGACATAGACTAAGACATAGACTAAGACATAGACTAAGACATAGACTAAGACATAGACTAAGACATAGACTAAGACATAGACTAAGACGTAGACTAAGACATAGACTAAGACATAGACTAAGACATAGACTAAGACATAGACTAAGACATAGACTAAGACATAGACTAAGACATAGACTAAGACATAGACTAAGACATAGACTAAGACATAGACTAAGACATAGACTAAGACATAGACTAAGACATAGACTAAGACATAGACTAAGACATAGACTAAGACATAGACTAAGACATAGACTAAGACATAGACTAAGACATAGACTAAGACAAAGACTAAGACATAGACTAAGACATAGACTAAGACATAGACTAAGACATAGACTAAGACATAGACTAAGACATAGACTAAGACATGGACCAAGACATAGACTAAGACTAAGACATAGACTAAGACTAAGATATAAACTAAGACATAGACTAAGACATAGACTAAGACATAGACTAAGACATAGACTAAGACATAGACTAAGACATAGACTAAGACATAGACTAAGACATAGACTAAGACATAGACTAAGACATAGACTAAGACATAGACTAAGACATAGACTAAGACATAAACTAAGACATAGACTAAGACATAGACTAAGACATAGACTAAGACATAGACTAAGACATAGACTAAGACATAGACTAAGACATAGACTAAGACATAGACTAAGACATAAACTAAGACATAGACTAAGACATAGACTAAGACATAGACTAAGACATAGACTAAGACATAGACTAAGACATAGACTAAGACATAGACCAAGACATAGACTAAGACATAGACTAAGAGTAAGATATAAACTAAGACATAGACTAAGACATAGACTTAAACTTGGGCTAAGAGCAAGACATAAATTAAGACAACAAAAAATTTGTATAGAAATTTTTTCATCAACAATTTTTTCTATAAAAATTTCCAATAGAATTTTTCTATATGAAAAATTTTGTATCAAAAATTTTCTATAGAAATTTTTTTTGCAAAAATTTTCTAGAGAAATTTGTTCAGGAAAATTTTTCTAAAGAAATTTTTTCTTCAAAAATTTTATAAAGAAATTTTTGTTTAAAAAAATTTTTATAAAAAAAAGTATTTTCAGAAAAAATTTTTTATAGTAATTTTTTCCTCAGAAATTTTCTATAAAAATTTTTTTCCCAAAAATTTTCTATAAAAATTTTTGCTCAAACATTTTCTATAGAACTTTTTCGTCAAACATTTTCTATTAAAATATTTTTATCAACAATTTTTTTGCAAAAATTTTTTTTGAAGAAATTTTTGACAAAATATTTTTTAAAGAAATTTTTTCACACAAAATTTTCTATAAAAATTCTTTTATAAAAATTTTTATAGAAAATTTTGTGTGAAAAAAATAAAAATAAAAAATATTTTTTAAAGAAATTTTTTCACACAAAATTTTCTATAAAAATTTTTATATAAAAAATTTTTTTATAGAATTTTTATCGTTAAAAATTTTCAATAGAAATTTTTGTACAGAAAATTTTCTATAGAAAAATTTTTACAAAAAATTTTCTTTTGAATTTTTTTAAAACAAATTTCTAAAGAAATTTTTTCACAAAATATTTTCAAAAGAATTTTTTTTTACAAAAAATTTTCTGTAGAAATTTTTGCATCAAAAATTTACTATAAAAATTTTTTTCATCAAAAATTTTCAACCAAAATTTTTAAAAAATTTTCTATAAATTTTTGTTTCTCTGTTGAAGTTTTCTTAAAAAAAATTGGCCTATGAAATTTAAATTTATTTTGTTTCTGTTTTCCTTGTTTTCATATTTGAGGGACTTAATAATCAATTACATTTTTGTTAACAAAGTCCTTTGATCTCTTCCCTATAATTCCCTTTATGAACTTGATTAAACAGATTTTTTTTGCTGTTAATAAAATTAAATAAAAATCTCTTTTTTTGCGCTGTTATTATTCAAAATTGGGGTAATATTTAAATTGGTATCACGTAGTGTTAAAATGGCGCCTATTAAAAATGAAAAACAAGATGAACAAAAAAGGAGAAAAATATTTATAGAAAAAATCTTGCCTTCAAAAAAATATAAAAAAAAGACCACAAAATTACGAGTCCCAAATATAAACTTTAGAAGAGATTTTTTTATATTGTTCCCAAACAATATAAATTAAATGCCGCTGCCAGATTGGGAGTTTGTTGTGATTTTTTCATTGTTTTTTGTATGAAAAGCTCAGCAAGACTCCATTAGGTTCATAAAAAAGTATAAAACTGAGAGTTATAAAAAAATAATAGCTGAAGCGAATGAAAGGCAGAAAAAAAGGATTCACAGGAAATGACGCCTAGGTGACTAGTGGTTAAAGGGAGAACTTACATAAAAATTTACAAAATAATAAATATTTAAAAATTCAACAGAATAATAACAAGTTTTATGGCAAAAAGCTTTGATTGTTGTTTGTTTTATATTAAAGCTAAAGAATTTACAAAAATATAAAAATATAGAATTGTGTTGATTAGTAGATATCAGCAGGTAGTTTTCTCATGTAAGCATATTTTTCTTTTAGTTGCTTTTCATAGTGGCTGCAAAATTAAAGAAAAATGTATAAAACAAATTTTTAAAACAAGAAAAATTAGAGATTAAAAAAGGATTAGTTTATGTATATTGTGTAGTACAGCAACCCAGCTACACAGATTTTTTTATTAAATTTAAAATCATAAAAAAATTTTTGCTTAAAATTCAGTTTGACAATTTTATAGAACTGCAATTGACTTTTTGTGTGCAAATATCTAAAGGATTTCATTACAAAATTTTTAAGCACTAAGTTAGTATTAAAGCTTTGTTATATGGTTATTTAGAATACACTAAGATTCTCTTTACTTTTTGCTTACAAAATACAAATTTTTAAAATTTACTATTTTTGTACACCATGACGTATGATTGATATTAATTACGGAGTAATTTAACAAAATCTTTAATATCTGAAAAACTGTACTAACAAGTTTCAATGTTTTAATAAATTTTAAAAGCCAAGACTTAAGGCTTTATATGTCACTTTGCCTTTTTGAAAAATGTACATTTTTCAGTTAGAAATTTTAAGATCAAACTCAAAATTTTATCGAAAAAACTTTTAATAAAATTCATATTTGTGCCAAATGAGCCAATAAAAATTTTAGCTTTCAAATTAATTTGTCAAACTCTTTATAAGTTATACTTCCGCTTAGATATTTTCCCACATTCTTAACCAGAAATTCTATTTTGAAAGCTAATATCTCCTTACACACACCCAAATTATTGGTCACCTTAAAAGGTGTGTCCCCCTAAAAATTTATTTTTTTTTGTCAAAAACAGCTAGATTTTATATGCTATTTGTCTGTTTTATTCTTTATGGCTTATTAGCTTAATTAGGGCAATTCTTTTTAACCCATAAAAGATTTAATAAAATTAATTTTATGTCTAGGCGTGGAGTGAAATAAACGGAAGGTCATTTATAAACATATCATAGAAAACCATTTTGTTGGAAAATAACTGACCTATATAATGTTGCTAAAACGAATTTTTAATTGAGCATACAAATATTATGAATCATCTTTTTGAGTTAGATAATCAAAGTTTATTCCCACGCAAAACAACGGATCGTCCAACAGGTCAACATATTCAAATACTTTGGCCTAATTAAATGATTTGGATACTAAAACTAATGCTATTAGTATTATTTTTCCAGCTTCCAATTTGCTGTTTTAATTTGTCAAAATGAAAAATGAAATGGATGGAAATTTTTTAAAAGAAAAATCGAGTTTTTATTTTAGAGTGTATTTAACTCCTAATATATTAAACAAATGAAAAAAATGTCTTAAAATGGCTTACAGATAATTTTATTCGCCCTAAAATTTTATAACTTTCGACAAAATCGAGCAACATGTTCTAATTTAAGTTAAGTTTTCATCATTTGTGAAAAAAGAAAGTTGTGATCAAATGTAAAACAAAAAGTTGAGATTTGTGAACTAGTGTAATTAAAACACAGTTTAATTATAACTTGATATTTATGTTTGGCTTTTCAAAACAAATTTTAGTTTAGATCATAACTTTCTCTTTATTATTTCTTGAAATTATTATAATAATTTCTAAAAATGTATTAAATTTCAAAATATAAATGTTTATTTTTATTGCGACAGGAAAAAAATAAACATAATAATATTAAATAGAAAAACAGGAAACGGAAATGAAATCTTGTAGTTTATTATATACAAAAAGAAGGAAACAAGCATCATATTAGCTTTTGAACACCCATTGAGAGAGAAAGACAGAGAGAGAAAGTGAGAAAGCGAGAAAGGGAAAGAGTGAAGGATACAAGGACAATTTCCATTACTTTTGTTAAGAAACATAAAAGCGCGAATAAAATAAAGTTGATACCTATACAAACATGTAAAAGGATGTAGTCGTACATTAACACTTATGTCCTGACGGTGTTGGGGTAAAAGTTTTTATCCTTTTTTTTTTTGTATCATATGTATTTTGTTATAACATTTGTTTTTCTTCTAGTAAAACAAATAAGTGTTAAACTTTAAAATTTGTACTCGTTACAAAATGTTAATAATAAAAACAAAATCCTTTTAGTTTTTTGTTTGTTTTCCAACAATATTTTCTGTTTAAATATGACAAAGTAGAAAGTTTATATTTCATTTCTCTAAAAAGCAGAAAGGAGAGGTCGGACTAGGGGATATACTTTACACATATAAACTTTTAAAATTATGGAAACACATTCTTACTTATATTCAAAGGACTTAAGTTTATTTGAAAATGTTTGGGTTTTTTTGAAACACTTTTACTCAAATCCTTGTAAAACTATAAATTGTCAATTTTATGTTTGACTAAAGGGTTATATTTATATTTTATATTATTTCTTTTAACCACAATTTTCGGTTGGAGGTTTATTTGTTTGTTTTTTGTCTAAACTTAGAATATTATTATTATTATTGTTATTTTAGTAATGTTTTAAAGTTTTTTACCACTTTTATTTGAGTGTGAGATAAAATGGCTGATTTTTATGGCAGAAACTATTAAAATTATGATACTTTTGAAAATTTTATAGTCAAAACACTTATGGAATAATTCTATTTTTAAAAGGAAGGAAAAACTTATACTAGACAAACATAAGAATTTGAGATGATAAAATTAAAATAAACCCTTTTATTCTTAAAATATCTGCTACTGAAACAGGCCAGGGTTTCCATGATTCTGATAAATTTAAGACTTTTCTCGACAAATACCAAAATGTGAAAAAAATTCTTAAAATTTTAATACGAAATAAAAAATATTCAAAATTTTGTGTTTTGTGACCACCTAAACGTATGATTGATATTAATTTCTGGCTTCAATCACAAAATTTGATACAACTTTCCTAAACCAATAGCCATTTTCAAGATAAGTATAGAATTGGAAAGCTATGACCTATGACATTATAAAATTGTGCAATACTTAGGGCTCTAAAATTTTCTTTAGGTTTAAATATTTACTCAAAAATAGTTTTCCTGTAAAAATAAGAAATATTTAAACACTTTTTTTTATAAAAATAAGATATTTTTAAAAATTTCTCTGAGAAATATAAAATATTTGAAAAATTTCTTTAAGAAATAAGAAATGCTTGAAAAATTTCATAAAGATAAGAAATGAAAAAAGAAAATTCTATAAAAATATAAAAAAAATAAAAATATAACTTTTGAAAAAATTTCTATCAAAAATAAGAAATTTTTGAAAAATTTCCTATAAAAATAACAAATTTTTGAAAAATTTGTATAACAATAAGAAATCTGTTGAAAATTTTTTTATGATAAGAAATTTTTAAAAACATTCCTTGAAAAACAAGAATTTTGTAAACATTTCCTAAGAAAATCAAAATTTCTGAAAATTTTTAATTTTAGTTGAGAAATTTTTAAAAAAATTTTGAAAAATTTCCTATAAAAATAAGAAATTTTTGAAAAATTTCCTAAAAAAATAAGAAACTTTTGATAAATTTCCTATAAAAATAAGAAATCTTTGAAAAATTTCCTATCAAAATAAGAAATTTTTGAAAAATTTCCTATAAAAATAAGAAATGAAATAATTTTTCAAAAATTTCATATAAAAATAAGAAATTTTTGAAAAATTTCCATTAAAAAATAAGAAATTTTTGAAAAATGTTCAATAAAAATATGAAATTTCTTAAAAAATAAGAAATTTAAAAAAAAATCTTAAAAAAATGAGAAATTTTTGAAAAATTTCCTTTAAAAATAAGAAATTTTTGAAAAATTTCCTTTAAAAATAAGAAATTTTTGAAAAATTTTCTATAAAAATAAGAAATTTTTGAAAAATTTCCTATAAAAATAAGAAATTCTTGAAAAATTTCCTATAAAAATTAGAAATTTTTTAAAAATTTTCTATAAAAATAAGAAATGAAAAAATTTTTGAAAAATTCCATATAAAAAATAAGAAATTTTTGAAAAATTTTCAATAAAAAAAAAAGAAATTCTTGAACAATTTTTTATCAAAATAAGAAATTTTTAAAAAATTTCCTATAAAAATAAGAAATTTTTGAAAAATTTAATATAATTTAATATAAAAATTAGAAATGAATAAATTTTTGAAAAATTTCCAATAAAAAATAAGAAATTTTTGAAAAAAATTTCAATAAAGAATAAGAAATTTTTAAAAATTTCTTAAAAAATAAGAAATTTAAAAAAAAATTCTTAAAAGCATAAGAAATTTTTGTAAAATTTCCTATAAAAATAAGAAATTTTTGAAAAATTTCCTATAAAAATAAGAAATTTTTGAAAAAATTCCTATCAAAATAAGAAATTTTTGAAAAATTTCCTATTAAAATAAGAAATTTTTGAAAAATTTCCTATAAAAATAAGAAATTTTTGAAAAATTTCCAATAAAAATAAGAAATTTTTGAAAAATTTCCAATAAATAAATAAGAAATATTTAAAAAATTTCTTTAAAAATAGGAAATTTAAAAAAAAATTCTTTAACAAATAAGAAATTTGTGAAAAATTTTCTATAAAAATAAGAAATTTTCGAAAAATTTCCTATAAAAATAAGAAATTTTTGAAAAATTTGCTATAAAAATAAGAAATTTTTGAAAAATTTGCTATAAAAATAAGAAATTTTTGAAAAAATTAATATAAAAATAAGAAATTTTTGAAAAATATCCTGTAAAAATAAGAAATTTAAAAAAAAAATTTAATAAGAAAGAAAATTTTGTAAAATTTCTTAAAAAATACAAATGATTTGAAAAACCACTTAAAAAAATTAAAAAAAAAAATTAATTTCGTAAAAAAAATAAAAAGTTTTGAAAATTTTCTTAAAAAAATAAGAAATTTTTGAAAAATTTCTTAAAAAAGTTAAAATATTTTGAAAAATTTCTAAAAACAACCAAGGAATTTTCGAAAAATCTAGAAAATATTTCTAAGAAATATTTTTTAAAAAAATTAAAATATTTTGAAAAATTTCTAAAAAAAAATTCAAGGAATTCTTGAAAAAATTAAAAGAAGGAAATTTAGGATAAAAATCTTATAAAAATAAGAAATTTTTGAAAAATGTCTTAAAAAAATAGGAAAATTTGAAAAATTAAAAAGAAAAAAAAACCTTTTTAAAAAATTCTTATAAAAATAGGAAATTTTTGGAAAATTTTTTAAAAAATAAGAAATTTTTTAAAATTTTCTTTTAAACATAAGAAATTTTTTAAAATTTTCTTTTAAAAAAAGGAATGTTTTGAAATTAGTCTTAAAAAATAAAAAATGTTTAAAAAAATGTCTTAAACTTAAATTTTAAGAAGAAAATTTTGAAATTCTTTTTAATGAAATTGTTTGTAATGACATTAAATTCCATTAAAGGTTTTTTTTTAACCCATTGACCCGAAAAAGGGATTTTTAAAATTTCATATTTATGACCATCATGACGTATGATTGATATTAATTAATGACTATAGTCATAAAATCATTTGTTACAATTAAAGGATGAAATTTATTTAAAAATTAATAATACAAATCAAAAGCTAAGACCACAGGGTCTTTAAGATCATAACAGATTTAGGGTTTTAAGATTTTTTAGATGTTAAAATATTTAATCAAAAATAGAAAATTATAAAACAAAATTATTTTTTTAATTTTTCCTCATTACCTATAGGAAAATTACATCAAATGGCAACTTTTTCAATTTTATTTTGTTTCAAATTATAACTTAAATTATACAGAACCAAAATGTTTTACATTGCCTTGATATTTCTAGTTATAATAACCAATTTTGTGAAATTTTATTTTCCATGGTCACCTTGACGTATGATTGATATAAATTATGGATTTTCAAACCAAAATCTGTCCTAACAATTCAACTTTAAAATCTATCTTAAATCCATTCATTCAAATTGAAAGTTAAAACTTTAGACATTTTTAGCTTTTACCATATAATGTTAAAATATTGAACTTATGTTAAAATATTGAACTAAATATAAAAAATTTAATATAAAACATAATTTTTCCTCATCAAATATAAAGACAGTCATTTGTTATGATAATGACATTCTAAAAATTGTGTTCAATTTGTTAAAAATTTGTACTGAAAGTCATTATTACTCCCATAATATGAATTATTTATTTAATATTTTGAAGCAAATAAATGACTTTTATTCAATTATGAGAGAGTTTTAAGATTTTTATGACTCTTAAAAATTCAAAGTCACTTTTTGTAAATTTTTGAACACAAGGGAATTTAGCAAAAGAAATTAATATATAATCAAAATTGATGTGAATTTATATTTATATTATAAAACAAATTATATGTTTTTAAGTAAAAATTTTGGAAATTGAAAATTAGTTTTATGTAAAAAAAGTCTTTCGAGGGGTTTCTTCCTTAAATTTCTGGAGTTTTACAAGTCCTTGTATTTAATGAACATTTTTATATTACGTTCTTTTACTGCTTTATACAGAAAAAGTCGAAATTTTCTTAAAACTTTAAGCTTAAACTGAGATTTTTTAAATTTTTCGTTTCATGAACATCATGACGTATGATTGATATTAATTTCTGAGTTAATGAGCAAAATTAGCTATAACTATATAACCACCAGAGCCTTTTTGTAAATTATTATAGAATCGAAAAGCTAAGACTTCAGACATTCTAAAAAATAAGTAAAACCTTAAAGTTTTCCCAAACTTTAATAACTTTTCCTACTCTAAAAATATTTTTTAACAAAAATTTTTAAATAAAAATTTTAACTAAAATTTAAAAAAAAAAAATTCAATAAATTTTTAAACTCTCTTGTTTTACTAATCTTCTTTGATAACATTCTAACCAAATTCAATTTCCTTTAAATTAAAATTCTCAGCCCAAATATTTGTACATTTTCCTAAAAAACGATAAATCACTTTTTCAATATTTTTAAAAATCATGACTTTGAGAAACAAGAAGAAAAAACCGCAGCAACCTAATTCAGACACCAGAATATTTCATCTTACATCTATATCTGTTATGTTATGTTTTATATAAATAAAGTCTCATTTCCCTTTTACCCCCATCAATACTTAAACACCATCTCCCTTTCATATTAGTTATTTAAGCTATTCCGCCGGAAGATGACAATGAAAAGTCTTTGCCAGCAACTCCTATTTAGGGTTTTTTTCCTTTTAACTTCACACTTTTGCTCTTGGAATACATATCGTGCCGATGTCTTCGTCGTTGTTGTTTGTTGTCTGTTGTAAGAATTGTATTGTTGTGGCATTACATGTGTATAGTTTGGTATTTTACATTGATTGAATTCCTTGTAAGTCGCTTGTAATGTATATGCCAGGCAGTTAGAGGGACAGACAAACAGACACACACACATGTCTATGTATTTGTGGATGACATCCTTAAATTCACTTACTTGTAGTTATATGTGATTATTTTTAAGGGTAATGAATGTAAGTGTAAGAGGAAGGGGTTGAGGAAGGGGAGATTTTATGTGTAAGTGAGCTTTTAGTATGTCATCTCCATTAAATGGCTTGTTCATTCAATAAAGCAAACACTTGTCATTGAGTAAGTGAGAAGGTGAAGTAAGAAATGCAGTGCTTGAAGCTTTAAAGCAACAATTTGTAAGAAAATTTTAAACATTTTGAAAAAAGCTTTTTTCTTGATTCTCTAAAAAACCTTTCAAAATTAAGCTCTTATCGAAAAAAGTTTTTAAAAAGGAGAAAGTATTTCTATCTCAATTGTAGAGCATCCATAACAAATTTAATTGTCAAAATAAATAATATAAAAGCTTTTTTATGAAGGAGTAATATGTAACCCATTTTTTATTTATAAATAATTAAGAGCTACTTAAAGCTTAGAACAAAGAAGCTTTGAATAGAGCTTTATTGATAAGATTTTACAGAAAAACAATTTTGATTCTAAGTACTTCGACAAGCAAAGCCTTATAATTTAATTTTGAAAGCTTTTCACTAAAAACTTTGATTTTGATGATGTTTTATAAGCTTCAAAAACTTTTATTTTTAAAAGCTTTCCATAAACAACTTCAACTGAAAAATTTTGATTTTTCTTTCGGTTTAGTTTATTAATATTTTTGATGTTAAAAAAAGCTTAAAACACACAAAAACAATTTTGAGTCTGAATACTTCGACAGAGCCTTATAAAAAAAATGTCTCTTTTGAAAGCTTTTCACGAAACACTTTGATTAATCAAAAACTTTTATAATTAAAAGCTTTCGATGAACAACTTTAACTAAAAAATGTAGTTTCTTCTTCCGGTTTGCTTTATTAAATCTTTTGATGTACTAAAAGCTTAAAAAAACTAAGTTTCATGACCTAGAATCTTTGAATGTTAAAAGCTTTTGGTGAAATCTCTTCAAATCATTTATATAAAAGATTTATTTTACTTTGTTTTAGTGTATAACAAATCGACGGAAGACAAAATATTATCATGGCAAAAGCTTTTTGTAGCTTTAAGGGAAACGTATTAAATTTTTCAAAAGCTTTTAGTCACAATATACTATCGTTTAATAAATGATCTTAAATGGTTAATAACATATCCTGCGTGAAGAAGAAAGTAAAAGCTTTGAGTGATTTAGTAATAAATTTTTTTTAAATGTCCTGAAAAGAATTGATAGGAAACCGTTCAATAAGTTTTTATAATCTCTGATAATTACAAAATTTTGATGAAAAAACTTAAGCAAAAAGCTCTGACTAGAATTAGGGAGAATTTTCCTGATGAGATGGCCTAACCAACAATCGAAACGCGTCGAGAAAAGGTTTTCCCACCAGCATTTTTTGGTTTTATCAAAAAACTATTTATTACAATAATAAATAATTGCAATAAATTGGGATCTTAGTGCAATACACTACAGTAAAACTTTTTAAAAGCTTTGCTTTTGAAAATTGTCATGATTGATTTATAATAATTGAAGTTTTAAGACTTTAGTAAATAAAAGCTTTTTGACAACAAAGTTTTGTGTAAAATTATTTTTTAAAAGTTCAAAGCTCACGAAGAAAGATGTTGAAAAGATGCCAAGTTTTGACGAAAGAGCTTTTAAAAAAGTCATGTATAGACAGATGACTCCATATATCATGGATAAAAGCCTTTTGCGGTTAATAACAGAATTTATTTGATATAAGTTTAAAGCTTTTAGAATTATACAAGTATACAAGTAATAAAAACTTTTGATAAAAACTGTGAAAGTACATGAAGGGAAAACTTTAATTGTGGGGACTAAATGAACCTAAAGCTTCACTAAAAGCTTCATAGAAAACATATAATAGAAAACTCTTTTTAAGCGGTGAAAACTTTTGATAAACCATTTTTGTCATGAAATCTGTAGATGAGATGCATGAAATAGGCTTTCACAAAATAGGTTTAAATCACAAAATTAAGCTTTTGATTTTAGCATTTTTGAAGTAAAATGTGTATTCAATTTCCAAAAGAAAAAAAAAAAATGTGTCTTGTGGAGGAAACTTTTTGCACTATAAAAAAGAGTTGTTGTGAAAAAATGTTGTAAGAAGAAAGCTCATTTAATGAAAGCTTTTTTACATTAAAATAAGAACATGTATAAATACTTTTGTTGGTTTTGGATGAAATTGATTAAAAAAAGCTTTGGAAATAAATTGTCAAAAAAACTTTTAAATGAAAACAAGTTTGAGTACTAGTAAAGCGAAGTAAAAGCTTAATTTTAATTTTTTGTTTTTAACAGAGGAAAGGATGTCTATGCTTTTGTCGAAAAAAGCTAAGCGTTTTGTCATAAAATAATAAAATAATACTTAAAATAAAAAAAAACTTTTTTGAGAAAGCTCTTCTAATAAAAGCTTTATTAGAAAGCTTAAAATTAGTAGTAAAAAAACTATTAGTTATAAAGGAAAAAGCTAAGGTTTTTTTCATTAAAAAAAAAGAACTTTTTGGAAGAAAAAGCTTTATAATAAGAAAATCAGAAAGCTTAATAATACTTTTATTAAGGTTCTTGAGATAAAATTATTTATAAAGCAAAAAGCTCAGGTTTTAGTATTATTAAAATGAAAAGCTTTTGAATAGAAATGGTTTGGATGAAGTTTAAAGCATTCTTTCAATTTCATGGATTTTAATGAAATTTATACTAAAAGAACTTAAGGCAAAGAATGTCGATGGTTTAAATATGAAAAGGTTTAGTTACTTTTTTTTGTAAAAGCTTAAGATTAGCAAATGTTTTAAGTGGAAATTTTAAAACTTGAAAAATAGTTATTATGAAAGCTCTTGTAAAAACAACTTTAAATATGGTTTAAGAATACTTTTGTAAAGAACCTTTACAAAAGTATTCTTATTGAATTTGATTATCAAGAAGAAATGATTAGTTTTTAAAATTAAAAGCTTTTAAATAAAAGTGACTTTAATGTTTACTATCAAAATTTTCATTTATATTTTTTAGAACTTAAAAGAGATAGATTTTAAACAAAAAAAAGTCAAAGCTTTATATTAATTTCTTATGATCAGTTTGAAGCCCTGCTATTAAAAATCACAAATATACATTAATACTTGCATTTGTGGTAAACTTGAAAGCTCTGATAACACTGCACTGCAGCCAAATCCTTCTTTTAATAAAACTATGTGGACTACGTGGATTTTGATGCGCTTAACTCAGATCCGTTGTCGGTTTTTTTCCATCAGATCTGGATTTTTTTTATGGGCGTGGCAAATTTTTCCCCCTTAAATTAGTCAGGTACGGAGACCTATTTCGTCTTAACTCGAGAACTACTCATCCGATTTTCAAAATTAAAACACTTGAAGATGCATAACAAAATTGCATTTATTTTAGTCAAACTTAATTTTTCTGTATCTCTTATCGTTTTGGAGTTATTTAGAAATTAATGGAAAAAAATTATTTTTTTCGTGCAAAATTCGTAATTTTTTTCAGGTTAAAAGTGTAATTAAAAAAAAGATAAAGCAAAATTTTAACATTTTAAACATTTTTCTAAGAGCTACATATCTTAAGAATAAAATAAGATATAAACCATTAAAATCGGTTTAAAAATGTTTAGCTTCATTACCTAATGAAATCTTATGGTCATATGTAAGGTTGGTTGCATTGCAATATTGGGTATCTGCGGTAAATTGGTAATAAAATTCACGTTTTTAAAACGATTTTTATGGCTTATAGCTCATTTTATTCTTAAGATATGTAGCTCTTAGAAAAATGTTTAAAATGTTAAAATTTTACTTTATCTTTTGTTTAATTACATTTTTAACCTGAAAAAAATTACGAATTTCGCACGAAAAAAAATTGTCTCCATTAATTTCTAAATAACTCCAAAATGATAAGAGATACAGAAAAATTATATTAGACTAAAATAACAATAAAATCGGATGAGTCGTTCTCGAGTTAGGACGAAATAGGTCTCCGTACCTGACTAATTTAAGGGGAAAAATTTGCCACGCCCATACAAAAAAATTCAGATCTGATGAAAAAAAACCGACAACGGATCTGAGTTTAGCGCATCAAGATCCATATAGTCCGCATAGTTTTATTAAAAGGAAAGACAAAAAATGAATTTTTGCAGAGCAGTGTAATTTTATGTACGAGTAAGTGTGAGCGGAATAAACATAGTTTAATTTCACTCATAAATAGTGTGTCGATGTGAAAGCTCAAAAGCTCTTTTACAAAAGTTATCGCATTGTGCTGTAGAGCTAAACGGAAATAATTTAAAGCAAATAGTCTAGAACATTTTTACGATATAAGTCTGAAGCTTTTGTCTAAAACTTGATAAAATGGTTATGAACAAATTTTTTTCTGTGAAAGCTTTTGTCATAATAGTAAATTTGATAGTTTGAGAATACATTTGTTAATGATGTTTGAATGAAATCAGAAAAATCTTTTGATGTAAAGAGCTTTTGAATATAAAAGGCAAAAGCTTTCTTTAAATTTTTCCGAATTTAAAAAAGAAAGATTTAAAGCAAAGAATGTGGGAGCTGTATAAATTATACTAAGTATCTTTCTATATTCTTGATTTTTTGGAAGAGAAAGGCTTTTTTTTCAAGAAAAAAACTTTAAAGCATATTCTTGTCGGGATTTGAAGGAAAAAGGATATATTGGAAATAAAAGCTGATGCAAAATATTCTTTGAAATATACAAAATATATACATAAAGCTATTTTAAGCTTTTAGTATAAAATAAAGAGTGCTCTAAATAAAATTTGTAGTTGGATTTTCTTAAATAAAAATCAAACCTTTTAATATAAAAACTCTACAAAATACGCAAATATAACGACATATTATACAAAATCATTTAGCATTAAAATGTTTACTTAGTACTCGGGTTTTGCAAAATTATCGACTTTTTTCGGAAACCCTCCCATTAAAGATTTTACAGTTGCTTCTGATACCTTTTTGGAGCATGTGTTCCACCTGCGCTTAAAATCGGACATGTTCTTGGAAATCTTTTCTGTGTTCTTCAATTCCTTTTTTACCAGAGCCCAATACCTTTCCACAGGCCGAAGTTCTGGACAGTTAGGTGGATTTGCCTCTCGTGGTACAAAAATGACATTATTCTTTGAGTACCACTCAAGTGCCTTTTTTCCATAATGGCATGATGCCAAATCGGGCCAAAAAAAATGTAGTCACTCTGTGCTCTCTTAAAAAGGGTAACAACCGTTTTTGTAGGCACTCCTTTATATAAATTTCTGTGTTTATTGTGCCAGATGCCACAAATACTTTACTTCTTTTGCCACAACTGCAAATAGCTTGCCACACGAGAAACTTCTTAGGGAATTTTGTTTGTTTTTTTAAGCGAAACTCTTGCCGAACATTGCCCCGTTTATCAGCAACATAAACATCTTGACCAAGAAGTTGAGAAAAGTCTGCCAGTACGTATGTTTCATCATCCATGACACAACAGGTGTATTTTTTTATAAAATCAGACTTAAATTTTTTCGCTCGTTTTTTTGCTTCTAAGTTCTTTATAGCATTGCGATCTGGAACCTTTTGGACTTTGTATGTCTTCAGTCCAGCATAAGCTTTGACTCTATGTGCAAAATTCGTAGAACATTTCACCGTACGAGCTGCTTTTCTTAAAGAAGTGTTAGGCGCTCTTCGAAAGAGTCGCTCGACTTTTTTTGCCTTATCAATATCTGTAGGACCTTTTTTCCTCCCTGATGCAGGTTTTCTTTTAATGCTCAGGTTTTCCTTATACCGTCTGATGGCATAAGAAACCGTTCGAGGGTCAACTTTCAAATTTTTAGCTATTTTTTTAAAAGTCCATGACGGATTTTTTTGAAAAGTTTTAATTATATTTTCACGAACTTTTTTTCGCAGTCCATTTTGATTGAAATAACTATTGAAAATTAATAATTTCTAAAATAATAGTATTTGACATATCTATAGAAACTAACTTGATCAAAAAATAAATTATTTCTTGCACTATGGATAAATTTTGTCTAAAATAGTAAATGCATATTTTTTTTTTTAGAACACTCTTTAAGCTTCAAACTGTTTTTATTGAATAATAAACTACAAAGCTCTTGTCTTCCTTTAGTTATCATCAAATAACATCATGATTTTTATTACAACTAAAATTTAGAATTCACTCTTAAAAAAAAAACAAAGCACTAAAAATGTCAACAGCATTTAATAATAACGAGTAAAAGAAACTTTTGCACACAATAAAAAAAAAACAGAAAATTCTCTTTGTAATTCTAATTTTCGCCCCAGAAAACACATCATTGTCAAAATCATCAACACCTTCTTTGTGATAAGAACTGATTTTCTATTTTTTTTTTTTTTTTGTTTAAAAATATAAATTTGACAAAAAGGGTAGAAAAAAACTCTAACAATGAAATAAAAGGAAATTCAGCATAAAAATCAGCCCGCATAATATAAACAACATTCACTTAATTTAGTAGAAAATGTAACAACTCTTTACTTGTTTCTTTGAATTTGATTTCGTTTTTTTTTCATTTCCAAGATTTTATTTTAGAAGAAACAAAAAGTTCCCCCTTTTTTGTTTTGTTTTATTTTTCTGCAAAATGTGTGAAATTTTCTTCTTTGTTAGCCCGAAAGCAAAGATTTACATGTCATTTTAATACTTAAAGACACATACATTTACTCACTTAACCAACACACATACATACACAAACACCCCAACACTTAGATCTCTCACTAAACATAAAGGGAAACGGAAACACCAGAAGATTTTTGCTTTTGACAAAAAAAAGAAAAGCCTTTTGAGTTAGAAGGCAAAACAAGAAAGAAAACCTTAAGCAATGAGCAGTGAAGAAAAGAAGAAAACGAACAGCAGTAAATAGCAAAAGGAAACAGATTCATTTTTAGTAAATTACACAAAAGAATTTCGCCTGAAACAAAATTCGTCATAAAAAGTAAAAAAAAAAATTGCAAAAAAAAAACTGTATAAATTTTTACAAATCTTCAAATGCTGTGTAAATAACGGAGGAAAAAAATGAAATTCTTTGACGTTTTATATACAAAATTGAAAATCATACAAAATGTAAATTTAACAAATTCACTTAACCCTGTAATGTAACCAGCAAAATATGTAGAGAATAATATAATAACTTCTTTGAAAATCTCAAGCTTGTGGTGTTTAAATGAATACATAATTTATTTTCTTATTAAATTGTTTTGCTTTAGATGAAATACAGATTGTAAAAGGAAATTAGACTCCGAAAAGCAGGCAACAGTTTTAAGCAATAAGTTTTTGATTACAAATAAAGCTTTTCTCAAAGAAAGTGGTTGTTTTTTATCTTTACAATGATCTTGACTATAGTATTAATATTAGTATTAGTGTCTTTAGTATTAGTAGTACCTGGTTGACCGAGCCTTGCTCAGGGCAATTTTTAAAGTTTTTATATATTTTATTTTATACAGTTACAGTTTAACTCATTTTAAAAAATTTTGAAAATTGGTCATACCAACAGAAACCTCCGTCGACTCATGCGCAACAACTTTGCTAAAGATTATAATCTGATCAAATGCACAGTTTACGATTTAATTTATTTTGAGTAGTTTTCAGTGGCGCCACCTGAAGTCGATCATACCACTAAGAAACCTTCATCTGCTTATGCGTAACAACTTTGCTTATGATCATAACATGATCAAATGCACAGTTTATGATTTAATTCACTTATAGTCTGATCAAATGCACAGTTTACGATTTAATTCATTTTGAGTAATTTTCAGTGGCGCCACCTGTCGGACTTTGGTCATTCCAATTAATAAACCTTCGTCGGATTATCCGCAATAATTTTGCTAAAAATTATAGCATGATTAAATGTACAGTTTACGATTATATTGACTTTGAGTAAATTTCAGTGGCGCCACCTGTCGAAATTTCTTCATACCAAGTAAGAAACCTTCGTCGGCTCATGTGCAACAACATTGCTCAAGCTTATATAAATTGACTTTGAGTAATTTTGAGTAGCGCCACCTGTCGGAAATTATTCACACCAATTAAAAAGCATTCGCCGGCTCATGCGCTACAACTTTGCAAAAGATCATAGTATGATCAAATGTACAGTTTACGATTTAATTAATTTTTAGTAATTTTCAGTGGCGCCACCTGTTGAAATTTCTTCATACCAACTAAGAAACCTTCGTCGGCTCATGTGCAACAACATTGCTAAAGATTATAGCATGATTGTATGTACAGCTTACGATTAAATTGACTTTGAGTAATTTTCAGTAGCGCCACCTGTCGGAAATTATTCACACCAATTAAAAAGCATTCGCCGGCTCATGCGCTACAACTTTGCAAAAGATCATAGTATGATCAAATGTACAGTTTACGATTTAATTAATTTTTAGTAATTTTCAGTGGCGCCACCTGTCGGAAATTCGGTTTACCAACTTAAAAACCTCCGCCGGCTTATCAGCAACATCTTTGCTAAAGAGCATAACATGATCAAATTCACAGTTTACTATTCTATAAAGAACATACATACAGACAAACATTCATTTGTTTTAAAGTTATAACATTACTAATTTTTTCCCCTTTTTATCCCCTAATTTCAAAAAGTTCCATATGCATAATTGGTACTTCTTTGGTACCAATTGAATTCGGTACATTTTATTAGAAAGCAGTTAACATAATTTTCCTATTCATTTTACTTTTGTAGATGTTAAGTTATCAGTTTATTCCTTTTTTACACATTTTGGCCACGAAATCAAAAAAGTACCAAATACGTGTTCAATATTTCTTTCACATCTATTGATTGCAGTACAAAGTTTCTTTCTATATTCCTTAGTTTAAAATATAAGAGTGGGTTAAAAAGGTACCAAAAAAACTATTTTCATCCTTTTTTACCCCTTTTCGGACATAGTTTCAAAATAGTACCAAACACCTGTCCGTTTATTTTCATAGCTGTTTAAAACGTAATTTAAATTTTGTTTCTATACCTATTACTTAAGGAGATATAGCGTTTTCGATTTTTTACCCTTTTTACCCGTTTTTACACTCTTAGAGGCAAAGGTTCCAAAAGTCCTTTCTTCTTCGACCTATACATCAAAAAAGATAAGCACTGTCCAAATTTTATCAAAATCGTTAGAGCCGTTTTCGAGATAGTCATTCTTGCTCGGAGCTTTATGATAAGCATTTTGAGGCAAATTTTGAAGTTTTTATATATTTTATTTAATAAAGTACTAAAATAAATTTAGAGGAAAGACATTGTACAAATATTCAGTTAATTTTGAATTATTTTATTTATTTTGTCCGACCAACACATAGTTTGCGTAGTTTACAGTTTAACTCATTTTAATAATTTTGGAAATTGATCATACCAACAGAAACCTCCGTCGACGCATGCGCAACAACTTTGCTAAAGATTATAGTCTGATCAAATGCACAGTTTACTATTTAATTAATTTTGAGTAATTTTCTGTGGCGCCACCTGTCGGACTTTGCTCATTCTAATTCATAAACCTTCGTCGGCTTATCCGCAACAACTTTGCTGAAGATTATAGCATGATTAAATGTACAGCTTACGATTAAATTGACTTTAAGTAAATTTCAGTGGCGCCACCAGTCGAAATTTCTTCATACTAACTAAGAAACCTTCGTCAGCTCATGAGCAACAACTTTGCTAAAGATTGTAGTATGATTAAATATACAGCTTACGATTAAATTGACTTTGAGTAAGTTTCAGTAGCGCCACCTGTCGGAGATTATTCATACCACTAAAAAGCCTTCGCCTGCTCATGCGCTACAACTTTGCTAAAGATCATAGCATGATCAAATGTACAGTTTACGATTTAATTAATTTTTAGTAATTTTCAGTGGCGCCATCTGTCGGATGTATTATCAACTTAAAAACCTTCGCCGGCTTATCCGCAACATCTTCGCTAAAGAGCATAACATGATCAAATTCACAGTTTACTATTCTATAAAAAACATACATACAGACAAACATTCATTTGTTTAAAAGGTATAATAATACTAATTTTTTCCCCTTTTTATCCCCTAATTTCAAAAAGTTCATATGCATATTTGGTACTTTTTTGGTACCAATTGAATTCGGTACATTTTATTATAACGCAGTTAACATAATGTTCCTATTCATATTACTTTTTGAGATGTTAAGTTATCATTTTATCCCTTTTTTACCCATTTTGGCCCCAAAATCAAAAAAGTACCAAATACGTGTAATGATTCTTTCACGTCTATTGATTGCAGTACAAAGTTTCTTTCTATATTCTTTAGTTTAAAATATAAGAGTGGGTTAAAAAGGTACCAAAAAAACTATTTTCACCCTTTTTTACCCCCTATCGGACATAGTTGTAAAAAAGTACCAAACACCTGTCCGCTTATTTTCATATCTATTTAAAACGTAATTTTAATTTTGTTTCTATACCTATTACTTTAGGAGATATAGCGTTTTCGATTTTTCCCCTTTTTACCCGTTTTTACCCTCTTAGAGGCAAAGGTTCCAAAAGTCACTTCTTCTTCGACCTATACATCAAAAAAGATACCTACTGTCCAAGTTTTATCAAAATCGTTAGAGCCGTTTTCGAGATAGCCATTCTATATATATATATATATATATATATATATATATATATATATATATATACAATTATTGCTCGTTTAAGAATATAAGATAAGATTATGTCTTTTAATAATTTCAACAATTTATATATTTTTAGGCACAAAATTCTTCTAAGAAAATGTTGTGTAAAAATTTGGAATATCTATGAATATATCCCCAAAAATTAGCCAGAGATATAGTAACTAACTACAATGTGTCTTATAAAAAGTTATATTAAACCTTTGTCTTTACCCTCCTCTTTAAATCACGCCAGATTTAACAACCGCCACAAAATATTTAGGTAATTTTAAATCCACTTGTCTTAGAAACATCAACAATACTAAGAAGAAATCTCCGAAAAAAAGGAAACCATATCCTTTACCCAACTTATAATGGTTAAATATATTGTTACACATAAGTACATAGAGTATAAATGAAGTATTTATCCTTAAAAAAAAATATTTACACTTCTTAAGAAAAACGTTTGTAAGTAAAAAGCTTAACATTTCAACGCCAACAAGAAAACAAAACTAAGGCTCCAACATACTCGAAGTAAAGAGGAAATGAAAGGGCTGCAAAAAATATGTTCACTTCATTTAAGCCTAATTTATAGTGGTAATGTTACAGCCAACTCTAAAACATGCAACAACAAATACAATTACAACCATACAAAGACATAAATGGGGGGAGAAAACTGAAAAATCAACACACTTTTAAATGAAATTTTACACACACATTAATACTTTTGCAGCAAGGCTTTAACACACATACTTATACACTTGTATAAACCCCCTTCTTCTTAAGCTTAAGAATTTTTTGGTAAGAAAGACAAAAAAGAAATATAAAACATCCTTAACAATTTTTCTTGAGTTGTCACTTCTAACACAAGTTTATACACTAGCAAAATTTTTCCAAGCCATTTATTTGCTAGACAAACACAAAGACAGATAGACAGACACAAATTCGAACATTTATGTTGCAAAGCGAGCAAAAAGGATTCTGAGTTGTACTAACCAATTGCCTACATTGGGATGAAAATTCATCTCAGACACCCGCACACACGATTTGTGAAAGGATCTTAAAAAAAGGAAATGAATCCTCTTTTTTCTGATAGACAAAACTAAGAAAGAATAAGATTATGAGAATATAACTACCGAAAAAACGATAAAATAAAAAATAGATAAAAATCATAGTGAAATTTTTCTATATAAAAAATGAAATTTTTCTATAGAAAAATTTATGATATTATGAAATTTTCCATATAGAAATACATGACATTGAAATCTTTCTATAGAAAAATTCATGACAGTTAAATTTTTCTATAGAAAAATTCATGATAGTGAAATTTTTCTATAGGCAAATTCATGATTGGGAAATTTTTCTACAGAAAAATTCATGATAGTGAAATTTTTCTATAGAAAAATTCATGATAGTGAAATTTTTCTATAGAAAAATTCATGATAGTGAAATTTTTCTATAGAAAAATTAATGATAGTGAAATTTTTCTATAGAAAAATTAATGATAGTGAAATTTTTCTATAGAAAAATTCATGTTAGTAAAATTTTTCTGAAGAAAACATCATGATAGTGAAATTTTTCTATGGGAAAATTCATTATACTGAAATTTTTCTATAGAAAAATTCATGATAGTAAAATTTTTCTATAGAAAAATTCATGTTAGTAAAATTTTTCTATAGGCAAATTCATGATTGGGAAATTTTTCTACAGAAAAATTCATGATAGTGAAATTTTTCTATAGAAAAATTCATGATAGTGAAATTTTTCTATAGAAAAATTAATGATAGTGAAATTTTTCTATAGAAAAATTTATGATAGTGAAATTTTCCTATAGAAGAATTCATGTTAGTAAAATTTTTTTAAAGAAAACATCATGATAGTGAAATTTTTCTATGGGAAAATTCATTATACTGAAATTTTTCTATAGAAAAATTCATGATAGTGAAATTTTTCTATAGAAAAATTCATGATAGTGAAATTTTTCTATAGAAAAATTCATGATAGTGAAATTTTTCTTCACGATAGTGAAGTTTTTCTATAGAAAAATTCACGATAGTCAAGTTTTTCTATAGAAAAATTCACGATAGTGAAGTTTTTCTATAGAAAAATTCACGATAGTGAAGTTTTTCTATAAAAGAATTCACGATAGTGAAGTTTTTCTATAGAAAAATTCAAGATATTGAAGTTTTTCGATAGAAAAATTCACGATAGTGAAGTTTTTCTATAGAAAAATTCACGATAGTGATGTTTTTCTATAGAAAAATTCACGATAGTGAAGTTTTTCTATAGAAAAATTCACGATAGTGAAGTTTTTCTATAGAAAAATTCACGATAGTGAAGTTTTTCTATAGAAAAATTCACGATAGTAAAGTTTTTCTATAGAAAAATTCAAGATATTGAAGTTTTTCGATAGAAAAATTCACGATAGTGAAGTTTTTCTATAGAAAAATTCACGATAGTGAAGTTTTTCTATAGAAAAATTCACGATAGTGAAGTTTTTCTATAGAAAAATTCACGATAGTGAAGTTTTTCTATAGAAAAATTCACGATAGTGAAGTTTTTCTATAGAAAAATTCACGATAGTGAAGTTTTTCTATAGAAAAATTCACGATAGTGAAGTTTTTCTACAGAAAAATTCACGATAGTGAAGTTTTTCTATAGAAAAATTCACGATAGTGAAGTTTTTCTATAGAAAAATTCACGATAGTGAAGTTTTTCTATAGAAAAATTCACGATAGTGAAGTTTTTCTATAGAAAAATTCACGATAGTGAAGTTTTTCTATAGAAAAATTCACGATAGTGAAGTTTTTCTATAGAAAAATTCACGATAGTGAAGTTTTTCTATAGAAAAATTCACGATAGTGAAGTTTTTCTATAGAAAAATTCACGATAGGAAGTTTTTCTATAGAAAAATTCACGATAGTGAAGTTTTTCTATAGAAAAATTCATGATAGTGAAGTTTTTCTATAGAAAAATTCACGATAGTGAAGTTTTGCTATAGAAAAATTCACGATAGTGAAGTTTTTCTATAGAAAAATTTTTCTATAGAAAAGTTCATAACAGTGAAATTTTTCATGATAGCGCAAAAATGTTGCCTGCTTTTAGGCTTTGACTATTAATTTTTCCCTTAATATTTTCCTTTTTAAACCACTAAATTTTAAATTAGTTTTTCCATGTGCTCATGACATTTTTTAATTTCTTTATATTGCCAAAGATTTTGGAGAATTTCTTCTTGTTAAAAACTATTAAAAATAAAAGATACATTAATTTAAAAAAAATCCTTGGCACTCGATTAAAATTCAAAATAATGTTTTTTAAGTTTAAACCAACAATTTTATTACTTTTTTTTTCTCCCATTTCTTTGCTTTTAAGGCAATAAAAAGCCAATTGGCAGTGTTTAAAAACAAGAGTCCAAAAAAACCTAGAATTTTTTATATAAAATAAATTGATAAGATATCAACTGATTGAAATTCCTAACACAAAAACGTGCCGTATCTTAACAAATGCTACTACAAAACTACAATGAAAGAAAACAAAATTAAAGAGATTCTAACATGAAGATGCATTCACAACAGAATTTTATATGTAGTGGTGCAGCATTGGCAGTACAATACACAAATAGTTTTATGCATGTGTGTGTTTCTGTCCCATTTTTCATCGCAAAGCTTTTAAAGTTTTCCTTTTTTTCTCTCCTCATTTTTCCTCAGATTTTGCCAAAACGATATCAGACCATAAATATGTCCTTAAGATATGAGAACAAGTATAAGCAGGACACAGAAGTGGAGTATAGTTTTCAGTGTAAGAGTGTAAAGGATCTTAGCAAATTGTGAGCTAATGTGCAGCTTAATATAGCTACTGTTGTCCTTATTAATGTGATTTTTTCTTCTTCCATCCTTCCTTTCAATATACACGAGTATTGGAAATATATTGTATCACTTTTTGTATTTAATAGCTGTGGTGCGTGCTATTAAACGATAAATTACTTATATCATATCGAAAAGTGTTACCCAGGAAGGCATTGGAAAAGAAAGTAATGGGGTAACATATATTGAATTATGTCTGCTCAATAAGAAGGGGTGTTTTTGCGTAATAAGAATAATTTGATAATGATAAAAAGTAGTCAAGAAAAAATAAAATAATAAAACTAACGAAACGTGTTAAAATGATAAATTTTGTTATTGGAAACGAAATTTTGAAATATAGGGCAAGTAATAAAAATAGTTCTATTGCATACTTGAGGAAGTTAATACCATAAAATAAAAAGCCTACTTTTGAGGGCCAACACAAACTAAACAATAATGCAGAATATTAAAAGGAGGTTTTCTTTTTGAATAAGTGTTGCCTACTTTTGGCGTTATTTGATGAAAGCAAAATTTTTATAGAAAATTGTACTATAATGAAAATTTGTTTAAAAAATGTTTACTATTATAATAAAAAAATTTCTCTATCATTAATATTTCTATAGAAAAATTTCACTATCATGAATTCTCTAGCATGAATTTTTCTATGGAAAAATTTTCCCATCATGAATTTTTCTATAGAAAAATTTCCCAATCATGAATTTGTCTATAGAAAAATTCACTATCATGAATTTTTCTATAGAAAAATGTCACTCTCATCAATTTTTCTACAGAAAAATGTCACTCTCATGAATTTTTCTATAGAAAAATTTCACTATCATGAATTTTTCTATAGAAAAATTTCACTATCATGAATTTTTCTATAGAAAAATTTCACTATCATGAATTTTTCTATAGAAAAATTTCATTATCATGAATTTTTCCATAGAAAAATTTCAGTATTATGAATTTTTCTATAGAAAAATTTCACTATCATGAATTCTCTAGCATGAATTTTTCTATAGAAAAATTTCCCCATCATGAATTTTTCTATAGAAAAATTCACTATCATGAATTTTTCTATAGAAAAATGTCACTCTCATGAATTTTTCTATAGAAAAATTTCACTATCATGAATTTTTCTATAGAAAATTTCACTATCATGAATTTTTCTATAGAAAAATTTTATTATCATGAATCTTTCCATAGAAAAATTTCACTATCATGAATTTTTCTATAGAAAAATTTCACTATCATGAATTCTCTAGCATGAATTTTTCTATAGAAAAATTTCCCCATCATGAATTTTTCTATAGAAAAATTCACTATCATGAATTTTTCTATAGAAAAATGTAACTCTCATGAATTTTTCTATAGAAAAATTCACTATCATGAATTTTTCTATAGAAAAATGTCACTCTCATGAATTTTTCTATAGAAAAATTTCACTATCATGTATTTTTCTATAGAAAAATTTCACTATCATGAATTTTTCTATAGAAAAATTTCACTATCATGAATTTTACTATAGAAAAATTTCACTATCATGAATTTTTCTGTAGAAAAATTTCACAATCATGAATTTTTCTATAGAAAAATTTCATTATCATGAATTTTTCTATAGAAAAATTTCACTATCATGAATTTTTCTATACAAAAATTTCACTATCATGAATTTTTCTATAGAAAAATTTCACTATTATGAATTTTTCTATAGAAAAATTTCACTATTATGAATTTTTCTATAGAAAAATTTCACTATCATGAATTTTTCTATAGAAAAATTTCACTATCATGAATTTTTCTATAGAAAAATTTCACTATCATGAATTTTTCTATAGAAAAATTTCACTATCATGAATTTTTCTATAGAAAAATTTCACTATCATGAACTTTTCTATAGAAAAATTTCACTATCATGAATTTTTCTATAAAAAAATTTCGTTATCATGAATTTTTCTATAGAAAAATTTCATCATTATGAATTTTTCTATAGAAAAATTTCATTATCATGAATTTTCTATAGAAAAATTTCACTATTATCAATTTTTCTATAGAAAAACTTCACTATCAAAAATTTTTCTATAGAAAGATTTCTATAGAAAAATCTCGTTTTCATGAATTTTTCTATAGAATTATCAATAACTTTTTTATAACAAATTTTCGTTATCATAAATTTTTTTATAGAAAAATTTCATTATAATAAATTTTTTTATAGAAAAATTTCATTATCACGAATTTTTCTATAGGAAAACTTCACTTCCATGCATTTTTTTTTAGAAAAATTTTGCTATCACGAAGTTTTCTATTAAAAAATTTCATAATCAAGAATTTTTTTTATAGAAAAATTTCAGTATCATGAACTTTTCTATAGAAAACTTTCAGTGTGATTAATTTTTCTATAGAAAAATTTCACTATCATGATTTTTTCTATAAAAAAATTTACTATCATGAATTCTTCTCTAGAAAAGTTTCACTATTATAAACTTTTCTATAAAAAAGTATCACTATCATGAATTTTTCAATAGGAAAGTTTTACGCCATGAATTTTTCTATAGAAATATTTCACTTTTATAAATTTTTCTATATAAAAGTTTCACTATCATGAATTTTTCAATAAATTTTTCTATCGAAAGAAATCACTTTCATGAATTTTTCTATAGAAAGATCACACTTGCATGAAATTTTCTAAAGAAAAATTTCAATATCATGAATTTTTCTATAGTAAAAGTTAACTACCATGAAGTTTTCTACAGAAAAATTTACTATCATGAAATCATCTTTATAAAAATTTCTCTATCATGAATTTTTCTATAGAAAAATTTCACTATCATAAACTTCTCTATAGAAAAAAATAACTATCATGAATTTTACTATAGAGGAATTAAATTATCATGAATTTTTCTATAGAAATATTTCACTTTTATGAATTTTTCTATATAAAATTTTCATTATCATGAATTTTTCTATCAAAAAGTCTTACTTTCTAGAATTTTTTTTTAGAAAATTTCACTATCATGAACTTTTCTATAGAAAAATTTTATTTTAAATTTTCTACAAAAAATTTTTTCTATCAAGAATATTTATAAAGAAATGTTTAAGTTTCAGACAATTTTGTATTTTAAAAATATTGCATACCTTTAGGCTTTTGAAGATATTAAAAAGCATTGCCTACTTTTAGTTTTATTATTCCTTTTTAGTTATTTTTCTTCACTTTGTTCCCCTCATATCCCTTTTCACATACTCCCAGGATTTAACACGCTAATCCTTTTTGATTTAAAGTGCATATTAATTACGTTTTAAGTTTCCAATTTTTTTTTATTTCTTATGCGGAAATTATATTTCAACAGAAACAGTTTTTGATATCAAAAACGAAAACAAATTCGAAAAAAAGAGGAAGCGAAACGAAAAATGAAGAAAACTGAATTATAGCGTCATTTAAAAAAAAAAGTAAAAAAAATAACTAAAACAAAATTGTTAGGAGAAACCTATTAGGGACATGCTAAGCCTTTAAGCTTAATAAAAATTTAAATTAAAGGTTTCGCCAATTTAAGGCACGAGCGATTGGTTGAGAGGACTTTGAGACGAGGTAAAAGTATTTAAAGGGTATTTTAGTAAGAAAAACTAGTTGATCGTCATGCAGATGAAATTTGACTTATGAGTCACCCCCTAAAAATGACTTGTCATTTATTTTGAAATTAATTTATGATTATATGAAAAGGAAGTAAGTTATACTTTAAATTTTGTTTTTTGAAAAGAGAAGAACAAATTGCTAGGGTCGGCTAGTTCTAAGGGCCATTTTTAAAGGTCATATTAGGGGGATAGTGCTTGAAATTTTACCTAATGGACGTCAAGGCCAGTGCCTTAAAAGCTGTGCTGATATGCCTTCATTTACAAGAGTCTGTATATGATAATATTCGTTTAGGCCTTCTGAACAACACCGAATCGAATGAATGTATTGGGCAAGGTCTTAGTATAATTTTTAATTTTTTACTGGCAAATTGTTAAAAAATTGTTTAACTATCCCCCGGATAATCTCACATGTTAAAAACCAATTTTCCTCTTCACACTTAATAACTGTACTTAATCCTGTAAAGAAAATAAATTTCCATAAAATCAAACCTTCTACTCCCCAAAATATAACCCCTCCCCCCCCAAAAAAAAAATAAATTACAAAACTCTCAAGAATTAGAAACAAATCAAAAAAGAATAAAAAAAATTCCAAGACAAAGAAAACCAATGGAAACTTCTACATGAAAACACATGTCTAACATGCAAAATACTTAAATAATCGTAAAATAAATAGAAATGAAATAGAAACCGAAAAAAAAACAGTTAAAGCTCTTAATAGAGAAAAAAGGGAACAATATTTAAAGGGAAAATCCTTGAAGACCAAATAAAAGGAAGAAACAAAAAAAGTTAAAAATAAAACAAAAAAACCAACAGAACAAAAACAGCAGCAGGAGCTGCAAAAAAATTGTATACTTATGCTTAAACACGTTTTCAAGAGGTTGCAAATGGTCGTTTAAGGACAATGAACAAAAAAAAGCGAAAATAAGGATGAGAAGAGGACAATAAGCAAGAAATACAATATAAAAATAAAAAATAAAAAACAATCAAAATCAGGGTTATTCACTCGAAACCAAACGACCACAAAGCTACATGATTGTTGTTTAAGTTTTTTTGAAATGATGTTCAAATATTTTTTTGTTCCAAAACCATTTCAAGGCAGACAGTAGAATGTTTTGCAGGACTTGCTTAAGAAGTCTAATGAAAATTTTAGAAATATTTAAAAATTGCTTAAGACTCAAAAAAAGAGAAGAAAATCTAAACGTTAAACTTATAACTAAAAGAATTTGCTAAATCTTTGGAGATAATTTTAGCAAAATTTAATAACAAACTAATTTGAAAAGGGTTTAGGGTTATGACACTTTGTATTTTTTTTTGCAAAAAATTATAACTAAACAATTATTGTTATATATATTTTATATTTTTGTTGTCATTTCTTGTAATTTTTTGGCCTAAATACCTAATTTTTAAATTTAAAATTTTTGGTATATGGTGACGTATGATTGATATTAATTAAGGACTTGTCAAGGTAATTTATTTATAACTCTCAATCTAAAGCAGATGTTTTTAAAAATGTATAACCATATTAAAGCCAAGACTTAAGGCAATTTTGACCATGTTATTTAGAAATTAAGAAAAATTTATTTACATTTAAAAAACTTTTTTTTTTTAAATAAAACAAAATTCTTCACTGAAATTTTTCCAAAAAAAAATTCATAAAAGTAAAATTTTTCAAAAAAACTTCATGTTAGTGAAATTTTTCTATAGAAACATTCATAAAAAAGAAATTTTTGTTTACAAAAATCATGATAGCGAAATTTTTCTCTAAAAAAATCATTATAGTGAAATTTTTCTATAGAAAAATTCATGATAGTGAAATTTTTCTAGAGAAAAATTCATGATAGTGAAATTTTTCTATAGAAAAATTCATGATAGTGAAATTTTTCCATAAAAAAATTCATGGAAGTGAAATTTTTCTACAGAAAATTCGTGATAGTGAAATTTTTCTGTAGAAAAATTTATGATAGCGAAATTTTTCTATAGAAAAATTTATGATAGTGGAATTTTTCTATAGAAAGGTTTATATACCTTGAAATTTTTCTAAAAAAGTGAAATGTTTCTATAGAAAAATTCATGATAGTCCAATTTTTCTATAGAAAAAATCACTATAGTGAAATTTTTCTAAAAAAAAGTTAATGATAGTAAAATTTTTCTATAGAAAAATTAATGATAGTGAAATTTTTGTATAGAAAAGTTCATGATTGTAAAATTTTTCTATATAAAAATTCCTGATAGTGAAATTTTTCTATAGAAAAATTCAAGATGGTGAAATTTTTCTATGGAAAATTCATGCTATTGAAATTTTTCTATAAAAAAATTTATGGTAGTGAAATTTTTCTAAAGAAAAAATCATAATAGTGAAATTTTTCTATAGAAAAATTCATGATAGTGAAATTTTTCTATAGAAATATTCATGATTGTAAAATTTTGCTATAGAAAAATATATAAAAGTGAGATTTTTCAATAGAAAAATTCATAAAAGTGAGATTTTTCCATAGAAAATATAAAGGTGAGATTTTTTTATAGAAAAATTCATGGTAGTAAAATTTTTCTATAGAAAACTTCAAAAAAGTGAAATTTTTCTATAGAAAAAATCATGATAGTGAAATTTTTCAATAGACAAAATCATTATAGTGAAATTTTTCAAGAGAAAAAATCATGATAGTGAAGCTTTGCCATAAAAAATTAATAGAAGTGAAATTTTTCAATAGGAAAATTCTTGAAAATGGAAAGTTTCTTATAAAAATTCATGATAGAAAAACCTTTCTGCAGAAAAATTCAAAATAGGTCAAGTCTTCTATAGAAAAGTTCATGTTATTGAAATTTTTCTATAGAAAAATGCATGTTAAAGAAATTTTTCTATAGAAAAATTCATGATAAAGAAATTTTTCTATAGAGAAATTCATGATAATGAAATTTTTCTATAGAAAAATTCATGATAGTAAAATTTTTCATGATAGTAAAAGTTTTTATAGAAAAATTAATGAAAGTAAAACTTTTTTGTAGAAAAATTAATGATAGTGAAATTTTTTTTATAGAAAAGTACATGATAGTGAAATTTTTGTATAGAAAAATTCATGATAGTGAAGTTTTTCTATAGAAAAATTCATAATAGTGAAGTTTTTCTATAGAAAAATTCATGATAATGAAGTTTTTCTATAGAAAAATTCATGATAGTGAAGTTTTTCTATAGAAAAATTCATGATAGTGAAGTTTTCTTATAGAAAAATTCATGATAGTGAAATTTTGCTATAGAAAAATTCATGATAGGTTAAGTTCTCTATAGAAAATTTAAGGATAGTGAAATTTTTCTATATAGAAAAATTCATGATAGTGACATTTTTCTATAAAAATTTAAATTTTTCTGTAAAAAAATTTATAATAATTAAAGTTTTCTATAGAAAAATTCATGATAAAGAAATTATTCTATAGAAAAATTCAGGAAATATATAGAGAAATTCATGATAGTGAAATTTTTCTATAGAAAGAATTTTTTTTATTAAAGTGAAGTTTTGCTATAGAAAAATCCATGATAGTGAAATTTTTCTATAAAATAATTTATGGTAGTGAAATTTTTCTACAGAAAAATTTTGATATTTTTCTATAGAAAAATTCTAGTAATATGATTTTTTCTATAGAAAAATTTCGCTATCTTGAATTTTTCTATAGAAAAATTTCACTTTCATGAATTTCTCTATAGAAAAATTTCACTTTCATGAATTTCTCTATAGAAAAATTTCACTATCATAAATTTTTCTCTAGAAAAACTTTACTATCGTAGATTTTTCTGTAGAAAAATTTCACTTTCGTCGATTTTTCTATAGAAAAATTTCACTTCCGTCGATTTTCCTATAGAAAAATTTCATTTTCGTCGATTTTTCTAAGAAAAAATTTGACTATCGTCGATTTTTCTATAAAAAAATGTATTTATCGTCGATTTTTCTATAGAAAAATTCCGCTGTCTTGAATTTTTCTATAGAAAAGTTTCCATAACATGATTTTTTTTATAGAAACATCACACTATTGTGAATTTTTCTACCGAAAAATATTATAATCTCTTAGTATTTTTTTATTATTGTCAATTTATTTTATGGAAAATTTTCATTATAGTAACATTTTTCTTAAAAAAATCAATTTCTCTTTTAATTTGACTTTAGAGAAATGTCTTTGCGATAATTTCTTGCTTTAATAAAATGTTTATTGCTTAAGAATCCTAAAATAATTACTTTATTTTATTATTTTTCTTTAAATTACCATTTTTTTTTTTTAATTTTTGTTTGTTGTATTACGTTACGTATGATTGATATTAATTAATGATTTTCTTAACAAATTGCTTAATAACTCGAAAAGTGTATGTGATATTTGTGTGATTATTAACGAATTTAAAAGCTGAGACTTTTGGCTCTATTTTTGAGGTAATCTTAATATTTATCAAAGTTTTGTTCATTTGGAAAAATCCTGCTTTTCTTAAAGACAAATTTTGTGAATTTTTAAAAAAGTTTTGTAATTTAATTTTTGTGAAGCTTTAAATGAAGATATGTTTTGAAATTTCTTACAGCATATTCCAGAGGGCTTCAAGAGTTTATTTCCTTATCTTTAAATTTGTATGAAGTTGTTCTTTAACATTTCTTGTCATTTTCTATAATAACATTATTTTCTCATTATATACCTCACTTTAACACCAAGTGTCAAGAAATCATCAAGAATGCCGGCTGTTCGTTCAAAAGCTTAAAAAAGGCTGCAGCGCTACTTTTTTGAGGACAGCGAAAAGAAGCTCAAAACCTTTATAAATACTTAATATACAAAAATAGTGACTTGAAACACATGTACCTAACACTCAAGTACTTTTTGGCACTTCTTTTTTGACATTTACATATACAAAAACAACAATGCGATAAAATCTAGAGTTGAAAATGCAGGGAGAAAGAAAAAAACAAGAAAAGGGGGCGGATCAGGAGGGGTAGACAGAAAAGGCTTGTAAGCATATTAAATATATGCATGTTTTTCACGACATCGTAAAATATGCATGATTATTTATTTAGGAAAAATAAAATATGAATTTATTTAACGAATAAAGTTACACCCAGTTTCCGACTTTTCATGGTAGAAAAGAAAATAAAAATGGAAAAATATTATTAAAAAATATAAATTCGAATAAGAATTTTTATATTCCCCTTTAAAATTCATACAAAATTTTGTACTTATGATGACTAGATTATCTAGTGTAATGTTTTTTTTCAAATATTCATATCCTTTGAATGGTCCTTTTATTAAGCCTTTTTCTTACCACTTATCACTTTCATTCATTCCTCATTATAGGGCTGAGACGAGCAAAGGCATATTCAAGTATCGTCACTTCTCTTTTCTTTATTTGAACTGGAGTATGTTTTATCATTTTTATAATATTGAAGATGAAGTTTCTTTGGTCTACGAAAGACCATGAACACCTTTTGCTTTATTACAATAATTTTATTAACTTTTTCCGAGATTACGTGCTAAAAGTGGTTAAATTTCATGGTTTTATAAATATCTAGAATGAAAGTCATAGACAGAAAAGAGCAAAGAAAGGATTCCAAATTAGGCTGGCAAAATATGGACATTTTTTCAAAGAAATTATAAGATTTCTTCTTTACTATCTACTTTAAATTACATGAGTTTTATGTAAAACGATCACGACTCTTTTATATTACCAATTTCTTCTCTATTTTAAACAAAATTTTCTTCTAAAAGCCAGTTTTTAAATTCTTAATTTTTAGTAGTACACGACGTATGATTAATATTAATTAATGACTTCCTTCAGAAAATTGCTTATAACTCAGAAACTAAAAGAGCTATTTTATAAAAAATTGTACAGTTGTAAAGTTAAGACCTTAAGTAATTTTGTAGAATAAATTTATGTTTAAGAAAGTTGATTCCATTCACTAAATTCAAGAATTATTTCAAAAAAATGTTCACTAAGAAAATATTTATGTATAATTTGTTTTTACTAAATACTTACAATTTTCCTTTACTTCTAGGATTTCAGTAGGTTTTATTTCAAAACTAAAAGTTTTCTTCTGTATTTTCAAAATCTGTAAAATTCAAAACAAAATTCTTCTTTTATAGCCGAAGACTTTTTAGTTCTTAACTTTTTATACCACACGACGTATGATTAATATTATTTAATGACTTCCTCTAGAAAATTACTTATAACTCGGAAACTAAATGGAATATTTTTAAGTTCATTATAGCGTTTTAAAGCTAAGAACTTGCTGGTCATTGTTTAAAGGAAATTTTTCTTAAGGAAAGTTGTGTCCATAATGAAATGCAAGTTATATTTGAAAAAAATATTTCCACTTACTACGAAAAAATAAAAAATTATCAAAGATTTATTTTAAAAATTTTGTATGGAAAATTTGTAAGCCTTTCATTAATTTATTTTTTGTTTATGAATTAGGGGGCTAATTGTAAGGATTTGAAGAACGAATTTTGGAATGGAAAATTTATAATTGAAATTTCTACTTTAATCAAAAATTTCTTTCTAAAAGAGTTTATAACTCAGAAACTAGAGAAGATATCTCACTACTTTTTTAACAAATTAGAAGCTAAGCCAAAGGTCGTTTTTGATATATGAATATACAAAATTTGGGGTCAAAAGTTTGTAAAAACATAAATAAATTATGATTAACCCTGACCTTCAAAATATGAAGAATATTAGTTTAGAATTTTTGCCAAAAAGTATTACTCTTGAAGATTAATTACTTGGTTTTAAAAATGACTTAACACTAGAAAAATCTACTATTGAGAAAGTACACTTCTCGAGTGCTGGAGTGGTATGTAGTACTGGGAAGATGTTTGCGGTGGACTCCACAAATAGTATACGATAACATCACAAAAATTATACCATCTAGTTTTGGATGACTTAAGGCAACTAAGCAATTCAAAGTGACTAAGCGGTTTGAGATGACTCAGACTTTAAGGATGACTCAGCAGCTCAAGATGACTTAGCAGTTTGAGATAACTCAGCAGATAGAAATGATTGAGCAGTAGCTCAAGATAACTAAACAGTTTTAGCTAACTCTTCAGTTTGAGATGATTCAGCAGTTTGAGATGACTCAGTTGTTAAGGATGACTCAGCAGCTCAAAATGACTAAACAGTTTTAAATAACTCATCAGTTTGAGAAGATTCTGCTACTTAAGATAATGCAGTAGTTTGATATCTCAAAGCAGTTTGAGATGACCCAATGCTTCAAAATGACTCAAATGTTTAGGATAACTCAGTAGTTTTGGATAATGCAGTAGCTTAATAACAATAGGCTGTCTAAGATGAATCGGAAGTTCGAAATGATTCACTACTTAAGGATGACTCAGCAATTTAAGATTACTAAGCAATTTGATACAACTCAGAAGTTTGAGATGATTCAGCTGTTCGAGTTAATGTAGTAGTTTGATATTTTTAAGCAGTTTGAGATGCCGCAGAGCTTTAAAAGGACTTAAAAGATAAGGATGACTCAGCAGTTAAGGATGATTCAATAGTTTTGAATGACGCAGTAGTTTAATATTAATCAGCTGTTTAAGATGAATCAGAAGTTTGAAATGACTCGGAAGTTTAGGATGACTAAGTAGTTCGATATGACTTAAAAGTTAAGGATGACTCAGGAGTTGAATATTAATCAGGTGTTTGGAATTTCAGGATGACTTAACATTTCAAGATGACTTAGCATTTCAAGATGACTTAGCATTTTAAGATGACTTGATCAGTTCGAGATGACTCATTACTTTTTAGTTTTGAATAACTCAGAAGTTTAGGATGACTCATCAGTGGATATTTATCATCTATTCGAGATTACTTTACATTTTAAGATGACTAAGCAGTTTGAGATGACTTAGTAGTTTTTAGTTTTGGATAACTCAGTAGTTTAGGATGACTCAGCAGTTCGAAATGACTTACAAGTTTAGGATGACTTAGAAGTTCGATATTAAACAGCAGTTTAAGATTACTTAGCAAGTCAAGGTGACTAAGCAGTTTGAGATGACTATGCAGTTCGGAATGACTCAGTAGTTTTTAGTTTTGACTGACTTGACTCAGAAGTTTAGGATGACTCCGAAGTTTGATGTTAATCATATTAAAACGTGAAGATTACTTCGCATTTTAATATGACCAAGTAGTTAATATGACCAAATAGTTCGGTAGTTTTTAGTTGTGGATGACTCAGTAGTTTAGAATGATTCAGCAGTTTGAAATGACTTAAAAGTTTAGGATGACTCAGGTTTTTGATATAAAACAGTAGATTGAGATTACTTAGCATTTCAAAGTGCCTAAGCAGTTTGGGATGACTAAGAAGTTGGAGATGACTCAGTAGTTTTTAGTTTTGAATGACTCTTATGTTTAGGATGACTCAGCAGTTTGTTATTCAGCTGTTTAAGATCACAGAGTAAGCAGTTTGGGATTAGTCGGTATTTTTGGATATCTCAGCTATTCGAGATGACTTTTTTATCAATGACACAGGGCTCCTAAATTTCAAGCCGGAGTCTAATCGATAATCAGTGACTGAACTTTATGTGATGAACTGACTCCACAGAGCGAAACGATTCAAAAGTAGGCTGACATTATTATGGGATTATTTTGGGAAGCTGCTGGTATAATATTCATCGATTATCTTTAAAATGGATATCCCATCAAAAGCAAATATTAGCGTCATTAGAGAGTTTGAAGGACCAAATTAAAGAAAAACGACCCCATTTGCGTCAGAAGAAGGACAAAGTACTATTTCATCAAGACAATAGAAAGTCTTACAAATAAATGAAAACTATGGAAATTGTGTGATGTGGACTCAGTAGTTAAGGATGACTTAGCAGCTTAAAATAGCTGTAGTTCGATATGTCTAAGCATTTTGAGATGACTCAGCAGTTTAAAATGATCCAGAAGTTTAGGATAACTCAGCTCTTTAGGATGACTCAGCAGCTTAGGATGACTCAGTTGTTTTAAATGAAGCAGTAGTTTGATATTTATCAGCTGTTTAAGATGAATCAGTCATAGAAGTTTAGGATGACTCAATGAAACGAAATTAATTTAAAGTTTAGGATGACTCAGCAGCTCTATTTTCTCTAGAACTGTCTTCCAGCAGCTTTTTCGTCGTCTTTAAGAAGTGCTGACTGGAAAGAAATTTAGGAAGGCTAAAGATAAATCGTTCTAAAAATTATGGAAATTAAGTAAAAATTATAAAATTTGAATGAAAAGGACATCAAATAGCTCCCGATGAACAATTTTCACTAGAACTGGCTTCCAGGAGCTTTTCATGTTCTCAGATCTCAAGAAAATGTACGATGGAAAAATATGTGTCAACAATGAAGAGTAAGTCCCTGAAACTAATGCATATTTTGAGGCTAAAGATAAATTGGGTGCATTATACTTCAAATTGCTTCAGCTTCCACTATGTTTTCTAGAACTGCGTCCTTTGACTTTTTTGTGTTCTCAGATCTTAGGAAAACATTTGCTGGAAAGAAATTTTGAGTCTATGAAGAAATAATCGAGATAACGAAGTCCTATTTTAATTACTAATAAAATTATATAGAAAATTTGTACGACCTCCTGTATTTACAGTAGGACCCTGAAACGCTACTCTACTGATTAATAATATCAAATCAATTACAATAAATATTTTTTAATTTTAGCCCAGAACTGTCATAGCAGAAAATTCTTTGAAATAATAATTTTCATTAAAAATTTCATTATTATTTGGTTAGGAATAAAATTGTTTTGATTTCTTTGATAAAATTTTCAACATCTCAATATAGCGACGGTATGTCAAATTATCTAAAAATAAAGCTTTTGTTGTAGTTTCAATGTAATTTTTAACAAAAGTATAAAATTTTTGGTGTAATGTAGAAAAAATTATATTTTTAAATTTTTGTGTAATGGGGCGTATGATTGATATTAATAGCTGAGTTCTTTGGGAAAATCCTAAATAACTCGGGTATCTTTGAAGTTGTATGGAAAAATTTAACGCTGAATAAAAGCTAAGATTTCAGGGTAATTTTAAATGTTAAATTTATAAATTTCCTAGAAGTATTTGATAAAGATTTTTTCTTTGGAAAATAAATTATGAGAAATGAAAATTTCTAAAATTTGAGAGAAAAGTTCAATTTCAAGCAAAAATGAAAGAAATGAGTTAATTTAGCCTTTTTTCGGCAAAATTTTATCATATTATCAGAACAGGATTATTTTTTTTTTTGGTAAATTGATGCTTTATTCTTAGATTTTCCTTCTTTGTTTTTATTTAATTTTCTTATTAAACGCCTTTAATATTTTTCAAGCATGATTTCCTTTAATGCTTTTTCATTATCTCTCGTGTTTGACTTTCATATAAATTAATTTTATTTTTAAACCCTACAGAAAATTCCTTGAACTAACATTTTTATTACAAATTTTCTCTTAATATTCATTAATTTCAGTTTTCTCAAAGTTTAATTTGTTTAAAATACTATTTTTCCACTTAATAATTTTCCTGAATTTGAACATAAGTAAAAGCGAAAAAAAATATTATTTTCCTTAAGTTTAAAAAAATATTTTTAGTAGCAATAAATAGATACTTTCTGTTTAAATATATAGTGAATTTTTTCACTTAATCATTTAATAATTTTTATTTGCTTTTCATTTTTATTAAACTTTTTTTCCAGTTCAATTTCTCATTCCTTTTGTTTCTTATCCAGCCATTCATTTATCCATTGAGAGCTTTTGGGTTTTATTTTTTCTTGATGCTTTAACTCATTACAGGATTTTCCACAGGATTGCATTTTTATAATGAAAATTTGCTTTAAGGCATTAAAATGTGGCAATGGTTAAGATCTCGAGCTATATCTTTTTAAATGATGAAGTTGAGGATGTAGCTGATGATGATGATGATGCTGTAGGAGAAAAGCAGACAGAAATCATATTTTTTGTTTGGGCTAACAAAAATTATTATCATCATCACTAGTACTCCAATATTTTTCAATTTTCCTTTAACATTGTTGTAATCTTAAATGGATGAACGCCAAAAAATCCACAGTAAAATGGACCTCATTTTGCTAAAATGATAATGAAAAAATCCCCTTAAAAGCAAGAAGGAAAATCGAGAGAGTTTAATACAAATTCTTCCAACAAAAAAGATTTAAAAAATTCTAGGATTTTATTTTATCTACAACTTCTTTTTAAATGAACCAGAGAAATTCAATATAAACTCTTCCAAAAAATACCAAATGAAAAATCTGGGTACCAAACCAAATGCAAGGAAAATTTTCTAGAAGAATAAAAAATTTCACAAAAAATTTTTTTCAAGTACTGAAAATTATGGATGAACGGGAAATGAAAAACAAGAACTAGTGATAATAAAATCTACAATACTGGTGTTGAAAATTCAAGTTGATTTTTCCAATCAGTTTAAATTAAAACTAAAAACAGCTAAAATCCTTAAAATGCTGAAAGTGTGGAAAAAAGTAATTGCTGGAAGATTCAAAATTAAAATAGATATAATAAAAACAACTTTGTAAAACAAGCTCAAATAATAAGAGGAAAATTTTATTAAAACAACTCAAGTGTATTAATACAACACTTTAACTCTCGCTTTTTATTTTCATTTTTTTAATTTTTCCATTTATCTTTTATCTTTATGATTTCCTTTTCGTTTCCAGAAAATTTTTAATACAAATGAATTTTAATTAAAATTAAATTTACATCACATTCAAAGGAGTTTTTTTTAATTGAAATTATAAAAATGAACCATACACTTTAAACCCTTAAAAAATCTAAAAAAATTTCATAATTTTTTAAAAACTTTTTGAAATCTTGTATTTTACATATTTTTATTCTTTACAAAAAATCAAAATATTTCCTACAACTCATTTCCATTAGAAATTTGTAATAAGTGATTTAAGGACCCTTAAGTATTGGCTTTAAGTTCCAATAACTACAATAGATATTTCTTGTACAAATACGAAGCAATTTAAAATTTTTCTATTAAAGTCATGAATTAATATTAATCATACGTCATGATGAACAAAATTTAAAATTTAAAAATTTATACTTTACAACAATTTTTAATATTTTTTTAAGATAATTTTAGAACAATTAACAAAAATTGGCTTAAAAGTGATAAAAACTTTCACTAATTTTGGACCATAAACGTTCGAAAAATATAAAGAAATATTTTCCAAATTTTTTTTCAAATTAAAAATTTATATAGAATTTTCTTTATCAAAAACTCATAAATAGTCTGTAAAATCCTTTTTTTTTGTTAAAAATTTCCTATAGAAAATTTATACCAAACATTTTTTTATAGAAATTTTTTTATCAAAAGTTTCTTATAGAAATTTTTTTATCAAAAAATTTCTATAGACATTTTTTTATCAAAAATTTTCTATAGCAATTTTTTCATCAAAAATATCTAATAGAAATTTTTTCATTAAAAATTTTCTATATAAATTTTTTTATTAAAAATTTCCTATAGACATTTTTTTATCAAAACTTTTCTATAGAAATTTTTTCATCAAAAATTTCCTATATAAAAATTTTTATTAAAAATTTCCTATAGAAACTTTTTCATCAAAAATTTTTTATAAAATATTTTTCATCAAAAATTTTCAATAAAAATTTTTTCATCAAAAATTTTCTATAGAAATTTTTTTTATCAAAAATTTTCTCTAGGAATTTTTTTATCAAAAATTTTCAATAGAAATTTTTTCATCAAAAATTTCCTATAGAAAATTTTCATTAAAAATTTCCTATAGAAAATTTTCACCAAAAATTTTTCATAGAAATTTTTTCATCAAAAGTTTTTATAGAAATTTTTTTATCAAATTTGTTTATCAAAAATTTTCTATAGAAATTTTTCCATCAAAAATTTCCTACATAAAAATTTTTTCGTCAAAAATTTCCTATAAAAACCTTTTCATCAAAAATTTTCTATAAAATATTTTTCATCAAAAATTTTCTATAAAAATTGTTTCATTAAAAATTTTCTAGAGAAACCTTTTTATCAAAAATTTTCTTTAGAAACTTTTTTATCAAAAATTTTCTTTAGAAACTTTTTTATCAAAAATTTTCTATAGAAACTTTTTTATAAAAATATTATGTTGGCAGTTTTTCATCACAAATTTCCTATAGAAATTTTTTTTTATCAAAAATTTTCTCTAGAAATTTTTTTTATCAAAAATTTTCTATAGAAATTTTTTCATCAAAAATTTCATATAGAAATTTTTTTATCAAAAATTTCCTATAGAAATTTATTCATCAACAATTTCCTATAGAAACTTTTTCATCAAAAATTTTCTATAGAAACGTTTTTATTAAAAATTTCCTTTAGAAATTTTTTCATCGAAAATTTTCTATAGAAATTTTTTCATCAAAAATTTTCTATAGAAATTTCTTCATCAAAAATTTCCTATATAAAAATTTTTTCGTCAAAAATTTCCTATAGAAACTTTTTCATCAAAGATTTTCAATAAAATTTTTTTCGTCAAAAATTTTCTATAAAAATTGTTTCATGAAAAATTTTCTATAGAAACTTTTTATCAAAAATTTTCATTAGAAACTTTTTAATCAAAAATTTTCTATAAAAATTTTTTCATCAAAAATTTTCTATAGAAATTTTTTTTATCAAAAATTTTCTCTAGAAATTTTTTTTATTAAAAATTTTCTATAGAAATTTTTTCATCAAAAATTTCATATAGAAATTTTTTGATCAAAAATTTCCTATAAAAATTTTTTTATCAACAATTTCTTATAGAAATTTTTTCATCAAAAATTTTCTATAGAAACTTTTTTATTAAAAATTTCCTTTAGAAATTTTTTCATCAAAAATTTTCTATAGAAATTTTTTCATCAAAAATTTTCTTTAAAAATTTTTTCATCAAAAATTTCCTACAATAAAATTTTTTCGTCAAAAATTTCCTATAGAAACTTTTTCATCAAAAATTTTCTATAAAATATTTTTCATCAAAAATTTTCTATAAAAATAGTTTCATGAAAAATTTTCTATAGAAACTTTTTTATAAAAAATTTTCATTAGAAAAAATTTCTATAGAAACTTTTTTATAAAAATTGAATGTTGAAAGTTTTTCATAAAAAATTTGCTATAGAAATTTTTTCATCAAAAATTTTATATACAAATTTTTTATCAAAAATTTTCTATCGAAATTTTTTTATCAAATATTTTCTATAACAATTTTTTCTATAGAAATTTTCTTATCAACAATTTGCTATAGAAATTTTTCCATCGACAATTTTCTTAAGAAATTTTTTTCTTTAAAAATTTCTGGTAGAAACTTTATCACTTTATTTCCTACAGAAATTTTTTGATAAAACATTTCTATAGAACTGTTTTCATTAAAAATTTCCTTTTGAAACTTTTTCTATAAAAATCAAAAAATTTTTACAGAAACTATTTTATCAAAAAATTCCTATAGACATTTCTTCCTCAAAAATTTTCTATTGAAATTTTGTCATCAAGATTTTTTTTATAGAAATTTAAAAAAAAATCTTTTAAGAATTTTTCTACAGATATTTGTTTAACTAACATTTTTTATAGATTATTAAAATATAAATTTTTTCAATAAAAAAATTTTGAAAAAAAATTTTTTATCACAAACTTCCTATACACATTTTTTTGTCAAAAATTCTCTGTAAAAATTTTTTCATCAAAATTTTTTTTATAAACTTTTTCATCAAAAAAATTTTCTATAGAAATTTTTTCACCAAAAAAATTTTCTATAGAAACTTTTTCATCAAAAAAATTTTCTATAGAAACTTTTTCATCAAAAAAATTTTGTATAGAAACTTTTTCATCAAAAAAATTTTCTATAGAAACTTTTTCATTAAACAAATTTTCTATAGAAACTTTTTCATAGAAAATTTTCTATAGGAAAATTTTTATCAAAAAATATCTATAGAAACTTTTTTATTTAAATTTATAAAAAGAATTTTTCATCAAAAATTTTCTATGGAAACTTTTTTCATCAAAAATTTTCTATGGAAACTTTTTACATCAAAAATTTTCTATGGAAACTTTTTTTGTCAAAAATTTTCTTTAGAAACCTTTTCATCAAAAATTTTCTATAGAATTTTATATATGAAAAATTTTGAATGGAATCTTTTTACCAAAAATTTTCTATAATCTTTATCTCAGTCTATGTCTTAGTTTAAGTCTAGGTCTATATCATGGTCTATTCCCTACAATGTAAGCAATTTTAAAGTGGTCATGAAAAATATTCAAAGACTTTCAGTGAAGCTCTCCCTCCCTAGTTTTCTGAACTCTTCACTTCTTTTAATGTGTGAGTTGTAATCAGGATATAAATGCCTGCATATAAAAGTTTGTGTGTGTGTGTGCTCTTTACACAGTTGTTGTGTACTTACATGTGTTCCGTTTAGTTTATGATGGCAGTTTACAAAATATTTACATTTTATTATTTAAATTTTTGTTGTTAAAACGTTTGTTATTATATTTTTTCAAGTGCCTTTCGTGTCAACACTAAATTTTGGGTGATGCGTCATTGTGGTGCTCTTAAGTATTTACATACACATACACATCCTCTTTCCCTTAGCTTTAGAACATTCAAAAAAACTCATTTACTCATACGTTAGCATTGAAGTTTTCTTGCTTGTGTGTGTATTTTTAAAGCAGGAAAACAAACTTGAAGAGTAAAGAAAATATTGAGGAAAAAAGAAATCAGTTAAATGTTATAGTCGGCATCATTTTGTAAGCCTTTTGTTCAATGTTTTTTGTTTAAGTGTTGCCAAAACATTAAAATGTCTGGTTGTTATTGGTTTTCAGAAGTCAGTGTTTTTTTGAAGGCAAAATTATAGGGACCAAATTTATTTAGAGTAAGACATGGAAGACATGCTATGATAAATTTCTCTGCTCTGGTCTGTTTTTGCCGCTTAGGACGGAGTATTTTCCAGCCTTAAAATAACACCGAAGGCTAAAGGAAGAAAATCCGTTTTACCGATTATATTTGCTTTTGAAAACCTCAACAAATTCCTTTGCAAAAAAAGGTCATAAATTTCTGGTTGACTATTGTTTGGTGACTCCAAAGTAGTGGTGGCATGATTAACATCAGTTTTGAAAAATAAATTTTCCTTAGTCAACTTCATCGCCCTCGTCGTCATCGCTGTCGTCGTTGTTGTCGTCACTGCAAATTAAGATGTTCAATTATGTAAACACGATAAATATTTTTGTGACTTTTTTGCTTTTATTCGGTCGAGGGCAGGAAAATAATTTGTTTTTATCTTAAATTTCAATCGAAAGGGCCTAAGGGCAAAAATAATAGAAATAAAGTAGAAATAATAAAGCTGATGGCAGAGATCAAACAGATTGATTTAAAAAGAAAACTCAAAAGTAAAAAAAAAACATATAGAGTAAATTTAATAATTTTTGATAAAGATCTAAAATATGCTGGTGACAGTCAGGCTATTAAAAAGAAAAAATAAATGGATGTGGGTGGTTATTATTGACCTTTTGAAAGCGGCATGTGTGTTAAGGAAAAAGTCAAAGGTTTTTGAGAAAATATAAAATTGTCAAATTTTTTATGAATGTTTTATAAAATCAAGACAATTTTTTATGACAAATTTTCCATAGAAAATTTTTGATGAAAAAGTTTCCATAGAAAATTTTTGATGGAAAAGTTTCCATAGAAAATTTTTGATGAAAAAAATTTTAGAGAAAACTTTTTATAAAAAAATATTTCGAGAAAAAATTTTTGGTGAAAAACTTCTTACAGAAAATTTTGATGAAAAAAATCTAGACAAAAGTTTTGATAAAAAAAATTTTATAGGAAATGTTTGATGAAAAAATTTATAGAAAAAATTTTTGATGAAAAAATCTTTAGAAAAAATTTTTAATGAAAAAATCTTTAAAAAAAATTTTTAATGAAAAAAATTTTATAGAAAATTTTCGATGAAAAAGTTTCTATAGAAAATTTGTCAGTGAAAATGTTTCTAAAGAAAATTTTTAATGAACAAATTTTTATACAAAGTTTTTGATAAAAAAATTTCTGAAAAAAAATTCTATACAAAAATGTTTATGATAAAGTTTTTGTAAAAATTTTTTGTTGAAAAAGTTTCTATAAAAAAACTTTGTTGAAAAAGTTTTTATAGAAAATTTTTGATGAAAAAGTTTCTATAGGCAATTTTTGATGAAAAGCCTTCTAAAGACATTTTTTAATGAAAAACTATCTAGAGAAAATTTTAGATATTATAGAAAATTTTTGAAGAAAAAGTTTCTATAGAATTTTTTTGATAAAAAAGTTTCGATAGAAATTTTTTCATAAAAAGTTTCTATAAAATTTTTTGATAAAAAAAAATAGAAAATTTTTGACGTAGAAAATTCTATAGAAAATTTTTGATAAAAACATTTTTAATGAAAAAGTTTCTATAGAAAATTTTTGTTGAAAAAATTTCTATACAAAAATTTTTGATGAAAAAATTTCTATAGAAAATTTTTGATGAAAAAAATTTCTATAGAAAATTTTTGTTGAAAAAATTTCTATACAAACATTTTTGATGAAAAAATTTCTATAGAAAATTTTTGATGAAAAAATTTCTATAGAAAATTTTTGATGAAAAAGTTTCCATAGAAAATTTTCGATGAAAAAGTTTCTATAGAAAATTTTTGATGAAAAAGTTTCTATAGAAAATTTTTGATGAAAAAGTGTCTATAGAAAATTTTTGATGAAAAAGTTTCTATAGAAAATTTTTGATGGAAAAGTTTCTGTAGAAAATTTTTGATGAAAAAGTTTCTATAGAAAATTTTTGATGAAAAAGTTTCTATAGAACATTTTTGATGAAAAAATTTCTATAGAAAATTTTTGATGAAAAAATTTCTATAGAAAATTTTTGATGAAAAAGTTTCTATAGAAAATTTTTGATGAAAAAATTTCTATAGAAAATTTTTGATGAAAAAATTTCTATAGAAAATTTTTGATGAAAAAATTTTTATAGAAAAAATTTGATGAAAAAGTTTCTATAGAAAATTTTTGACAAAAAATTTGCTTTGAAAAAGATTTCCAATAGAAAATTTTTGATGAACAAAATTTCGATGGAAAATTTTCGATAAAAAATATTTCGATAGAAAAAGGCTTTTTATTTTTGTAGAAAATTCTTAGTGAAAAACTTTGAATCGAAAAATTTTTAATGAAAAAGATTCTATTTAAAATTTTTGATAAGTTTCCACAGAAAATTTTTGATGAAAAAAATTCTTCAGAAAATTTTTGACAAAAAAGTTTCTAGAGAAAATTTTTGTTGGAAAAATTTCTTTAAAAAATTTTTGATGAACAAATTTCTATAGAACATTTTTGATCAGAAATTTCTATAGAAAATTTTTCAACAAGTTTCTATAGAAAATATTTGATTAAAAACGTTTCTATTGAAGATTTTTGATGAAATAGTTTCTATAGAAAATTTTTTGATAAAAACATTTCTATTGAAATTTTTGATGAAGAAGTTTCTATAGAAAGTTTTTGAGGAAAAAATTGCTATAGAAAATTTCTGATGAAATTTTTTTATGGAAAATTTTTGATAAAAAATTTCATTAAAAAATTATTGATGAAAATATTTTTTATAGAAAATTTTTGATTAAAGATTTTCTGTAGAAACTTGTTAATAAAGAAATTGCTATAGAAAATTTTTGATGAAAAAATTTCTTTAGAAAATTTTTGTTGCAAAAATTTCAATAGAAAATATTTGATGAAAAAATTTGGATAGAAAATTTTTGATAAAAATGTTTTTTTTTTTAGAAAATTGTTAATGAAAAAATTTCTATAGAAAATTCTTGATGAAAAAATTTCTATAAAAAATTCTTGATGAAAAAATTTCTAAAGAAAATTTTTGATGACAAAAATTTCTAGAGAAAATTTTTTATGAACAAATTTTTATTGAAAATTAGCATTTTGTCCATTTATGCTTCATTTGACATAATAAATAGCTTTTAATTTTAATGAATTTTTCAATATTTCACCCTTTGGCCAAACATTTGTTGTCTCATTAAAATTTTTGTCAAATTGTTTATTATTTAAATATTTTACTTTATGCAAACAACCTGTAAAAATTTTTAATTGGTGACAGTTTTTTTTTCTATCTCTCTCTATTATTTTTCAATATAAAATTCATAATGTTTATATTTGCTTAATATTTAATTTGAAAAATATTTTTGTAAAAATAATTATTTGCAAATGTTTTCTAATATTAGGATAATATGGTCAAACCCCAAAGACCCCACAGCCAAAAGCCATTGTAAACAATTAATGGCAAAAATTTAGTTGGAAAATCTAAATAGAAAAACTAAAATTAATTAAAAATAAAAGTGACATATTGAAGCGAAAAATGTGATTTGAATAAAGACAATGTTTGGATGGGTTTTTTTTGTTTGTGAAAAAAACTAGAGATAATTGACCACAGAAAAGTATGATTAATATTTATCAGAAATTTATTGAATATTTTAATTTGAATTTTTTTAAACGAAATTTTATTAATTAATAGGAATTTTTTTTAGGCAAATTATTGATATTATTATGAAAAAGCTTTATTATTTTTTAATTTGGTTTTAAAAATATTTTTTTTCTTCTTCTTTTTAGATTTTTTCCGACTTTTGGTGTATGATTGATATTAATTTGAGGTTTTTTGAAGAAAACTTGAAAAATTTTAATATTTTATTAAAAATGTTTGGCTTGTTTTTACTGATATCAATTAAAAAGACTTTGGTTTCGTAAATAAAACAATAGGATTTGAAATTTCTTGGAAATATTCAAATGATATGAGCTTTTAAAGTCAAAAAAATAATTTTGTGAAACAAAAAAATTTCTATTAAATTTCTTTTATAAATAAGTGGTTATCAACATTTAATTTTTCTAAAATTCTTTAAATACTAGAGTAGAAAATTCTTTCATTAAATTTAGAATTTTTAAATTTAAATTAAATAACAAATAAAATACAGGTCATTCCACTTGATTTCCATAAACTCCTAAAAGTAGCAAAAACCCACAGAAACAGATACAATCAAATGAATAGCAAAACTTTTGTATATAAAAATGAGTATAAAATTAAACTAAAACTTTTGTTTTTGAGAAGAAAAGTCTGTCTGTAGACCATATTCTTACAAATTTTATATCTAAACTATAAAACTATAAATATCTAGAAAATATTTTATACAAAAGAGGGTATAACTCTTAAAGTAGACAATTGATTGCAGGAGATATAAAAAGTAATAAAACATCCAAGTTAAATCGACAAATATAAAACTTTATTTGCCTTTTACCGATTAAGTTCCAGATAAAACAAAAACCAAACAAAAAAAAAATCAACAAAAGAGGAAAATCTAAATGGAAATCTCATTCATAGTTTAAGATCAATATGATAAGGAAAACTTATATAACAAAAATAAATAAATACTAAAAGTTTTATTGTCTAAAAGTGAAAGAAGTTCAACTATTATATTCCATCTAAATCTAAAAAATTCTATAAAAATTTTTTTTTGCTATTTTCTATAGTGTTTACGCGCATAGTGTAAAAGGCCACCTGTCAAATTATTGTTCAGTGGCCTTTTCTATGTTTTCCTTTGGCGCACATTAATCCGCTCTTTTTCTATTATTACATATTGTCAAATTACTTACTCTTGTAAACCCAACCCGAACGGTACGTAATTACCAAAATAACCCGAAAAGATTAAATAAATCTATAAATAATATTATTTGAATTCAACCCCCTAATACTCTGTGTTTTTTATTTCCTATATTTTCTTGGTTTAAATATTCCGGAGAACATTTTTTGGTCCTTCACCGGATAAATCCGAACCCCCTTTGTTCGTGGAATATTTCCTAAGAAAATATATTTTATTTCCAGATCCCCGAAGATTTACCCATTTATTATCCATATCCCAACCCAGGATTCCTTGGATTATTTTTTAAATTTTATTTTTTGTTCAACAAAAAAAGGTACGTTCTTTCATTTATTTAAGAAGTGTGTGAAAGTGTGTGCTAAAATAAAAAGAAAACAAACCAACAGTGCCAACCCAAACCCCTATATAAAAATTGCAATTTGCCGTCGGCAAAACACAATTCGTTTTACACAAGTGTATTTTTATTATTTTTTCGCTATTATATTGCTCTGATCACGCGAGTGTTATTTTGTTATTTTTTTTAAATAAAATATACTCATATTTTGTTATTTTAATCGCGATAGTCGTATTTTTATTTTATTAAAAAATAAATATTCATTTATTTGAAGTGTTTTTTGTTGTTTTTAATTTTCATTCCTTTCATCGCTGTTAACAACAGTTTTCTGCTGCTAACAGAAAGCTTTAAATTAATACCCCCAAAATAATAAGAAATAAAAGTAAACAAAAACAGACGGACACGCATTAAAAAATATTTTTATTTAAGTGTTTCAGTGCCTTTAAATAAATAAAAAATATTCAAAACAAAATATAAAAAAAATTTGTTGTTATTTTAACAATACCCAGTGATCAGTGAGAGTGATATTTATTTTAATATATACAAGCGAAATATACACTGTGTGGTTGTTGGTGTTTTTTTTTCTTTTTTACTTGTTTTGCTTTGCTAGCTCATACTCACACACACGCCGCTAGTGCTGCAACTTTTTATTCGGTCGATTAAACCGGTTACTCGTTATTATTCGGTAATAAAGTGTATTTTTAGTGCATTTTTTACTGAATTTTATTACAATAAATAATTGCGATTAAATTTTATTCGAAGATTAATCAATTTTTCAAATTCAAAGCGAGTACCCGTTTTAGTTTTGCAGTGCTAGTGCTTTTCAAAGTTTGTTTTTATATTTTTTCATAAACGAAAGTAATTTACACTGAAAGAAATTTGTTGTTCGACTGATTTTTTGATCGCAAAGTTGATAAATATTGTGATTTTTACCCGGTTACTCGTTAATTAATTCTAAAAAAGCGAACAATAAGTGAAATTACTTTCAGTATATCAAACTTTGAACTAATTTAACTGTTTTTATTTAAATTTATTTACAATAAATTTGATTTTTACCCAATTTATTATTTTTTGAAAATTTTATTCGATTTTTATTTTTGATTTTAATCGATTTTTTGTTGACTTTATTGTTGATTTATTCATTATTTTGAAATTTTGGACCTTTTTCTAGTGAAAATTTGTTGAATTTTCTTGATTTTTACCCATTTTTCGAATTTATTTTAAATTTTTTCACTTTTAGAAAGATTTGGTCTTTGATTTTATACATTTCTTTTTGATTTTAATCAAAGTTACCCCATATTTTGAAGTTTTTTTTTTGCTTTTTATCTTTTTTTTCTCGAATTTCTTTGTTTTTTTGTCAAAATTACTTCCTATAATTTAAGATCAAAAATGGATATATCTGCCTTAGTTCTTAATTGTGATCGATTGGCTGATTTCGAAGCCTATATTTCCATTATCCCTATCAATGATCACAGTATTGGTTCTCTTATGAGCCATGAAAAAGAACTTAACAGATTATGGGAAGCTGTTCGATCAATATATGACAGTCTGTTGATTGAGGCTAGCAAGCTCAAGAGCCCACTAATCGTAGAAATAAAAGCAAAGTATATGACTTCCTATTGTACATATACTCGCGGATTTTCTTTGATTAACTCCAATTTAGACAGATTGAAAGCCGCAGCCAAGGCTGAATTATTGGAGAAAGATTTAAGCTCGTCACCTTTAGTTCATTTACCCCCATGCGATACTCCCATTTTTTACGGTGACTATAAGAGCTGGCCCTCATTTCGTGACATGTTTTCAGCGTTGTATGGCAACAACGCTCGTTTAACCCCCGTTCAAAAACTTTACTATTTGTTACAAAAAACCGCAAAAGATGCTCACGATGTCATACAGACTGTACCGTTAACCAATGATGGCTATGCAATCGCATGGAAGAAATTGGTTGACACTTATGAAAACAAAAGTGCCCTCATTAACGAACAGCTACGAACTCTTTTGAGCATTAAATCCGTTGGTCAAGAAACAGGTCCGAATATTAAAAATTTGCAAAGAACGATTAATGATTGTATAACCAATCTATCGTTACTAGAAGTTACACCCGAGATATTTTACCACGTTATCCTAGTTTATATTTGCGCCACAAAGTTGCCAGAAAACACTCTAAGTCTTTGGGAGCAGTCGAAGAAATCTTCCTCCGAAACTTCAAAATGGAAAGATATGGATGAATTTTTGACTGCTCGGTTTAAGACGCTCGAATCAATTTCGGACATTAGGCAATCGCATTCGAACCCTGTTCAAACCCAGAATATATCTTCTAATTCCCGAAATCAATGGAAAGCCCAAAGTTTTAATGTCACGAAAAAACCCCAAAATGATTCGAGAAAAGTACAAAGTTTTGCGACAAATACTAGTACAAATCCTACTGTAAGTCGTTGTTACCTCTGCCAAGGCCCACATCCATTAAGACTTTGTCAAGCGTTTATGAATCAGAGTGTAGATGAAAGGTTCGCGACAGTCAAAAGGCTTAAATGCTGCTCGAACTGTCTGGCAACATCACACGAATTTAAAAATTGTAAAAGCGTTCACGTTTGTTCTCTGTGTAAAAAGAAGCATCATTCGATGCTTCATAAGGAAAATAGGCAACAGGGACAATTTCCTGCACCTACCACACCCCATGCTTCAGTAGCTTCTGCTACTAATGTACCTAATCAGTACCTAGCACCCGTTTCAAACCCGAATTCCACTAGCAATTCATCTCAACCCCCGATAAATTTTAACCCTTCAACTTCAGAAGCGGCTCGGAATCTTCACACATATTCCGCACATTTGAACTCTTACCCCGATTCCACGGTCCTATTAGGATCGGCAACTTGTTTTGTTCTGATGAACGACATCAAATGTGCGGCCCGAGCTCTAGTTGACCCCGGATCGCAAGGTACCTTTATTTCAAAGAGGTTACAAAGGAAGCTTGCTATTCCCACATTTTCAGTGCCTATGACTAGTGTCACAGGCATGATGGATTGCTTAGCTGGAAAATCTTCAACCATGTGTGCATTTACGATCGAGTCGCCGATCAACCCCGATTTTAAACTTCACATTCAAGCATATGTAGTTGAGAAAATAACCGGTCAGTTGCCATCGTGTTCTCTAGCTAACATGGTAACCTCAAATTTCCCCGAGATTACAATGACCGACGTCATGTGTACCCGGATGGACATTCTGTTAGGAGGAAACGTTTATCCAAAGATTTTAACTACGGATGTTAGAATACATCCGAATGGCAACTTGATCGCACAGAGAACAGTCTTTGGTTGGATAGTTACTGGTGAAGTTTTTCAAAGTAGACCCCTACATTCTGTTGCATCATTCTGCAATCAGCTTGAACTGAATAACCAAATTGCTCGGTTTTGGGAACTTGAAGAAGTTCCACAAGCAACAGAGTTGACCGAAGCTGAAGAATATTGTGAAGAACTTTACCGGACTACAACCTATAGAAACCCCGATGGTCGATATGTAGTTTCACTCCCATTTCGACGAGATATCTCAAATGAAGTGTCATTAGGCGATTCTCGAAATAGTGCTTTGTCTCAGTTCAAACGAAATGAAACGCGTCTTTTGAAAACCCCCGAAATGAAATCACTTTATGATAGTGTGATACGCGAATATTTCGAATTAGGACAAGCTAAGGCAGTAGAACCCCGAGATACAAATACGACAACGTATTATTTACCCCATCACGCCGTGTTTAAACCCGAAAGTTCCACTACTAAACTTAGAGTAGTATTTAATGCTTCTAACCCTTCCTCCAACGGCGTGAGTTTGAATAGTTTGTTACACCCCGGGCCTGTTTTACAGGCAGATCTAACAGTTCTTATTCTGCGATGGAGACTTTATCGGTATGTCTTCAATGCAGATATCGAGAAAATGTATCGCCAAATTTTAATTCGTCCCGACCAAACCCCATTCCAGCGAATATTATATCGCTCGAATCCCGATGAAGACGTACAGGATTATGAGTTAAATACGGTCACGTTTGGTGTAAATTGTGCACCGTATTTAGCGATTCGAACCCTAATTCAACTGGCAAATGATAATGAAACCCTGAATCCTTTAGCATCGGAAATTCTGAGAACCCAAATGTATGTCGACGACGTACTAGCTGGCTCCCATGAGCTAGAAGATGCCTTCAGGAGACGCAATGAGCTAACCCATGTTCTTGAATCGGCTGGTTTCGTTTTGCGAAAATGGACAGCTAATCATATACGTCTACTGGAGGGTTTACCCTGCGAGAATCTGCTTAATGCGGACTTCTTGAGAATTTCTGATGCAAGTACGACTAAAACTCTTGGCTTGCGATGGAACGCTGATCACGACAGCTTCTATTTTAAACTTGTTGCGCAACCAAATCGGGATTTTGTTACTAAACGTGCTGTCTTATCTGAAATTGCAAAATTATTTGATCCTGCCGGTTGGCTTTCACCCAAGATTATCGTTGCAAAAATCATTATGCAACAAATATGGAAAGATAAGACAGATTGGGACGAATGTTTAAAACACCTTACCTTAATTCAATGGCGAACATTTTTAGATGATTATTTGAATATTGAGAAAATTAGGATACCCAGATGGGTTAATTTTCACCCAAATCAGGAAATTGAACTTCATGCATTTTGCGATGCATCTGAAAAGGCATATGGTGCAGCACTCTATGTAAGAAATTTGTCATCCGTGAATATAACGTCACATTTGCTAACTTCAAAGACAAAGGTAGCTCCAGTTAAGTCCGAAACATTACCCCGTTTAGAACTTTGCGGAGCGGCTTTGATGGCGAACATGGTAGAATCCCTGTGTAGTCAATTAAATCTTGACAAGAAAAGGATTTATCTATGGACTGATTCTACTATAGTTTTATCTTGGCTCAAAAAACCCCCGTGTCATTGGCCAACCTTTGTCAAGAATAGAGTAGCTTTGATCCTTAAGAAAGTTGGTAATGAAAATTGGTCTCACGTTGATTCTAAAGATAATCCAGCGGACTTGGCAAGTCGTGGAACTTTAGCCCGAGACCTGGCCGATAATTTTTTATGGTGGCACGGTCCTAAGTGGCTACGTCAACCCCGAGAAAATTGGCCTCAACAACCCCATATAAATCATATAAACCCAGAAGTTCAAACATATTCTGCGCAGATTGAACAATCGTATGACATACTCGAGCGATTTTCAGATTTACCCCATGCGATGCGAGTTCTTTCGTATTGTTTCAGGTGTTTCGAATTTTTGCAAACCAGGAAATATTCGCACAACACTTTAGAGTTAACCCATTCTGAGATGAAATTCACTCGAGATCGTTTAGTTCTAATATGTCAACGAAAGTTTATCCCAGAACATAAACAACTTTCTAAAGGTAACCCGTTGTCAAAGGGAAGTAATTTACTTACACTTAACCCGTTTATCGACTCAAAAGGATATGTCAGAATAAATGGTCGACTTGTACGGTCACCAGGTTTGACATATGATGAACGTTATCCTAAAATATTGCCGTATTCTGCACGCTTTACCCGTTTATTTGTGGAACATGTTCATAAATGCTCTGCTCATGGTGGACATTCTTTAATGCTCCGACTAGTGAGAAGTGAGTTTTGGGTCCCGAAATTGAAAAACTTGATTCGTACAGTAATTCGAAACTGCAAGGAATGTACCATATATCGAAAACAGTCCGGTCAGCAAATTATGGCTGCATTACCCCCTGAACGTGCGTCTCTGTCGAGACCGTTTACCCACACCGGACTAGATTTCGCAGGTCCGTTCGACATAAAATCATATGCTGGTAGAGGTTGTCGAATTACCAAAGGCTATGTTTTGGTTTTCGTATGTTTTGCAACGAAAGCAATTCATTTAGAAGCGACCGGTGATATGTCGACGGAAACATTCCTAGCGGCTTTCGCTCGTTTTTTCTCACGCCGTGGATGTCCTGCACATTTGTACTCTGATAACGGAACCGCATTCGTCGGTGCAGCTAATTTACTTGAGGTTGACCGAAAGCAGTTCTTAAGCGATATGAGAAATAGACTATTAGTACGAAATAGTTTTCAGCCAGTGGAATGGCATTTTATACCCCCCGGAGCTCCTCATATGGGCGGCTTGTGGGAAGCCGGCGTAAAGAGTGTAAAAACTCACTTACGTAAAATTTCTGGTGTGCAGAAATTCACATTTGAGGAGTTTGTAACTATGTTAACCCGCATTGAAGCATGTCTTAACTCGAGACCTTTAACGGCAATGAGTGACGATCCCACAGATTTAGTTCCATTAACCCCAGGACATTTTTTGGTAGGAGCACCACTTTTGATACCCCCTGAACCCGATCATTCTGATCTTCGTTTGAGTATTGCCAATAGATGGCAAAAGCTCAAGGTGCTTCACCACCAATTTGCTTTGAGATGGAAGGAGGAATACCTTAAGGAACTCCATCGGAGAGTAAAATGGAAATACCCACAAAAAGATTTTGAAGTAGGCGACTTAGTTGTGATCCGTCAGGATAATTTACCCCCAAATGAATGGCGGCTAGGTCGTATAGAGAAAACTTATTTAGGGCAAGATAGTAAAGTCCGCACTGCGGACGTGAGAACGGCTTCAGGCGTTTTCACAAGGCCTATAGTGAAGCTAGTTCTCTTACCCAATTCAGAAACCCACTGATTGTCTTTTTTTTCTCTCTCTTCTACGTCTTTTTCTTTTCCGCTCTGCAGTTATAATGGCATCCCGTCGTTTAGAGGTTCACCGCAATCCCGAAGAATCCTCAACTGAGGTTAAGCGACCACTCCGTGATGAGAGCCTTAGGGACTGTCGCTTGTGTAAGAGTGAGCACGCACTGAGGCTTTGCCCCAAATTTCGTAGAATGCCGGTGGGGGAGCGGTGGGAAACTGTTAAACGTTTTCAATACTGCTTCAACTGCTTGGCACACACTCACATGGTGTCTAAATGCAAAAGCCGTGAAAGGTGCATGGAGTGTTGTGCCGAGCACCACACGCTTCTCCACCGCCATAAAAGGCAACGTGGCACCCGAAACCCCGCGCGAAAAAGTGATACTCAAGCAAGCGGCAGTTCTAAGGCTCAGAAGAAGAAGAGGAACAAACGAGGAAAGAAGGCCGCCAAGAAACCCGGCGCGAATAATAACCAGGCCTGTTCCTGCTCCTGTCAGCAGCACAACAAACAACAACCACAACGCCAACTGCAGCCACATATGGCACAAAATTCTACCCCAGCTACAATAATAATAAATGTTATGTCGGGGCATATTGCCTCTTAATTTTTTATTATTGTTTTTATTTATAAAAAAAAAAAAAAAAAAATGATATAAATGAATTTTTTTTAAACAAAAGAAGAAAGATCTACTTTTTTTATTTTTTTTTCTATTTACCCAAAGATTTTATTCCCCCCAGTCACCCGAAGCGTCATCTGAAGACTACAGCGAACCCGAAGTCAATGGTCATCCTGAGCAGGACCTTTATCCAGTGTCACATCAGAGTTTCTACCCCGGATCAAAGCAGAACTCATCATCCATATTGTATTTTTTATTTATCTAAAAAATTGTTACAAATCGTAAACTCTGTTTTCAGCTCACATTTGACCCGCGTTTTTTCTTAGCCTTCCTTGTTGCAGTATTGCAAGGGGGGCGGGATGTTTACGCGCATAGTGTAAAAGGCCACCTGTCAAATTATTGTTCAGTGGCCTTTTCTATGTTTTCCTTTGGCGCACATTAATCCGCTCTTTTTCTATTATTACATATTGTCAAATTACTTACTCTTGTAAACCCAACCCGAACGGTACGTAATTACCAAAATAACCCGAAAAGATTAAATAAATCTATAAATAATATTATTTGAATTCAACCCCCTAATACTCTGTGTTTTTTATTTCCTATATTTTCTTGGTTTAAATATTCCGGAGAACATATAGGCACTTTTTTCTTAAAAAATTGTATCTATAAATTTTTCTTTAAAAATTTTATCCCCAAATTTTTCTTTAAAAATCTTTTTCATCAAAAAATTTCCAAAGAAATTTTTTCAACAAAAACTTTTTAAAGAGACTTTTTCATTAAAAATTTTCCAAAGAAACTCTTTCTTCTAAAGAAATTTGTTCATCAAAAATATTCTAAAGAAATTTTTCATCAAAAGTTTTCTAAAGAAACTTTTTCCCCAATAATTTTCTACAGAAATTTTTTCATCAAAAATTTTCTTAAGAAACTTTTTCACCAAAACCTTTATAAAGAAACTTTTTCATTAAGAATATTATTAAGAAATTTTTGTATCAAAAATTTTAGAAAAAAATTTTTTTTTACTAAAAATTTTTTCATAAAAATTTTTTAAAGAAATTTTTCATCAAAAACTTTCTAAAGAAATTTTTTCACCAAAAATTTCCTAAAGAAATATTTTTATAACAAATTATCTAGAGAATTTTTTCATGAATATTTCTAAAGAAATATTTTCATTGAAAAGAAAGAAATTATTTCATCAAACTTTTTCATCAAAAATTTTCAAAAGAAACTTTTTCATCAAAAATTTTCCAAAGAAATTTTTTCCACAAAAATTTTCTAAAAAAGCTTTTCATTTAAAATTTTCTAAAGAAATTTGTTTATCAAAAATTTGATAGAAAAATTTTTCAACAAAAATTTTCTAAAGAATTTTTTTCATAAAAAATTTTCAAAAGAACTTTTTTTATTAAAAATTTCCTAAAGAAGTTTTTTCATCAAAAATTTTCTACAGACATTTTTTCAGCAACAATTTTCTATAGAAATTTTTTATTTAAAATTTTCTAAAGAACTTCTTCACCAAAAATTTTCTACAGAAACTTTCTCATATAAAATTTTCTAAAGAAATTTTTTTGTCAAAAATTTTCCAACGAAACTTTTTCATTAAAAATTTTCTAAGAAAATTTGTTCGTCTAAAATTTTCTAAAGAAACTTCTTCATCAAAAAATTTCTAAATAATCTTTTAATCAAAAGTTTTTCATGGAAATGTTTTCGCTAAAATTTTTTTTCATTAAAAATTTTCTAAAGAAATTTTTTAATCTAAAATTTTCGAAAAAAAAATTTTTAACAAAAATTTTCTAAAGAAATACTTTCACCAATAACTTTCAAAAGAAATTTTTCTATCAAAAATTTCCTAAAAATTTTCTTTCATCAAAAATTTTCTATTTTTGATGAAAAGATTTTTTTTTCATCAAAAATTTTCTAAAAAAATTTTTTCATCAAAAAGTTTTTTCATGAAAAACTGTCCAAAAACAAATATCTTGAATTTTCTTTATAAATTTTTTCATCAAAAATTTTCTAAAGGAATTTTTTTAATGAAAATTTTTTTAACAAAAACTTACTACAGAAACATTTTCATCAAAAATTTTCTACAGAAATTTTTTTATCAAAAGATTAATATAGAAATTTGTTCAATCAAAAATTTGCTGTAGAAACTTTTTTTAAACAATTTTCTGAAGAAATTTTGTTATCAACAATTCCCTATAACAATTCTCTATAGAAATTTTTTCAACAAAAAATTTTATATAAAAACTTTTTTATCAAAGATTTTCGTTAGAAACTTTTTCGTCAAAAATTTGCTATAGAATTTTTTCATTAAAAATTTTCTAAAGAAAGTTTTTCATCAAAATTTTTTAAAGAAACATTTTAATCAAAAATTTTCTCTATAAATCTTTTTTATCGAAAATTTTCTAAAGAAATTTTTTCATCAGCAATTTTCTAAAGAAATTTTTTTTATCAAAAATTTTATAAAGAAATTTTTGCGTCAAAAATTTTCTAAACAAATTTTTTTTATTAAAAATTTTTTTAAAGAAATTATTGATGAAAAAATTTTATTAGAATATTTTTCATGAAAAAACTTCTTTAGAAAATTTTTCATGAAAAAAATTTTTTAGGAAATTTTTCATGAAAAAATTATTTTGTCAAAAATTTCCTAAAGAAATTTTTTCACGAAAAATTTTCTAAAGAAATTTTTTCACCAAAAATTTTCTAAGGAAATTTTCTTATGATGATTTTTCTATAGAATTTTTTTAATCAAAAATTTTCAAAAGAAATTTTTTCATCAAAAATTTTCTAAAGAATTTTTTTCATCAAAAATTTTCTAAAGAATTTTTTTCATCAAAAATTTTCTAAAGAATTTTTTTCATCAAAAATTTTTTTAAGAAATTTTTTTTTATCAAAAATTATTATTTCAAAAATTCATAAAAAATTTTCTATTGAAATTTTTTGATCAAAAATTAACCAAAGAATTTTTTTATCAAAAATTTGCTAAAGAAATTTTTTTATCAAAAATTTGCTAAAGAAATTTTTTTATCAAAAATTTTTTTATAAAAAATTTTTTATAGAAATTTTTTCATCAAAAATTTTCTTAAAAATTTTTAAAACAAAAATTTTCTTAAGAATTTTTTCATAAAAAATTTAGTTAAGAATTTTTTCATAAAAAATTTAGTTAAGAAATTTTCTCATCAAAAAAATTCTAATGAAATTTTTTTATCAAAAATTTTCTCTAAAAATTTTTCATCAAAAATTTTCTATAAAAGTTTTTTTATCTGAAACTTTTTTAGAAAATTTATAAGGAAATAAATTAATTTTCCTAGCGACTCTAAAATAAACAAGCAAGACTTTACAAAACTTAATTTTAAAGTAATTTTCTTGACAAAAATATTTAAATTGCTCTAAAAGTCTAACAAAAACTTATAAAATTTTTGCAAATTATCCTCATTTCCCTTACAAAGTTCCTTCCTACTTTACAAAAATCTATGTTAATATAAACTTATTATACTCCAAAACCTTAAACCATATCTTTTTCCTTAAATTTCCTTTAAAATAACCACAAATTTCAAATATTTATTTTTAAGAACACCATGACGTATGATTAATATTAATTCCTGACTTACTTAAGAAAATCCCTTGTAACTTTTAAACCTTTTAAACCTTAAAGCAAATTTTAAATATTTAAACACCCAACGAAAGCCAAGATCTTAAGTAAACCAAAATCTAAAATGAATATTTATTATCTATACTTCTTATCTACAGAAATAGCTAAAAAAAATCTAAAATTTTGTCCTTAAATTTGAAGAGCTTTTTAAATTTGCATGACATGAGCTTAACAAACACTTCATCACTAGATGTTTTTATAACTTAATCACAAAAAAACATCTTATAAAAATGGTTTCAATAACCATTATATAGAAAATGACAAAAAAGTAACCATTTTCTAAATGAAGTGTGAAGAAATTTAAAAAAAAAAAAAAATTCCACACACTTAAATTAAATAAACTTTTTTTCGTCGCTCTTGATAAAAATTTCTTACAAGAAATTTATTTTATTAAACATTTTCTCAGGCTTTTTTGTCAAAATGTAAAAATCATAATGTATTTTTATGTAAATGTGTCAAAAAAATATACATATTTAAAAAGATGATTACAAACAATATGCAAAGTTATTGTCAAAATAACACTTACCCATATTTACGTACTAACATTACACTTACATTTACTTAGACATACAAAGACCCTTGTCACACACACTCAAGCCTAACCCACCCTTAGACCTATGTTTACTTATACATATGCATGTCTGTCCCCACTTCCTTCTAAGAATGTTCATAAGCTTTATAACAATTTGTCAGTGGAAAGCAGCAGCAAAAAATCAAAAATTTGTTCTGATTTTTTTCTTTGCGGAATTCTTAAGGGAGTACATGCTGGCAAATGAACTTGCTAAAGTCTTCTCAAGAAAACAACATCATCTTATTTTTTTTTTTTTTTGGTTGTTAAAAAGTCCCCATTTATTTCGTTGAAAGCAACTAAAGAGCATAAAAAACATAATAAATTTATACACTTAAACAAATTCATATTAAGGCAAGTATTTATAGAGAATTTCTGCTGGTATATGTAAAATATATATAAAATCTGAGGCTGACTGAAACAAGAATGTGCGGGATTTAACCCTTACCTAAAAATGTTGATTAAAGTTTAAATTCTTAACATATATTAAGATACCGGAATAATTTGAATGATTAGAATTTGAGACATACGTTCTGAAGAATAGGACAAGGTTGATATAATTCTGAAAATATTTCATAAAATCCGAATCCGTTGAAGTCCTTATAAAGACTAATCAAAAGCCATAAGCTTAAGCTTTCGGTTTCTTTAAACACACTAATCCTATCTCTATTGGTTTGGAAGAAATATTACATTTTTCCAAGAAAGTCATGAATTAATATTAATCATACGTCATGTATGAAAGAAAAATAAAATAATGAAAAGCATATCAAAAATTTTCTATAGAACTTTATTTATCAAATATTTTATATAGAAATTTTTTCTTAACAAAAATTTTGTATAAAAATTTATACCACAAAAATATTTCTTTAAAATTTTTTTCATTTTATTTTTTTTTTTGTAATTTTGAATAGAATTTTTTATTATACAAATCTGTTATAGTTATTTTTTCACCAAAAATTTTTTATAGAATTTTTTTCACCAAAAATTTTCTATAGAAATTTTTTGATAAAAAATTTTCTAAAGAAATTTTTTATTCAAAATTTTTCTAAAGAAATTTTTTTAACAAAAATTTTCAAAAGAAAGCTTTTCACCAAAAATTTTCTAAACAAACTTTTTTATCAAAAATTTTCTAAAGAAAATTTTGTTTCAAAACGAAACTTTTTTATCAAAAATTTTCTATGGAAACTTTCCTAAAAATATTTTTTTTCATCAAAACTTTCCAATAAAAGTTTTTTCATCGAAACTTTCCTATTAATATTTTTTCACCAAAAATTTCCTAAAGAAATTTTTTTAACAAGAAATTTTTTCGTCAAAAATTAGCTAAAGAAACTTTTTTATTAATAAATTGCAAAAGAAAGTTTTTGATCAAAAATTTTCTACAGAAACTGTTTCTCCAAAAATTTTCTAAAGAAACCTTTTCATCAAAAACTATCTAAAGAAACTTTTTTGTCAAAAATTTTCTAAAGAAACTTTTTCATCAAAAATTTTCTACAGAAAATTTCTCTTCAAAAATTTTCTAAAGAAACATTTTCATTAAAAGTTTTCCGAAGAAACTTTTTCATCAAAAATTTTCTTAATAAATTTTTTCATCAAAAATTTTCTAAAGATTTTTTTTCCTCAAATATTTTCTAAAGAATTTTTTGTCATCAATAATTTTCTAAAGAAATTTTTTCACTAAAAGTTTTCTTATAAAACTTTTTTCATCCAAAATTTGTTCATTAAAAATTTTCTAAAAAAATTTTTCGATCAAAAATTTTCTTAAGAAATTTTTTCATCAAAAATTTTCTAACGAAATTTTTTTTATCAAAAATTTTCTAAAAAAATTTATTGATCAAAAATTTTCTAAAGAAATTTTTTGATCAAAAATTTTCTGAAGAAATTTTTTGATCAAACATTTTCTAAAGAAATTTTTTGATCAAAAATTTTCTAAAGAAATTTTTTGATCAAAAATTTTCTAAAGAAATTTTTTGATCAAAAATTTTCTAAAGAAATTTTTTGATCAAAAATTTTCTAAATAAATTTTTTGATCAAAAATTTTCTAAATAAATTTTTTGATCAAAAATTCTCTAAATAAAGTTTTTGATCAAAAATTTTCTAAAGAAATTTTTTGATCAAAAATTTTCCAATGAAATTTTTTGATCAAAAATTTTCAAAAGAAATTTTTTCATCAAAAATTTCCTATAGAAATTTTTTGATCAAAAATTTTCTAAAGAAATTTTTTAATCAAAAATTTTCAAAAGAAATTTTTTCATCAAAAATTTCCTATAGAAATTTCCTATAGAAATTGTTTCATAAAAAATTTCCTACAAAAATTTGTTTATCAAAAGTTTTCTATAGAAATTTTTTCATCAAAAGTTTCCTATAGAAATTTTTTCATCAAAAATTTCCTATAGAAATTATTTCATCAAAAATTTCCTATAGAAATTTTTGCATAAAAAATTTCCTATAGACATTTTTTCATCAAAAATTTCCTTAAGAAATTTTTTCATCAAAAATTTCCTATAGAAATTTTAACATTAAAAATTTTCTATAGAAATTTTTTCATCAAAAATTTTCTATAGAAATTTTTTCATCAACAATTTTTTTTAGAAATTTTTTTTCATCAAAAATTTCCTATAGAAATTTTTTCATCAAAAATTTCCTATAGATCAATTTTTTTTATCAAAAATTTCCTATAAAAATTTTTTAATCAAAAATTTTTTTTAGAAATTTTTTTCATCAAAAATTTCCTATAGAAATTTTTTCATCAAAAATTTCCTATAGAAATTTTTTCATCACAAAAATTTCCTATAGAAATTTTTTCATCAAAAATTTCCTGTATGAATTTTTTCATGAAAATTTGCCTTTAGAAGGTTTTTCATCAAAAATTTCCTATAGAAATTTTAACATTAAAAATTTCCTATAGAAATTTTTTCATCAAAAATTTTCTATAAAAATTTTTTCATCAAAAATTTCCTCTAAAAATTTTTTCGCAAAAAATTTCCTATAGAAATTTTTTCATCAAAAATTTCATATAGAAATTTTTCATCAAAAATTTCCTATAGATCAATTTTTTTTTATCATATATATAATATATCATTATATACAAATTTTTTAGTCAAAAATTTTTTTTAGAAATTTTTTTCATCAAAAATTTCCTATAGAAATTTTTTCATCAAAAATTTCCTACAGAAATTTTTTCATCAAAAATTTCCTATAGATCAATTTTTTTTATCAAAAATTTCCTATAAAAATTTTTTAATCAAAAATTTTTTTTAGAAATTTTTTTCATCAAAAATTTCCTATAGAAATTTTTTCATCAAAAATTTCCTATAGATCAATTTTTTTTATCAAAAATTTCCTATAAAAATGTTTTAATAAAAATTTTTTTTTAGAAATTTTTTCATCAAAAATTTCCTATAGAAATTTTTTCATAAAAAATTTTCTATAAAAATTTTTTAATCAAAATTTTTTTTTAGAAATTTTTTCATCAAAAATTTCCTATAGAAATTTTTTCATCAAAATTTTCCTATAGAAATTTTTTCATCAAAAATTTCCTATAGAATTTTTTTTTATCAAAAATGAATATTAATCGGACGCTAACCAAACATTTTCTTGGTAAATCTCATATGAGATTTTCTAATAATTTCATGGAGATAATTTATTTACCCAGTTATAAAAGAAAAATCTCACATTTAAATGTTCTTATTGTACAGCAGAAACATAAAACAATTTCAAAATTGTCTAACAAAACATTTAGATGTTGAAAAATTTTTAATATGTCACGTTTAAACAATTGCTTATTATCCAGCTCCACCTTCTAAACGACAACATAAAATGCACATGATGTAGGGAAAATATAAAGAAAATATATGAAAGCCTCATAGGGAGGAGGTGATTTACAAAAATGGCAATACAAAGTCAAATAAAAGAGACAAAGTGGGAAACGGAAACCCTTTGGATTGTGTGTGTGTGTTCGTTTGGTGTAAAATAAAAAGCAAAGGACAACACATTTGTTTAATATTATGACTGACTATCCCTTTTGCAATTTCATATTCATTCATGTTATGAAAAAAACGCTTATGTCTTTACACTTGGCTCCCTGCATGTGTCTGTGTTTAGAAAATAGGTGTATGTGTGTGTGTAGCGGTGTAATGGTGTAAGTATAATAAATGTTATTTAACTTAAGGATTATTACGTACATTCATTCATTCATTCATTCGTTGATTTTGCTTTTTTTATAGTTATTGTTATAGTTTAACATTTTTGTTACGCTTATTTCTAAATAACATGTTGCTCTAACTACATTCCCTCGAGGACAAGCGAATTTCTATACAGAATTATAGAAAGGGGGAAATGGAAAATGTTAGCAGTATGAAGGGAACGTTTGTATTAACTATATGTGTCCCGTAAAAGGTGTGATGGCATAAACATAAATATGACTTTAAATATGATTTATAAACACTTTGCATGTTTGCTTTTCTCCTTCTGCTGTTAAATACATACAAAGCAAAAAGTGACACAACATTTTATATCTTTGAAATGTAAATTATAAATAGTTTAAAATTTTTTGTTATTTTTGAAAAGTCCTATTTATAGTTTAGCCTTGTCAGGTTTATGATTAATTTGTTAAAAGTGTTTTAAAATAGTTTAAAATTTTTTGTACATTTGAAAAGTTTTGTTCACAAAATTTTTTGCCACCCACCGAAATGATCAAGAATGCTATAGAAAGTTTGCTGCAAAAATGTTTATCGAAAATTGTTGTTGAATAAATTTCTATAGAAAAATTTTTGCTGAAAAAATTTCTATAGAAAAATTTTTGATGAAAATATTTCTATTGAAAAATGTTTGATAAAAAAATTTTTGGTGCAAAAATGTCTATAAAATGATTTTGATAAAAAAAATACATTATAAATTTTTAGAAAATTTTTGATGAAAAATTTCTATAGAAAATTTTTAGAAATTAAGAGTTTTTGAAAAATTTCTGTAGAAAGTTTCGATGAATTCCTATGGAAAATTTTTGATGAAAAAATTTCTTTAGAATTTTTTTTTTTTTTTAATTTCTTAGAAAATTTTTGATGTAAAAAAAATTCTACAAAAAATTTTTCATACAAATTTTTTTTTCTAAATTCTTGATAAAACAAATTTCTATAGAAAATTTTTGGTAAAAAATATAGAAATATAACATTTTTGAAGGAAAAGATTCTTTAGAAAGTTTTGATGAAAAAATTTCTTTAGAAAATTTTTGATGTAAAAGCTTCTTTAGGAAATTGTTGATGAAAAGATTTCTATAGAAAATTTTTGACGAAAAAGTTTCCAAAGAAAATTTTCTACGAAAAAGTTTCTATAAAAAAATTTTATGAAAAATTTTCTATAGAAAACTTTCAATAAAAAATTGTTGATGCAAAAAATCCTATAGACAACCTCTGAGAAAATTTTTTATAAAAAAAATGCTATGAAATTTTTTTGTGGAAAAATTTCTATAGAAAATATTTAATGAAATTTTTTTCCCCAAAAAAATTTTTGGTGAAAGAGTTTCAATAAAAAATGTTGATGAAAAAATTTCTTCATGAAATTTTTGACGAAAAAAAAATTTCTGTAGGAAATTTTTGAAAAAAAAAATTCTGTAGTAAATTTTTGATAAAAAAAAAATTTCTGTAGGAAATTTTTGATAAAAAAAATGTCCGTAGGAAATTTTGGATAAAACAAATTTCTGTAGGAAATTTTTGATGAAAAAATTTCTATAGGAAATATTTGATGAAAAAATTTCTATAGGAAATATTTGATGAAAAAATTTCTATAGGAAATTTTTGATGAAAAAATTTCTATAGGAAATTTTTGATGAAAAAATTTCTGTAGGAAATTTTTGATGAAAAAATTTCTATAGGAAATTTTTGATGAAAAAATTTCTATAGGAAATTTTTGATGAAAAAATTTCTATAGGAAATTTTTGACGAAAAAATTTCTATAGGAAATTTTTGATGAAAAAATGTCTATAGGAAATTTTTGATGAAAAAATTTCTATAGGAAATTTTTAATAAAAAAAATTTCTATAGAAAATTTTGATGAAAAAATTTCTATAGGAAATTTCTGATAAAAAAATGTCCGTAGGAAATTTTTGATAAAACAAATTTCTGTAGGAAATTTTTGATTAAAAAACTTCAATAGGAAATTTTTGATGAAAAAATTTCTATAGGAAATTTTTGATGAAAAAATTTCTATATGAAATTTTTGATGAAAAAATTTCTATAGAAAATTTTTGGTAAAAAAATTTCTATAGAAAATTTTTGGTAGAAAAAATTTCTATAGAAAAATTTGATTAAATTATTTCTATTGGAAATTTTTAACAAAAAAAATTCTATAGAAAATTTTTGATGAACAAATTTCTATTTCTATGAAAAATTTCTAAAGAAATATTTTTATGAACGTTATTTCTTTATAAAATTTTCTACGGAAAATTTTCTATAGAAAATTCTTGATCAAAATATTTCTATAGAAAAGTATTGATGAAAAAATTAAAATAGAAAATTTTTAATAAAAGTTTCTATAGAAAATTTTTAATGAAAAAATACCTACCGCAATTTTTTTATGAAAAAATTTCTTTAGAAAAAATCTTATATAGAAAATTTTTTAATGAAAAAATTTCTATATTAAATCTTTGTTAAAATTTCTAAAGGTTATTTTTGACAAAAAAATTTCTGTAGGAAATGAAAAAATTCCTATAGAAATTGTTTGATAACAAAATTGATTGAAATGTTTCTAAATTGATGAAAATGTTACTAGAAAAAATTTTTGATTATAAAAAATTTGAGAAAAAAATCTTGATGAAAAAGTTTCCATAAAAAAATTTTTGACAAAAAAATTTCTATAGGAAATTTTTGACAAAAAAATTTCTGTAGGAAATTTTGAATTCAAAAATTACTATAGAAAAGTTTTCTATAAAAAATTTTTATACGAAAAAAATTCTATAGAAAATTTTTTGATAAAAAAATTTCTATTGATGATATTCCTTAAAAATATTTCAATAGAAAATTTTGTTAAAACATTTTTGAAAAAATTTTTTAAATATTTCAATAGAATATTTTGTTCAAACATTCTTTAAAAAATTTTTTATGAAAAAATTTCTGTAGAAAATTGATGATGAAAAATTTCTATAAAAAATTTGTAATGAAAAAATTGTTGATAAAAAAATTCTATAGAATATTTTTGATAAAAAAAAATTTAGGGAATTTTTTTATTGAAAAAAATTCTTTTGAAAATTTTTGATGGAAAAATTTCTATAAAAAAATTTTAATAAAAATTTTTGTATAGAAAATTTTTGATAAAAAAGTTCCTACAGAAAATTTTGTGGAGAATTTTTGGTAAAAATGTTTCTATAGAAACATCTTAATAAAAATGTTTCTATAGGAAATTTTTGATAAAATAAGTTTTTAAAGAAAATGCCGTATAAAAAAGTTTCTAGAGAAACTTTTTTATGAAAAAATTTCAATAGAAAATTTTTTATAAAAATATTTCTATGGAAAATTTTTGATGAAAAAATTTGTATGGAAAATTTTTTATGAAAAAATTTCTGTTGAAAATTTTTTATGAAAAAATTTTTATGAAAAAATTTCTATAGAAAATTTTTTATGAAAAAATTTCTATAGAAAATTTTTTATAATAAAATTTCTATAGAAAATTTTTTATGAAAAAATTTCTATAGAAAATTTTTTATGAAAAAATTTCTATAGAAAATTTTTTATGAAAAAATTTCTATAGAAAATTTTTTATGAAAAAATTTCTATAGAAAATTTTTTATGAAAAAATTTCTATAGAAAATTTTTTATGAAAAAATTTCTATAGAAAATTTTTTATAATAAAATTTCTATAGAAAATTTTTTATAATAAAATTTCTATAGACAATTTTTAATGAAATAATTTCTATAGACAATTTTTAATGAAAAAATTTCTGTAGAAAACTTTTGAGTAAATAATTTATATAGACAATTTCTAATAAAAAGATTCTATATAAATTTTTTTTGATTATAAGGTTTCTATAGATATTTTGGATGAAAAAAATTGCGATTGGAAATCAAAAAAAAAAAAAAAAAATTAACAATTTTTTATGAAAATATATCTTTAGAAAATTTTTTATGAAAACATTTTTTTAAAAAATTTTTTATTAACAAATTTCTTTAGAAAATTTTAATGAAAATATTTTTTTAGAGAATTTCCTAAGAAAAAATTTCTATAAAAAATTTTCGATGAAAAAATTTCTATGGGAAATTTTTTACAAAAAATATCTGTAGGAAATTATTAATAAAACAGTTTCTATAGAAAATTTTTGGTAAAAAAGTTTGTTTAGAAAATTTTTGTTAAAAAAATTTTGAATGAAAAAATTTCTATAGAAAATTTTTGGTTTAAAAATATCTATAGAAAATTTTTGATGAAAAATTTCTTTAGAAAATTTTTTATGAAAAATTTCTTTTTTTTCTTTTTTTATGAAAAAATTTCTATAGAAAACTTTTTAAGAAAAAATTTCTATAGAAAATTTTTTATGAAAAAATTTCTATAGAAAATTTTTTATAAAAATATTTCTATAGAAAATTTTTTATGGAACTATTTCCTTAACTAGTTTTGTATGACAAAGTTTTTTTGGAAAATTTTTATGAAAAAATTTCTTTAGAAAAAAATTTCTTAAAGAAAATATTATTCTTCTTAGCATTTATCTGACTTATAAATATTCAAATAATTGCCAAGTTAACGCCTTTTAAACGCCCATTAATTTTTATCAATAATAATTAATATTAATCATACGTCATGGTGCCCTAGCCAAGTCAGCGATAATGAGTTTCTGGATAAATTTTTAAGTAATTTAGTGATTTTCACTTTATTTTACTCAAAAATAATTGATTTTCTTTAGAACATAATGAACATTTTTCGTATAATTTTACTGAAATTCAAATATTCTGCCTTGTCTCTAATCGTCTCAATAAACACATGACAAACATTTGCCACTTAATCAAAAAATTCTTTAAAAATCATTAACACAAAAATTTTAAACTCATTGAACTCATGCCCCAAAATATGTTTCAGTTTTTTGTTTCTTATTTCGTAAACACCACAAACTTTCAGACATTAAAAGAATACTTTAAGGCGTATAAGAGTAAACAATTTCTAAATATTCTGTTACTTAAATAAAAATCAAAAGCAAAAAGAAAATTTTCAAACAAACTTTTTAAAACAAAAAGTTTAAAGTATAAAAAAATTAATCTTGCAACAAAGTTTTTTAATATTTTTGTTTGTTTTTGATGCATGAAACCCCTCGATAGATTGAAGCTCAAGAAATTTAAAAAAAAGACTGTAGTTAGAGGGGCCAGTTTGGTTGATGGTTGGAAACAAAGTTAAGCAGAAAGTAAAACATGTTCGATACAAGGGACTTTGGGAGTATAAAGGGATTTTAATTCATGAGTTGAGGGACCAAGTCCTCTTGTATATCATTCAATTGTCATTTATTACAAAATCCCGCTTAAATGTCAATGTCAGTTAGGAAAAAGAAGCATTTTTTTTTGAAATGGAGCTTTTTTAATAAATTTTGAAATTTTCCTGGTTTTATGCTATATTTTTCTTGTTTTTAGTTTTTTTTATTTTTGTGGATATTTTTGGTCTTTAGAACGTTCTTGGGGAATCATAAAGGAAAAATTGTGTTGCCAGGAAGAAAATAGATAAATAAAACTGTCATTTAATGTTATTTCTTATCTACTATATAAAATTTCTATCCACCATTTTTTTCAAGTTAAGAATGGAATAGTAATAGATATCAGGAGTTATAGAATACTTAAACAATTACAGACATAATTTTATATTTAACTGAAAATTTCAGATTCAGCTACATTTTCTCCTAAGTTAAAATTTATAGTGAAACTTTTAAATTTGACAGAAAATCCTAAGTTATGATTTTGAAATTTTTGGTCAAAACAAAAAGTTTTTCGTGTGAAATCATCCTAGAAATATCTTCCTTTTCCTCTTTAAACTTAATAAAATCAAAACATATTTAAATATGAATTTTATACTATCAAGTAAATAGATACTTATGTACTTAAGTCACTTAGGTTTTTTGTTATAAATAAATTTTGGACCAACAAAAATAGAAAAACTCATAGATAATGTAGAGAGTATTTAAAATTACGCCTAAAAATATACTTTAGTTACATTTCGGTTATTTATTGCCACTTAACATAGACAAGATGTGAATTTTTAAAAAGATTTTAATATAGAACAAGATGAAAAGGAAAACTTTTCCTAAGAATCTTAACACATAAGACACTGTGAGACAGAAGTATCAAAAAAATTTTCTCAAAAATAAAAATAAGAAATTTAAAAAAGAAATTCATACAAAAATAAGAAATTTCTTATGAAAATATGAAATTTTTTAAAAATTTCTTATAAAAATTTTTCAACTTTTTAAAAAATATCCTAAAAAATAAAAAGAATTTTTGAAAAAATTTCTTTAAAAATAATAAATTTTTTATAAATTTCCCATAAAAATTATAAATTTTTGATCAATTTCCTTTACAACTAAAAGTTTTTTGAAAATTGCTATAAAAATAACAATTTTTTGAAATTTTTCTTATAATAATAAGAAATTTTCGATAAATTTCCTATAAAAATAAGAAATTTCCTATAGAAATCGGAAATTTATTAAAACTTAATTTAAAAATAAGAAATTTCTGAAAAATTTCTTATAAAATTATAAAATCTTGGAAAAATTTCTTATAAAAATAAAAAAAAATTAAAAAAAAGAAATTTTTGAAAAATTTCTATAAAAATTAGAAATTTTTGAAAAATTTCCTATAAACATAAGAAATTTTTTAAAAATTTCCTATAAAAACAGGAAATTTTTGAAAAATTTCCTATAAAATAGGAAATTTTTGAAAAATTTCCTATAAAAATAGGAAATTTTTGAAAAATTTCCTATAAAAATAGGAAATTTTTGAAAAATTTCCTATAAAAATAGGAAATTTTTGAAAAATTTCCTATAAAAATAGGAAATTTTTGAAAAATTTCCTATAAAAATAGGAAATTTTTGAAAATTTTCCTATAAAAATAGGAAATTTTTGAAAAATTTCCTATAAAAATAGGAAATTTTTGAAAAATTTCCTATAAAAATAGGAAATTTTTGAAAAATTTCCTATAAAAATAGGAAATTTTTGAAAAATTTCCTATAAAAATAGGAAATTTTTGAAAAATTTCCTATAAAAATAGGAAATTTTTGAAAAATTTCCTATAAAAATAGGAAATTTTTGAAAAATTTCCTATAAAAATAGGAAATTTTTCAAAAATTTCCTATTTCTATAGGAAATTTTTTAAAAATTTACTATTTTTATGGGAAATTTTTCAAAAATTTACTATTTTTATAGGAAATTTTTCAAAAATTTCCAATTTTTATAGGAAATTTTTCAAAAATGTCCTATTTTTATAGGAAATTTTTCAAAAATTTCCTATTTTTATAGGAAATTTTTCAAAAATTTCCTTTTTCTATAGGAAATTTTTCAAAAATTTCCTATTTTTATAGGAAATTTTTCAAAAATTTCCTATTTTTATAGGAAATTTTTCAAAAATTTCCTATTTTTATAGGAAATTTTTCAAAAATTTCCTATTTTTATAGGAAATTTTTCAAAAATTTCCTATTTTTATAGGAAATTTTTCAAAAATTTCCTATTTTTATAGGAAATTTTTCAAAAATTTCCTATTTTTATAGGAAATTTTTCAAAAATTTCCTATTTTTATAGGAAATTTTTCAAAAATTTCGTATTTTTATAGGAAATTTTTCAAAAAATTTCCTATTTTTATAGGAAGTTTTTCAAAAATTTCCTATTTTTATAGGAAATTTTTCAAAAATTTCCTATTTTTATAGGAAATTTTTCAAAAATTTCCTATTTTTATAGGAAATTTTTCAAAAATTTCCTATTTTTATAGGAAAGTTTTCAAAAATTTCCTATTTTTATAGGAAAGTTTTCAAAAATTTCCTATTTTTATAGGAAAGTTTTCAAAAATTTCCTATTTTTATAGGAAATTTTTCAAAAATTTCCTATTTTTATAGGAAATTTTTCAAAAATTTCCTATTTTTATAGGAAATTTTTCAAAAATTTCCTATTTTTATAGGAAATTTTTCAAAAATTTCCTATTTTTATAGGAAATTTTTCAAAAATTTCCTATTTTTATAGGAAATTTTTCAAAAATTTCCTATTTTTATAGGAAATTTTTCAAAAATTTCCTATTTTTATAGGAAATTTTTCAAAAATTTCCTATTTTTATAGGAAATTTTTCAAAAATTTCCTATTTTTATAGGAAATTTTTCAAAAATTTCCTATTTTTATAGGAAAATTTTCAAAAATTTCCTATTTTTATAGGAAAAAAAATTTCCTATAAAAATAGGAAATTTTTGAAAAATTTCCTATAAAAATAGGAAATTTTTGAAAAATTTCCTATAAAAATAGGAAATTTTTGAAAAATTTCCTATAAAAATAGGAAATTTTTGAAAACTTTCCTATAAAAATAGGAAATTTTTGAAAACTTTCCTATAAAAATAGGAAATTTTTGAAAACTTTCCTATAAAAATAGGAAATTTTTGAAAAATTTCCTATAAAAATAGGAAATTTTTGAAAAATTTCCTATAAAAATAGGAAATTTTTGAAAAATTTCCTATAAAAATAGGAAATTTTTGAAAAACTTCCTATAAAAATAGGAAATTTTTTGAAAAATTTCCTATAAAAATACGAAATTTTTGAAAAATTTCCTATAAAAATAGGAAATTTTTGAAAAATTTCCTATAAAAATATGAAATTTTTGAAAAATTTCCTATAAAAATAGGACACTTTTGAAAAATTTCCTATAAAAATTGGAAATTTTTGAAAAATTTCCTATAAAAATAGTAAATTTTTGAAAAATTTCCCATAAAAATAGTAAATTTTTAAAAAATTTCCTATAGAAATAGGAAATTTTTGAAAAATTTCCTATAAAAATAGTTAATTTGTGAAAAATTTCCTATAAAAATAGTAAATTTTTGAAAACTTTCCTATAAAAATAATAAATTTTTGAAAAATTTCCTATAAAAATAGTAAATTTTTGAAAAATTTCCTATAAAAATAGTAAATTTTTGAAAAGCTTCCTATAAAAATAGTAAATTTTTGAAAAATTTCCTATAAAAATAGTCAATTTTTGAAAATTTTCCTATAAAAATAGTAAGTTTTTGAAAAATTTCCTATAAAAATAGTAAATTTTCGAAATATTTCCTATAAAAATAGTACATTTTTAAAAAATTTCCCATACAAATAGTAAATTTTTGAAATTTTTCCTATAAAAATAGTAAATTTTTGAAAAATTTCCTATAAAAATAGTAAATTTTTCAAAAATTTCCTATTTTTTAAGAATTTTTCCAAAAATTTCCTATTTCTTAAGAAATTTTTCAAAAATTTTCTATTTTTATAGGAAATTTTTCAAAAATTTTTTATTGTTATAGGAAATTTTTCAAAAATTTCTTATTTTTATAGGAAAATTTTCAAAAATTTTTTATTTTTATAGGAAATTTTTTAAAAATTTCTTATTTTTATAGGAATTTTTTTTCAAAATTTTTTATTTTTATAGGAAATTTTTTTTGAAATTTCTTCTTTTTATGGGAGATTTTTTTGCAATTTCTTATTTTTATGGGAAATTTTTTTTGAAATTTCTTATTTTTATGGGAATTTTTTTTTGAAATTTCTTATTTTTATACTAAATTTTCCCAAAATTTCTTAGTTTTGAAGAAATTGTTTAAACATTTTATTTTTTGATAAAATATTTTTGGTTATTTTGTTTTTTGTAGCTCAGTGTTATGTTTCTGAAAAACTGGAGCAAAAGCGGTTGACTATAAGGGGGATGAAAATTAGACTTGACATTGATAAATTAGTCTAGAAAAGAAGAGAAATTAAGTGCAGCATCAAGCTCAAGTTTTCTTATTTAAACAGAAAAATAGCATTAAGATTTTCTTGTTTTCCATTTTTTTTTTTTTTTTTGCTTTATTAAGAAATTGTAAAACTTTGTTAAGTTACAAACTAAAGCATGTAAAATTTTTTGTTTGTGTATTGTTGGGAAAATGAAATTAAATTTCTGTTTTATTTTGTTGCGGGAAAAAAGCAACTAATTGACAAACTTCTTTCTAACAGTTTAAAGTTTTTCGCATTAATCACACAATTTTGTGTTAAAAAGTTTTTGGGATTTTTTTTCTTCGCTACCAAAACACGAGTTTGCTAAAAATGTTTCAATGACAATGACTTTTACAACTGAGAAATTAAAAAGCTGATAACGATAAATTTAAGATAAAACAGATACTTATTTTCGTTTCAAAAAATTTCTAAAAATTTTCATGTTTTTACTTATAACTAAAACCCCATAAATACATACATGATGTTTAAGAAAATTTTGCCAACTTTGCATTTTCTTTCAGATATTGACAGCTAAGTACTTATTTTTTTAGAGATTGTAAGCAAAATACTCTATCTTTAGCTGAATGTCAGCTGTTGTTAGACAAGTCTTTGCCGCCATTTAAGGAACTAGATTGAAAAAGTTTCAAATACTTTTCTTAAGTTTAACACAATTTCCTCTGTATCTTTAGACTTGTACCATTTAGTTCTTTCCACAAGAACTAGAGTCAATTCATTTAACTAGAATTTCCAAGATAGTTGAAGAACAATACCAGCGAAGCATCAGCTGCTGGAACATGTGTCAAATGTTAAAGTTTATAGTTAAATATTTTCTGTTTGCCAAACATTAGCAGCGGTTGTTAAGTTTATCTAAGACAATAAAAAAACTATTTTGTAGAAATTTATATACTTCTAGCAGATTTTTGTGGTAGTTTTGGTGGTGGTAAATTAAGTATTTCTTTTATAAGCAAGAAAGAAAAAATAAGGAGTGTTTTTTATATGAAAACTTTGACTGAATGATTTTTCATAAACTGGGGCGTATTATTGATATTAAATTGTTAGTAGTGGGTACACACATTGCAACCTGTTTAGGGAACAATCAAAACATATTAATGTAATGATCATATTTGGTATGTAACTGGAATTTAAATCATAAACCCGAATACACACAATGCAACCAACAATTACACTTGAGAGTTTGCGAATACGGATTGCAAAGTGTCTAAACACATTAAATGCAATTATCATCAATCATTTAATAACATCTTAAAGAAATCTAAACTTATACTTAGCTTCGTGGAAAATTGTGCATACCTGCAAAGAAACCAAAAAGAATTCTCAGTAAATAAATAAGAAAATAAGTTAAAATAGAAATAAATTTCAAAAAAAATTTTATATTCTTAAGAAATTTTTTAAAAATGTCTTATTTTTTTAAGAATATTAAAAAAAAATTTTATTGTTTTCTAGCAGTTTTTAAGAAAATCTTTCAAAAATATTCCATATTTGTAAAGGAATTTCTCAAAAATTCATAATTTTTTCAGAAATTTCAAAAAAAATTTCTTATTTTGTTTAGAAAATTTGAAGAATTTCTTATATTTTTAAGAAATTTTTCAAAAATTTATATTTTTTTTAAGAAATTTTTCAAAAATTTATAATTTTTTTAAAAAATTTTAATTGTTTATATTAATTGTTCAAAACTTTCTTATTTTTTTGAAAAGTTTTTCAAAAATTTGTTTTTTTTAAGAAATTTTTCAAAAATTTCTTATTTTTTCAGAAATACTTAAAAAATTTCTTAATTTTTGAATAAAATTTTCATATATTTCTTATATTTTTAAAAATTTTCTTAAAAATTTCATATTTTTTTACAAAATTTCTTTTTTTATACGAAATTTTTCGAAAATTTCTTATTTGTTTTAGGAAATTTTCAAATTTTTTTTTTATTAAAAAAAATTTTCAAAAATATTTTGTTTTTTTTTTAATTTTTTAAAAATTTCTTGTTTTTTTTAAGAAAATTTTCAAAAATTTCTCATCTTTTAAAGAAAATTTTTCGGTATTTTATTATTTTATTTTTAATTTTTTATTTTTATAGAACATTTTTTTAAAAACTTCATATTTTTGTAGGAAATTTTATAAAATTTCCTTATCTATACGGGAAATTTTGAAATTTTTCAAAAATTTCCTATTTTTATAGGAAATTTTTCAAAAATTTTCTATATTTATAGGAATTTTTTCAAAAATTTCCTATTTTTATAGGAAATTTTTCAAAAATTTTCTATTTTTATACGAAATTTTTCAAAAATTTTCTATTTTTATACGAAATTTTTCAAAAATTTCCTATTTTTATAGGAAATTTTTCAAAAATTTCCTATTTTTATGGGAAATTTTTCAAAAATTTCCTATTTTTATGGGAAATTTTTCAAAAATTTCCTATTTTTAAAGGAAATTTTTCAAAAATTTCCTATTTTTATAGGAAATTTTTCAAAAACTTCCAATTTTTATAGGAAATTTTTCAAAAATTTCCAATTTTTATAGGAAATTTTTCAAAAATTTCCAATTTTTATAGGAAATTTTTCAAAAATTTCCAATTTTTATAGGAAATTTTTCAAAAATTTCCTATTTTTATAGGAAATTTTTCAAAAATTTCCTATTTTTATAGGAAATTTTTCACAAATTTCCTATTTTTATAGGAAATTTTTCAAAAATTTCCTATTTTTATAGGAAATTTTTCAAAAATTTCCTATTTTTATAGGAAATTTTTAAAAATTTCCTATTTTTATAGGAAATTTTTCAAAAATTTCCTATTTTTATAGGAAATTTTTCAAAAATTTCCTATTTTTATAGGAAATTTTTCAAAAATTTCCTATTTTTATAGGAAATTTTTCAAAAATTTCCTATTTTTATAGGAAATTTTTCAAAAAGTTCCTATTTTTATAGCAAATTTTTCAAAAATTTCCTAGTTTTATAGGAAATTTTTCAAAAATTTCCTAGTTTTATAGGAAATTTTTCAAAAATTTCCTAGTTTTATAGGAAATTTTTCAAAAATTTCCTAGTTTTATAGGAAATTTTTCAAAAATTTCCTAGTTTTATAGGAAATTTTTCAAAAATTTCCTAGTTTTATAGGAAATTTTTCAAAAATTTCCTAGTTTTATAGGAAATTTTTTTTTTTTCAAAACTTTCTTAAAAATTTCAGATTTTCATAGGATATATTCCAAAAATTTGTAATTTTTTCAGAAATTTATAAAAAATTTCCTATTTTAAGAAATTTTTCAAAAGTTTCTTATTTTTTTTTAAAATTTTTCAAAATTTTTTTATTTTTTTTGAAAACATTTTTCAAAAATTTCTTATTTTTTTAAGAAAATTTTCAAAAATTTCTTATTTTTTAAAAAAAAGTTTTAATTAAATTTCTTATTTTTTTAAGAACTTATTCAAAAATCTCTTATATTTTAAGAAATTTTAAAAAAAAATTTTTTTATTTTTTTAATTTCCCAAAACTAATTATTTTTTTTTTTAGTATTAAATTAAATAAATTTTTCAAAAATTTCCAATTTTTATAGGAAATTTTTCAAAAATTTCTTATTTTTATAGGAAATTTGCCAAAAATTTCTTATTTTTGTAGGAAATTTTCCAAAAATTTCTTATTTTTGTAAGAAATTTTCCAAAAATTTCTTATTTTTAATGGAAATTTTTCAAAAATTTCTTATTTTTGATAAAATTTTTTCAAAAATTTTCTTATTTTTATATAAAATTTTTAAACATTTCTTTTTTTTATGGAAAATTTTTCAAAAATATCTTATTTTTATAGGATATTTTTAAAAATTGTTTATTTTTGTAGGAAATTTTTAAAAACATTTTATTTTTAAAATATTTTTATAGGAAATTTTTCAAAAATTTCTCATTTTTATAGGAAAGTTTTCTAAAATCTAAAATTTTTCTAGGAAATTTATCAAAAATTTAAAACTTTTCTAGGAAATTTTCCCATAGTTTCTATTTGATTCATTTGGAATAAAAGTATTTGGTCTTCATTTCAATATTTTCTAGTATTTACATTATTATTTTCAAATTTTGTAGCATATCTTAGGGCTCAATTGAATTATACAAATGCTAGCATACTTCAAGGGTTTTTAATAAAAGGTTGAAAAAAGCTTAGAAAAGGGAAATGTAGCAAATTTTATAGAAATGTTAATTTGTATCTTATTTTTACTGCTTTTTTTCTAAACAACAACTCGTTTGTTACTTAAGATTTTTTATTGTTAGACTGTTTCAATTGCCTCTTGGTTGTGTTTTTAAATACCTTTTGAAGCTTAAAACAAGATGAAATGAACAGCAAAACGTGATGTTTGCTAAATAACTAACAATTGCTTCCTGGTAATAAAAAGGCAAATACTTACAAATAAACATGTTAAACTTAGGTTATTACAGGAGACTCAAGGATTTTAGGGAGTAAGATAAAAAGAAAAGGAACCTTTTGAAAAATTATGTATTTAAAAATAAATAAGTACAAAAAACTTAAGCAAATAAACAAAAATATTTCAATTTAATTTGTAACAATTTACCCAGAGACTCAGCAAAAAATGAACAAATAACAATTTAAAAAATATTTGCATAAATAAATACAAAATTCTGCGCAATAATTTTCGTTTTTTTGGAATAAATCCTTAGCAAATAAGCGAGAATATTATATTGATTTTATTTTATAGGTCGTTTTTTTTGGTTTTTTTCCCAAATATAGAAAAAAGTAAAAGAAATCAAATTAAAATTATATTAAAGCATATTTTTAGGCTTATATTGAGACAGCTGGGAAAAATGGCTACTTTTAAGGCACAAAATGATTTTTAGAGGGAAATTGATGTGGAATATTGAAAAAACAGAAACCACAACTGGCTTAATATGTTATAGATGATTGACAACTTCAAAATGGCCGTTTAATCATTTTGTATTTCTTGTTTTGATGGTTTCCTCTTTTAAGGCTGTTTTTTAGATCTAACCTATATCCCATTTGCATATTACCATATTCATGTTATGCCAGTGAGTGAGTGAGTGTCAAAAAGAATTTCTTGTTTTTTAAGTTTTCTTTCATTTTTTTTGACAAGGGTCTTTCTTGCCCCCTCCTTCCTCTTTCTTCCAATTCGACAATGACACTTTAAGACCTTTGGTGTTTTTTTTTTTTTTGCTTTTCAAAACAACATGTAAACTGTTTTTCTTGTTGAATTGTTTATTTTAAAAAATACGAGCTGCAAAATTAAAAAAAATTCTTGAAAACATCCTCCTTCTTCCTAGAACTTTGTTTTCTCTAACTTCAAAAAGATATCCCAGCCTTAAGGCCTGCATAATTTATTCAAGTAAAACAGAAAAAGAAAAAGTATACTTTTCCAAACACTTATACTTCAAAATCTCTTGCATATTTTAGGGAGCAGCATAAAATTTATTTAATCTTTTAACATTTACACCACTAAAACTATTTACCAAAATATTTAAATATTTAAAAAAAACGTTAAAGAACAAAAGTACCAAAAACTGTTTAGGGATAAACAAATTAAAGTTGTTTTGGTCAAAAGGCCAAGTTAAGAAGTTTTACAAAAATAAGGGATGACCAAAATTTTGAGACAACAGCTGGTACTGGAAAGGACCGAAATTATGTAAATAAATTCAAACTATAGACAAGAATTTTCAAAGCAATTTTCTATATAATTTCAATGAATTTTTGAAAATTTTGGAAATAAATATTTGATTGTAATTTATAAAAGTTAGGAATTTAAAGGAAGAATTTAAAATTTTTCAACATTTCTTACTTTTATAGGAAATATTCAAACATTTCTTATTTTAATAGGAAATTTTTCAAAAATTTCCTATTTTTATATGGAATTTTTCAAAAAATGTCTTATTTTTATAGGAAATTTTTCAAAAATTTCCCTTTATTATAAGAAATTTTTGAAAAATTTCCTATTTCATAGGAAATTGTTAAGAAATTTCCTATTTTTATAGAAATTTTTTTTTAAAATTTCTTATTTTTGTAGGAAATTTTTCAAAAATTTCTTATTTTAATAGGAAATTTTTCAAAAATTTCTTATTTTAATAGGAAATTTTTCAAAAATTTCTTTTTTTACAGGAAATTTTACAAAAATTTCTTATTTTTATGGGAAACTTTTCAAAAATTTCTTATTTTTATAGAAAATTTTTCAAAAATTTCCTATTTTTATATGAAATTTTTCAAAAGATTCCTATTTTTATAGGAAATTTTTCAAATCTTTATATTTTTGTAGGAAATTTTTCAAAATTTGTACATTTTTAATAAAAAAATTTTTCAAAAATTTCCTATTTTTATAGGAAATTTTTCAAAAATTTCCTTTTTGTATAGGCAATTTTTCAAAAATTTCCTATTTTTGTAGGAAATTTTTCAAAAATTTCTTATTTTTATAGGAAATTTTTCAAAAATTTCCTATTTTTTATAGGAAATTTTTCAAAAATTTCTTATTTTTATAGGAAATTTTTCAAAAATTTCTTATATTTTTATAGGAAATTTTTCAAAAATTTCCTATTTTTATAGGAAATTTTTCAAAAATTTCCTATTTTTATAGGAAATTTTTCAAAAATTTCTTATTTTTATTGCAAATTTTTCCAAAATTTCTTATTTTTATTGCAAATTTTTCCAAAATTTCTTATTTTTATAGCAAATTTTTCAAAAAATTTCTTATTTTTATAGCAAATTTTTTAAAACTTTCCTATTTTTATAGGATTTTTTTCTAAAATTTCTTATGTTTATAGGAAATTTTTCAAAAATTTCTTATTTCTATATAAATTTTTCAAAAATTTCTTATTTTTATATAATTTTTTCAAAAATTTTTTATTTTTAAGGAACTTTTTAAAAAATTTTCTATTTTTATAGCTGATTTTTCAAAAATTTTTTTTTTTTATTATTTTTTTTCAAAAATTTCTGAATTTTTTTAGGAAATTTTTTATTTTTATATGAAATTTTTTTAAAAATTTTCTTGTCTTGATTGGAAAATTCTTATAAACCCTTACTAAGTAAGCTTAAGAGGTTTTTAGTCTATAAACACTAAATTAATTGCAATATATTTCGGCCCCTATAAGTATGCAACACATTTCTCACGAAATATTGTTATTTTTATTTCTTTATCGATTGCAGTATTGTTTAACCCTATATATTTTCACTCTGGTATATTGTGATATATTGTAACTCAAATAAACCCAAAAGTATACTACACAAAGTTATTTTAAATATTTCTAATTTATATGGTTGCATTTTAAATGACATTTTATTGAAATACAAAAAATATTCATTACTTTAATATCTCTGCCTTATCATAAACTTTTTTACGAGTTAACAAAAAACACCAAAAAATCATGATAATTTTCCGCCAGCCATTAAACTAAATCATTGTTATTAGCCCGACATTTAACTTTTGTTATATTTAGAAAACGTTTCATTTTTATTCGAAAAAATTCTTTCAATATTTTATGTTCGAGATTAAAAACATTTAACCTTAAACTTATTATGGGCCATCATAAAAAATATATATAACAAAATTTAAGGTCAAATTTACCATATAATTAAACGGGGCTCTAAGGCACACTCAGGCATTCATACTTTCAAACACACACACATACACACTCATACATATTAACAGAATAAATAAATTAAAATTAAAATAAATTCTGTTTTATTGCAGGATATTTCTGTTATTCTACTTCACATTTTGGAAGGAGTAGTCAGGGGTAGACTTTAGCTAGAAACTGAATGAATGGATGAATGAATGATTTCTGTTGCCTGGTAATTAACATTTAAATTGTTATAAATAATTATTGGTCAAAGTGTGTAATTATTCAATTGTTCTTGTTGTTGTTTGTGTAGTTGCTGTAGCTGCTGTTGGTGGTGGAAATTATTTATGGGCTTTAGATGGGAAATTAAACAGTAGTTAAATTTAATTTATTTGAGGTGATATTAAATTCTACGAAAGGTATTAACAATTGAATTATAGAGAGAAATAAAGGAGGAGTTTAAAATAATTTACAATTAAAGGCATATTTACAGGGGGGTTAACTCCCTAAAATATGCTACAAACTATTCAAAACAAAAAAAGGTTAGTAAGTAATACTAGTAGTGAAGCTTTCAATTTTAAGGGAATTATACTACATCTTAAATAAGTTATTAGATACTTATGGAAGTTAAAAAAATTTATTGCATACTTTTGGGACTTAAAAAAATTGTTTTTTAGTTTTAAAATTTATCTTTATAGGAAATCTTTTCTATAAAAAAAAACTTTTGAAAAATTAAAAAAAAAATCCAAATACAAAATTTTTGATTATTTACAGGATAGTAAAAATAGGAAATTTTTGAAAAATTGGAATTTAAAAAAATTCCTATAAAAATAAAAAACTTTTAAAATTTTCTTATCAAAATAGAAAATCTCTTATAAAAATAATACATTTTTTGAAAATTTTCCTTAAAATGAGAATATTTTTGAAAATTTTATAAAAAAAGGAACATATTTAAAAAATTTTCTATAAAAATAGATAATTTTAGAAAAATTTCCTATAAAAATAGAAAAATTTAGAAAAATTTCCTATAAAAATAGAAAATTTTCCAAAAATTTCCTATAAAAATAGAACATTTTTTAAAAACTTCCTATAAAAATAGACAATTTTTCAAAGATTTCCTATCAAAATAGAAAATTTTAAAAAATTTCCTTTAAAAAAAGACAATCTTCGAAAAATTTCCTATAAGAAATTTCCTAAATAAAAATAGAAAATTTTTGAAAAATTTCCAATAAAAATAGAAAATTTTTGAAAAATTTCCTATAAAAAAGACAATCTTCGAAAAATTTCCTATATAGAAATTTCCTAAAAAAATAAAAAATTTTTGAAAAATTTCCAATAAAAATGAAAATTTTTGAAAAATTTCCTATAAAAATAGAAAATTTTTGAAAAATTTCCAATAAAAATAGAAAATTTTTAAAAAATTTCCAATAAAAATAGAAAATTTTTGAAAAATTTACTATAGAAATAGAAAATTTTTGAAAAATTTCCTATAAAAATAGAAAATTTTTGAAAAAATTTCTATAAAAAAAGGAAATTTTTAAAAAAGTTCCTATAGAAGTAGAAAATTTTTGAAAAATTTCCTATAATTATAGAAAATTTTTGAAAAATTTCCTACAATTATAGAAAATTTTTGTAAAATTTCCTATAATTATAAAAAATTTTTGAAAAATTTTCTATAAAAATAGAAAAATTTTGAAAAATTTCCTATAAAAATAGAAAATTTTAGAAAAATTTCCTATGAAAATAGAAAATTTTAGAAAAATTTCCTATAAAAATAGAAAATTTTATTAAAATTACCTATAAAAATAGAAAATTTTTGAAAAATTTCCTATAAAAATAGAACATTTCTGAAAAATTTCCCGTAAAAATAGAAAATTTTTGAAAAGTTTCCTGTAAAAATAGAACATTTTTGCAAAAACAAATTTCCTATAAAATAGAAAATTTTTGAAAAATTTCTTATAAAAATAGAAAATTTTTGAAAAATTTCCTACAAAAATAGAACATTTCTGAAAAATTTCCTATAAAAATAGAAAAATTTTGAAAAATTTCCTTTAAAATAGAAAATTTTTGAAAAATTTCCTAGAAAAGTATAATTTTTTGAAAATAAATAAATATATTTTATAGGAAATTTTTCAAAAATTTCCTATTTTTATTTTTTAGAAAATTTTTCAAAAAATCGTCTTGCATACTTTTAGGAGTTTCGAAAAATGCTTTTAGGCCAAAATCATATATAGGCTTAACTCATATTTGGCACATACATTCCTAATTTGTCTCCTTTCTTATGGTTTTTAAATTTATTTGTTCATATTTATTTCGCCTTTTTTTCAACCACTTATTTATGTTTTAACCCAATTAAGAAAAATTTCCAACGCCTTCGAAAAAAATTTTAAGGAAAATTTTCCCAGCCACATAAATTCTTAGCAAAAAGTCCATATAAAAGAAAAATTTCAAAAATGAGCAGGTAAAGAAAAAATAACATAAAAAATATCATAAAAAAAATATTCAAACTAATTTCTTTAGCTTGAAATAATTTGGGTGGCATTTGTCAGGAGAAAACCACGGCAACAGAAGAAAAAACATTAAATTGAGAAAAATTATTAACATAAGAAGAAAATTATTAAAATATGAAAAATATAATATCTTGATATTGAGGAGGAGTGGTAGAGAAAAAAAGGATTTTATGAAAGAATTTAATATAAAAGGAATAATGAAATAATAATATTAAGAACACCTTGAATAAGAAATAAAATGAAAAGATTTTGAAACAAAAAAAACATAGTAAGATTATTTAGTTTGCTTTAATATTTTAGTTGTGGTAAAATAAAGTTTCTCAAAAAATTTATTAAAGTTAGAATGAAAACGAAAAGAACATATTTTAGACATTTAACCCTTTAGTGCTCAATTTTCTAGTCAGTTTATTGATATCAAATACTATCAAAGTAAAAAATCCAAGTTTTTTGGGACAAACTTCGTTAAATTAAAGTATAGCAACATGTTGCTATAATTAGCAACATGTTGCTAAACTTTATCTAAAAATACCTAGAAAGTAAAAGGTGTATTTAAAACGAAAAATAAGAGGTGTTTAATGTTAATTTTTTTTTTTTGCAACATGTTGCTGAGTTTTAACACTTCAATTTGAAATGTAAAATAATTGTATTTTGCCAAATAAAAACCTCAGACCAATTAGTTAAATAATTTATTCTTGAGCTATAGCAACATGTTGCTGGGCTTGATTTATATACTAATTTGTTTAAACATTTTATATTTTGAGGAGAAGCTTTAAACCTAGATTAACTCTCATGACCCATGGCTACTTAAAGGGTTAATCAATTTATCTATATAAAACTTGCTGCATACTTTTGAGCTGCTTAATAACACAGAAATATTATAGCACATTTTAAGGTGTTTGTTCTAGGCAAATACCAAGATTTATGATAATTTGGTTAAAAAGAAATGGGTCAAGGATTTTTTGCTCTTGCTCTTACTGTCTTTTTGGCTTTTTATCTCTTTCAAAATAAATAAAAGAATTTTATTTGCATTCAAAAATGCTTAAGACTTAAGAAAAGAATTATATCTTTAGATAAATGAATATTTGCTGTTTTAAGAAACCATAAAACTTTCAAGCTTTTTAAATGTTGCTGGTATATAATAACTTAAAGCTATTATTTATTTTGTATTTATGTTTAAAAAATTTATTAGCTACAATTAATTAAAATTTATGTAGGTCTTAACGTCAAATAATCATAAATTTTATTTAATTATTAAAAATTCTCTAATCTATTCACTTGAGCTTTCAGTGCTCAGCAATGACAAGCGGCTTACAGGATAAGGATAAGGCCTATTTGATAATTTTTGTCCTTTCCTCTGCTTATAGTTTTAATTTTAATGTTTAATGTTAATAAATTATAATGTATAAAATCATGTTGAAGACGACTTCCTGGTAGTGGAAGTAAATGTTAAAATTTACTTAAATGATTCAAGGCAGCAGCTTCAGAGCTTTATGGTATACAACCACAACCTCGTATTGTAGTCTCTAATGAGTTGGCGCTTAAGAACACTTAATATTAATTTTACTTCCTTGGAGACCCTTTCTTAGGATTTCACAGGCTTTTCTTTTGTTGTACATCCTCAAGTGCTTTAACTAGGCTAACGTTTGTTGTGTTTCTAAATAACAAAATTTTAGCCTTTTTTGTGGCATCTTTTGGCAGTTGGAGGTTACAAAAGAAAATTAAGTGAAAGGAAAAAAGTTAGCAAGACTAAATGAATGAACAAATTAATGGACTTGAGTCTGGAGTTTTTATGAAACATAAAAAGTTGCTTTCAACATAGATTTTAAAGTTGTTTTCTTAAGTTTTACAAATATTAAGAGTTTCACGGGATTTAAAAACTTTCTGTTCCACTTAAATTGTTTTTCTTAGAATCGAGTTAAGGTGTTCAGAAAGGGAAATCCAATTAAAAGGATTTCAAGTAGAAAGAAAATAAATTGTTAATAAATATTCTTCAAAGGAGTATTTAACGGATTAAATCCAAAAAATCCAAACTCTGGGAAAAAGCTTCTTTGAAACATGTTTCTTTGTAAAAAGTTTTTAAAATATTAAAAATACTTGAAAGTAAGAAAATTTATACTTTGTTGGAAAAATTATTGTTTTGTTGTTAAATTTTTTCTTTCAGAACAAGTTTTTTAATATTTTTCACACAAAAGCTTTAAAGTCAAAAAAGCTCTAGCAGCAAAAAACAAACAAATTCTGTTTTTTAAAGCTTTATACTAAAAAAGCTCTTTCAGCAAATAAAAATAATGTTTTGTTAACAACTAAATTACACGTATAAAGCTTTTTTGGTTTAAAAACCTGACATAAAGTTCTACTAAAAAAGCTTTATAATATTTTTGTAATATAAGAATATTAAGCTGTTTAGAATTAAAAGCTTTTTTGGTTTGAAAACCTTTAAAATCATTACAAAGTTTCCTCTTTTTACTAAAAAAAGATTTTTTAATATTTTTGTAATATTAAAAAAACAGATTTTTAAAAAATTTCAAATTTAACATAAAGCTTTTTTTTCAAAATAGTTTTCTTTAAATTTTTTTTTTATTTTAAAAACCTTTAAATTATTGTTAAAAAAAGCTTATTTAATGTTTTTTAAATATGTATTATGAAGAGCTTTTAGACTCAAAAACCTTTAAAGTCAATATAAAGCTTTTTTTAAGAAAGCACTTTTTGTAATATCAAAAAGCTATTTTTGTTTGGTAATTCTTAAAACTAACACAAAGCTTCTTTTGTTAAAAAAAGCTTTCTTCAATATTTCTGTAATATGTTTTATATGAAAAAAGCTTCTAGATTTTTAAACGTTTCAAATTACCAAAAAGCTTTTTTTTGGTTTATAAAAGCTTTCTTTAATATTTTTGTAATATCAAATACTATTTTTGTTTGATAAGCATAAACATAAAGCTTTTTTTCAAAATAGTTTTCTTTAAAATTTTTTTATTTTAAAAACCTTTAAATTATTGTTAAAAAAGCTTTTTTTAGTGTTTTTTTTAATATTATGAAAAGCTTTCAGATTCAAAAACCTTTAAAGTCAATATAAAGCTTTTTTTAAAAAAAGCTTTCTTAGACGTTTTTGTAATATCAAAAAGCTACTTTTGTTTGATAACAATTAAAACTAACACAAAGCTTCTTTTGTTAAAAAAAAGCTTTCCTTAATATTTCTGTATTATATTTTATATGAAAAAAGCTTCCATGTTTTTAAAAAAAATTTAAAACTAACATAAATTTTATTTTTTGTTTAGAAAAGCTTTCTTTAATGTTTTTGTAATATCAGATGCTATTTTTGTTCAACACCCTAAAAACTAACACAAAGCTTCGTTTGCTAAAAAAAGCTTTCTTTATTACTGTATTACGTTTTATATAAATAAAAGCTTTTAGGTTTTTAAACCTTCAAAATTAACAGAAAGATCTTTTTTGTTTAAAAAAGCTTTCTTTTATATTTTTGTAATGTCAAAAGGCTATTTTTGTCTGACAAACCTAAAAACTAACAAAGATCTTCTTTTGTCAAAAAGCTTTCTTGAATATTTCTGTATTATATAACAAAAAGCTTCTAGGTTTTTAAACTTTAAAATGAATATAAAGATCTTTTTTGTTTAAAAAAAAAACTTTATTTAATATTTTTCTAATTTAAAAAGAGTTTTTTTTGTTTGATAACCCTTAAGCTTCTTTTGTTAAAAAAGCTTTCTTTACAATTTCTGTAACAAGTATTATACAATATAAAGCTTTTACTTTTTAAACCTTTAAAATATATATGAAGGTCTTTTTTTGGCTAAATAATAACATTATTATTTTTTTAATATAATAAAAACGCTTTTTATTAATATAAACCATGTTTTATTTAAAAAAGCTTTCTTTTAATAATTTTGTGAAGAAAATACATTACAAAAACCCTATAAAAAGCTTTTTTTCCAACTTTTTTCTTAAAAAACCTTCTCATAAAAATAATTTTTAAATTCTTAATTTTTATGGTTTTAGATTTACTGAAAAGCTTTTGCCAAAAAAGCGTGTTCTTATTTTTAATGGCTTCTTTATCAGATACAGATTTGATGTTATATTTATGTAATTATTATTTATGTAATTATTACAAAATCCTTATCCTTATATTTTACGACTTAAATTCTTCTTTTATGTTAGAGCTTTTATAAAAAAGGCATTCTTATTAATAATATATTTAAGAAAGCTTAATGCCTGAAAATCTTTTCGTTGTACAAACCTATATTGTAGCCTTTGTTGACAAAATATTTATTATAACCGCTATTTTTCCAAAAAAAAGCTTCCAAATAAGCTTTTTACCTGTTCTATTTTGAAAAACTTTTTTTATTTATTTATTTTTTTATATAAAATGCTTAAGTAGTAAAAGCTTTTCGTAATTTTTCTGTTTTAAATCTTTAGTTAAGAAAGCTTTTATTGTTAAATGTGATTTCTATTCAAAGAATGTGTCTTATCATATAAGCTTTTTTAGGTGTTTCAAAAGAAAGTTTTTTTTTAAATAGAAACCTTTTTTTGTAATATATAAAGCTTTTTTTGTAAACTAATTTTCAGAAGGAGATTTGGTATGGAGGGACATTTGAAAAGTTTAAAAGAGGTTTTTTTTTTGGTAAAATAGAAAGCTTTGTTGTAAAATAGAAAGCTTTTTTTGGAAAATAAGCTTTTTATCCTATAATTTCGGAATTCAGTCCATCTTAAATACCTTTGAAATTAATAAAATACTTAAGTAGTAAAAGCTTTTCGTAAGCTTGAGAAAGCTTTTATTGTTAAATGTGATTTCTATACAAAGAATTTGTCTTATTATATAAGCTTTTTTAGATATTTCAATAGAAAGTTTTTTTTAAATAGAAAACTTTTTTTGTTTTGCAAAATATAACGTTTTTTTTGTAAACTAATTTTTCGAAGGAGATTTGGTATGGAGAGACATTTAAAACGTTTAAAAAAGGTTTTGTTTTTGGTAAAATAGAAAGCTTTTTTGTAAATTAGAAAGCTTTTCTTGGAAAATAATTTTCAGAAGGTAATTTAATATAGAGAGACATTTGATATGTTTGAAACGGATGGCATTTAAATAAAAATACCTGAAAACTTTTAGGATTTTTCACCATAATTCCAACTGAGTGAAAAAAAGCTTTTTATCCTATTACAAACTTCTGAATTCAGTCCATCTTAAAAACCTTTGAAATGATTAAAAACTCATCTAAATACCAAAAGCTTTATTGTTTTGTTCAAAGAACTTTAGTTTTCAAAAACATTTTTGATATTAAGAAGCTTTTGAACAAATTACCAGAAGAAAGCTTTGTATTTTATAGTTGTAAATTTTTTTAATTGTAAAAGCTTTTTAAGGCAGAAATTAGTCATATGGCTTTAGTAAAAATAATCTTGTTAAACAAAAAACCATGAGCCAAATTTTGCGAGATTTTAACAAAAAGTTTAGCATACTTTCAGGTAATTTTAGATGCAGTTTTCGTTTTTATTAACTTTTTTAATATAAATTCGTTTGAACTCAAAAAAAGTCTTAAAGGAAATTGTAAACGTATTTAACTATATGGTACAACAATACTATGGAGTTCTCATTGAGCTCTACAAGTCATTTTTCTAAGATTATATTGATTTCACTTTTAATCTTTTTCTAAGATTATATTGATTTCACTAAATTAAAAAAAAACTTTTCAGAAAACTTGTTACCTCAAAGGGTTTTTATTGACACTGTTTTTCTAAAGTAAGCTGGGATTTAAAATTTTTTTTTTTTCAAATTTAATTTTTTAAAAATTCTTCAGAAAATAAAATTTTACTCTTGATCTACAATATGGAAAGGATACTCCAAAAGGATTTCAGTGATAATGTATAAGATGTAAACGTGAAATAATCTTAAGATTTAGCTTATATAAGATCTAGCTTTCTACGAAAAATTTCATGAAAAAAATTATGTAGCATACTTTTGGGAAATTGGATTTCTATACTTATTTCACTATAAGGAGCGGGTATTTCAAAGTGCCCTTATTTAATAATGCATAAGATTAAAACATAAAACAATCCCAGTTCTAGTTCAGCACGAAAAGTTTTATATAACGAAGAAAACTATGTAGCATACTTTTGGGAATTTTAATTTTATATATGTTTTACTATAAAGAACCCGTACTCAAGATAATGAATGTTATTGAATAATTAAATTAGTCGTTTTCTGGAAATAGTCCTAAGAAATTAACATCTACCCCACCACAGAAAGTTTTATCAACAAAAAAAAAAGTGAAGCATACTTTTGGGAAATGGAAATGTACACGTGTTCCACTATATGGAGCGGGTAGGCCAAAGTGTTCTTGTGGACATTTAACAAGATATATATATTTTATATATATTTTTGCCCTATTACAAAAGCAAATTGAAAGGAATTTATAATTTAATATTTAAGTAAATTGATTTCTGTGGATCCCTAGAAGTATGCTACATTTTTTCAGAATTGTTTATTTTAGAAAAATACTAAAATATTCTAATAAATATAGTCTTTATTTAATTTATCCAGCAATAAATGACAATTTTCAACAAAATATCTTTCTTGGGAAAAAATTTGTATTTTTCAAATTTATCTCTTTCCATTTGGCTTTAAAATTTGATATCTTAAAAAAACCTACAAAATAAAGTAAAGTATACTTATGAGGATTAAAAGAATTATATTTTTATGTCTAAATAATGAAAACTTAGTTTATTTTCTCAAAATGTTTGTTAGTCGTCCTTAATCAACAATTTCTTTTTAGTTGTTTTTCCTCGGTCTGTCTGTTTGTCTGTCTTTCTTTCTCTACTTTATTTATTTAGAGCATGTTTTGGCTTAATGATTCGTTTGGCGTTTGCTTCGGGGGAAAGGATGGTTGATGACAGCCAAAACGAGGGCTGATGAGGATATGGGTTTGGTTTTAAGATGCTTTATGGCTTTAGTATTCTATAAGTTTTGGATACACAGCTTCTGTTTTTTTTTTCAGGGACTTACGAAAGCGTTGAATTAAATTAAAAAAAAAAACTTGTTATTTTGTAATTTGTTATTTCGTGGCAAATTAAAAGGTCCAATTTTAAGAAAATTTGTTATTTTTAATTAGAAAACAACTAGGCCAACGAGCAAAGAAGAAATCAGGCTAAAAGAAGCCAATGAAAAGGCTGTCAAAAGTTAAACAGAAAATTCTATATAGGGGAAATGAAATGAAACACCCTGAACTAGTTTAGAGTCATCCAAAAAGCAAAGGACTGGCCAGCCATTGAGGCTATATTACTTGTCAGGGAGACGTCAACATAGCAAAAAAACAAACTATGAAAAATTTAATATAAAATGAAGAAAAAGCGAAAGGCAAAACAGAAATGTTAGAAATATCAGGAAAAGAAAAAAACTCCCAAGTCTGTAAATGAAAATTATAAAATGAAATGAATAAACTAATAAACTAAGAATGAAGTGAAATTGTAGAAAAACAAAAACAAAATGATTAAATAATGAAATTGTAGCTCCACAATTATAATTATAATTCGAAAATGAAGCTGAAAGGAAGTACAAAAATACATAATCAAAAGTGTAGCATACTTTCAGGCTAAGATTAATAATAAAATGAAATTTAAGAAATTTCAATGAAGTCATTAGAAATGTTTTGCCAGAATTTTGTTATTTGAGATTAACAGGAAAATCAGTAATTAAAAGAAAGTTTTACTCAGAAAGTTCATTTATTTATTTAGGGCTTTTGTTTAATTAAGAAATTTTAAGAGGACGTAAACGTAAGTTTTTAAGAAACATTTTTAAATGTTAGTAAGTTTAAAGTAAATATAATTCTTTTAAAATTGGAACATGATTCCACAATAAGTAGGAAGGTAATCCCCCTCTTTATGGGTTAACCTTACTACGTCCGTCTGTCTGTTCGAATATTTAAGTATTCATTTTATTATTTAGACGAATGATTTCTGTCTGAAACTCTGAGCCGTAGGGTACAATTTTAAAATACTTGATCTCCATATAAATTTTTTAATACTTACATTACTACCACTTATCTCATATATCACTCACAAAAGTTTAGTTTACCTAAAAAGGAAATTAAAAAAATACAAATTATTTCTAAATGCTTTCAGTTGTAAAATAGTTAAAAAATTAAAACTTTTTGAAAATATTAAATTAAACTACAGTTTAAAACAATTAAAAATATAAACTAAACTAATTGCATATTACATAGCATCTCAAAAACTAAAGCATGTTATAAGGCTTAACAATAATTAGAAAACTAAAGCATATTTTTAGGATAATACAAAAAACGTTAAAATACAATATAAATTAGAGAAAAATTGTGTAGATACAAGAAAATTTATCATAAAAAATTTTTATCAAATAAAATGTTCAATACCAAATTTTTGCATTTTTTCCACAGAAAATTTTGCAAAATTTTGTCTTCTATAGAAAATTATGAAAAATTTTGTCTTCTTTAAAAAATTTTGACTTCCTTAGAAAATTTTGCAAAATGTTGTCTTTTAAAGAAATTTTGCAAAATTTTGTCTTCTATAGAAAATTTTGCAAAATTTTGTCTTCTAAAGAAAATTTTGCACAATTTTGTCTTCTTTTGAAAATTAGGTAAAATTTTGTCTTTTATAGAAAATTTTGCAAAATTTTGTCTTTTATACAAAATTTTGCAAAATTTTGTCTTTTAGAGAAAATTTTGCAAAATTTTGTCTTTTAGAGAAAATTTTGCAAAATTTTATCTTTTTTAGAAAAATTTGCAAAATTTTGTCTTTTACAGAAAATTTTAAAATATTTTGTCTTCTATATAAAATTTTAAAAAATTTTGTGTTTTATAGAAAATTAAGCAAAATTTTGTCTTCTATAGAAAATTTTGCAAAATTTTGTCCTTTTTAGAAAATTTTGCAAAATTTTGCTTTCTATAGAAAATTTTGCAAAATTTTGTCTTCTAAAGAAAATTTTGCAAAATTATGTCTTCCATAAGAAATTTTGCAAGATTTTGTCTTTTAGAAAATTAAATAAAATTTTGTCTTCTATAGAAAAAATTGCAAAATTTGGCTTCTACAGATAAGTTTGCAAAATTTTGTCTTCGATGGAAAATTTTGCAAAATTTTGTCTTTTATAGAAAATTTTGTCTTGTTTAGAAAATTTTTCAAAATTTTGTCTTCTTTAGAAAATTTTGTATTCTCTAGAAAATGTTGTCTTCTATAGAAAATTTTGCAAAATTTTGTCTTTTATAGAAAATTTTGCAAAATTTTGTCTTTTATAGAAAATTTTGCAAAATTTTGTCTTTTATAGAAAATTTTGTCTTTTATAGAAAATTTTGCAAAATTTTGTCTTTTATAGAAAATTTTGCAAAATTTTGTCTTTTATAGAAAATTTTGCAAAATTTTGTCTATTATAGAAAATTTTGCAAAACTTTGCCTTTATAGAAAATTTTGCAAAATTTTGTCTTTTATAGAAAATTTTGCAAAATTTTGCCTTTTAAAGAAAATTTTATCTTTTATAGAAAATTTAAAAAAATTGTCTTCAATAGAAAATTTTGCAAAGTTTTGTCTTCTATAGAAAATTTTGCAAAATTTTGTCTTTTATAGAAAATTTTGCAAAATTTTGTCTTTTATAGAAAATTTTGCAAAATTTTGTCTTTTATAGAAAATTTTGCAAATTTTGTGTTGTACAAAAAATTTTGCAAAATTTTGTCTTCTATAGAAAATTTCGCAAAATTGTGTCTTCTATAGAAAATTTTGCAAAATTTTGTTTTCTATAGAATATTTTGCAGAGTTTTGACTTTTTTAGAAAATTTTGCAAAATTTTGTCTTTTATAGAAAATTTTGCAGAATTTTGTCTTATATAGAAAATTTTATCTTTTATAGAAAATTTAAAAAAATTGTCTTCAATAGAAAATCTTGCAAAGTTTTGTCTTCTATAGAAAATTTTGCAAAATTTTGTCTTTTATAGAAAATTTTGCAAAATTTTGTCTTTTATAGAAAATTTTGCAAAATTTTGTCTTTTATAGAAAATTTTGCAAATTTTGTGTTGTACAAAAAATTTTGCAAAATTTTGTCTTCTATAGAAAATTTCGCAAAATTGTGTCTTCTATAGAAAATTTTGCAAAATTTTGTTTTCTATAGAAAATTTTGCAGAGTTTTGACTTTTTTAGAAAATTTTGCAAAATTTTGTCTTTTATAGAAAATTTTGCAAAATTTTGTCTTTTATAGAAAATTTTGCAAAATTTTGTCTTTTATAGAAAATTTTGCAAAATTTTGTCTTATATAGAAAATTTTATCTTTTATAGAAAATTTAAAAAAATTGTCTTCAATAGAAAATCTTGCAAAGTTTTGTCTTCTATAGAAAATTTTGCAAAATTTTGTCTTTTATAGAAAATTTTGCAAAATTTTGTCTTTTATAGAAAATTATAAAAAATGTTGTCTTCTATAAAAAATTTCGCAAAATTGTGTCTTCTATAGAAAATTTTGCAAAATTTTGTTTTCTATAGAAAATTTTGCAGAGTTTTGACTTTTTTAGAAAATTTTGCAAAATTTTGTCTTTTATAGAAAATTTTGTAAAATTTTGTCTTTTATAGAAAATTTTGCAAAATTTTGTCTTTTATAGAAAATTTTGCAAAATTTTGTCTTTTATAGAAAATTTTGCAAAATTTTGTCTTATATAGAAAATTTTGCAAAATTTTGTCCTATATAGAAAATTTTATCTTTTATAGAAAATTTAAAAAAATTGTCTTCAATAGAAAATTTTGCAAAATTTTGTATTTTTTAAAAAATTTTGAAAATTTTGTCTTTCATAGAAAATTTTGTCTTATCTAGAAAATTTTGCAAAATTTTGTGTTCTATAAAAAATTTTGAAAAATTTTGTCTTTTATAGAAAATTTTGCAAAATTTTGTCTTCTATATAAACTTTTAAAAAATTTTGTGTTTTATAGAAAATTAAACAAAATTTTGTCTTCTATAGAAAATTTTGCAAAATTTTGTCTTCTTTAGAAAATTTTGCAAAATTTTGCTTTCTATAGAAAATTTTGTAAAATTTTGTCTTCTATAGAAAATTTTGCCAAATTTTGTCTTCTAAAGAAAATTTTGCAAAATTATGTCTTCCATAAGAAATTTTGCAAGATTTTGTCTTTTAGAAAATTAAGCAAAATTTTGTCTTCTATAGCAAAAATTGCAAAATTTGGCTTCTACAGAAAAGTTTGCAAAATTTTGCAAAATTTTGTCTTTTATAGAAAATTTTGTCTTGTTTAGAAAATTTTTCAAAATTTTGTCTTCTTTAGGAAATTTTGTCTTCTCTAGAAAATGTTGTCTTCTATAGAAAATTTTGCAAAATTTTGTCTTTTATAGAAAATTTTGCAAAATTTTGTCTTCTATAGAAAATTTTTACAAAATTTTGTCTTCTATAGAAAATTTTAAAAAAATGTTTTCTTCTATAGAAAATTTTGCAAAATTTTGTCTTTTATAGAAAATTTTGCAAAATTTTGTCTTCTATAGAAAATTTTTACAAAATTTTGTCTTTTATAGAAAATTTTGTCGTTTATAGAAAATTTTGCAAAATTTTGTCTTTTATAGAAAATTTTGCAAAATTTTGTCTTTGATAGAAAATTTTGCAAAATTTTGTCTTTTATAGAAAATTTTGCAAAATTTTGTCTTCTATAGAAAATTTTGCAAAATTTTGTCTTCTATAGAAAATTTTGCAAAATTTTGTCTTCTATAGAAAATTTTGCAAAATTTTGTCTTCTATAGAAAATTTTGCAAAATTTTGTCTTCTATAGAAAATTTTGCAAAACTTTATCTTCTATAGAAAATTTTCCAAAATTTTGTCTTCTATAGAAAATTTTGCAAATTTTTGTCTTTTATAGAAAATTTTGTCTTTTTTAGAAAATTTTGCAAAATTTTGTCTTCTATAGAAAATTTTGCAAAACTTTATCTTCTATAGAAAATTTTCCAAAATTTTGTCTTCTATAGAAAATTTTGCAAAATTTTGTCTTTTATAGAAAATTTTGTCTTTTTTAGAAAATTTTGCAAAATTTTGTCTTGTAAAGAAAAATTTACAAAATTTTGTCTTCTATAGAAAATTTTGCTAAATTTTGACTTCTATAGAAAATTCTGAACAATTTTATCCCCTTAAGAAAATTTTTGTTGTTATAACAATTTTAAATTTTGACATCTTACTTGCATGTCTTGTCCCACTGTTTGTTGCTCTTATGTTTATCTTAAGTAGTTTAAGTGATTTGAATACTTCTTAAGCTATTTCGTACATATATAAATTCCTGCTCCTTAATATTTAAGTGCTGTTTATTTGCTGCTTTCCTTAATGCAAAAATAAATGTTTCGTAAAGTTTATTTGTCGACATACTCGTATGTTTGTCTCTCCATCCGTATGTCTGTCTGTCAGTCAGTCAGTTTGTGTGTCTTTGAGAAGTTTATTTATTCATTTATGTAATTTGTATCGTATTACCCTTCAATATTGGCATCATGACAACCGGAAATGTATAACAAATTACAACAATGATAATATGAGCAAAAACAACAAATATTCACTTAATACATAGCAACAGCAACAACAATGACATAAGTAGATTTTTAGGCAAAGAAAAAGGTTGAGCAGGAGAATAAAGTAAAAAAAAGCTTTTATCTTAAAATAAGTTATTCAAACATAAACTAACACATACTCAAATCCAACAACTAATACATGTACATACATACACAAACACACATTCATTCATGTAGAACCTAAAACTTCAAAAATTGTTGTTTTATATGTTTTACACCTGAATGAATTTTGTGTTAACGAAATAATGACAGGTAACACACACTTCCACACGTACACACACACCCACGTGGCCTATAGCTATTGAAACCCACATATGTATGGAAGTGTGTGTATGAGTCTGATTCTATCATCCATTATCTAAATATAATGGAAAAGTATCAACATACATTTTCCTGCTCCTTTGTTATTTTCTTGTATTACAAAAAAGGGATAAATATTATCCTTTTTGAGAAAAAAAAAACATACAAGAAATCTTACCCTTTTTCCTTCTCTAAAATACTGGCTATGGGGCAGGAGTAAAAAAGGATAAATTTACGCACAAATTGGTAGTAAATGTAAACTCATGTGTAACTAAAATGAACCAAAATCGAATTTAATGCATATGGAAAATCTATCGACTAACACACCTTAATGCTCATTTGATTGTGAATATTTATGTATGTATATGTAAAGGTATGTTGAAGCATAACTAGATCCTTGGCTGAAAATTATTATGAGTATGAGATTTCAGTTTATGAAAATGTAGGTGTATGTGTGGGAGGCTTATTTACTTTGAACCTAAAATAACAGTCATTCATTATCAAAATGTTTGCACAAGATTCGTTAGATTTCTACCCTCTTAACGCAGGCCAACCGTTAACCCAACTTAGTATTGAATAAAAATCATAATTTATACAGGGTGTTAAAGTCAAGAACATAAAAACTCCTTCAAAAAAATTTTTTTATTTAAAAATTTATATAGAAACTCTTAACACAGAAAATTTTTTGTAGCAACTTCTTAAGACAGAAAAATTTCTGTAGAAAATTCTTAAGACAGAAAATTTTTCTAGGAATTTACTAAAACAGAAAATTTTATATAGAACATTTTATATAAAAAATTCTTACGACAAAAAATGTTCTAAAGAAAATTCTTAAGACAGAAAATTTTCTACAAAAAATTCATATGACGGAAAATTTTCAATAGAAAATTCTTAAGACAAAAAATTTTCTATGAAATATTCTAAGGACAAAAAATTTTCTATAGAAAATTCCTTAAACAGAAAATTGTCAATAGAAAATTCTTTAAACAGAAAATTTTCTATAGAAAATTCTTTAGACAGAAAATTTTTTATATACATTTTTTTAAACATTTTCTATAGAAAATTTTTAAAATTTTCTATAAAATATTCTTGAGACAAAAAATTTCTATAGAAAATTTTTAAGAGAAAATAATTTCTATAGAAAATTTTTAAGACAAAAAAATTTCTATAGAAAGAGATGGCTTTAGAAGAGATGGCTTAACCAACCATCGAAACGCGTCGAGGACTTTGGTTTCTCCGCAAACATTTTTTTGGCTTTTTATCAATAAATTGGTCTGTTACATTATTAAATAAATGTAACAGATTAGGGATCAAATGCGAATACTCTTCTTTTTGGAAAATTTTTAAGACAAAAAATTCTCTACAAAAAATACTTAAAACTGAAAAATTTTTATAGGAAATTCTTAAGACAAAAAATTTTTTATAGAAAATTTTTAAGACAAAAATTTTCTACAGAAAATTTTTAAGACAAAAATTTTCTATATAAAATTTTTAAAACAAAAAAATTTTTATAGAAAATTTTTTGTCTTAAAATATTTTAAAGACAAAGAATAATCTACAGAAAACTTTTCAAATAGCCAAAAAAATTTCTCTATAAAATTCTTAAGACAAAAAATTTTCTATAGAAAATTCTTAAGACAAAAAATTTTCTATAGAAAATTCTTAAGACAAAAAATTTTCTATAGAAAATGCTTAAGACAAAAAATTTTCTACAGAAAATGTTTAATACAGAAAATTTTCTATAAGAAATTCTTAAGACAAAAAATTTTCTATAAAAAATTTTTAAGACAGAAAATTAAAAAGAAAAAAAACGTTTATAAAAAATTTTCTGTCTTAAAAAATTTTTAAGACAAAAAAATTATTTACAGAAAACTTAAAAAAGCAAAAAAATTTTCTTTGTAAAATTCTTAAGACAAAAAATTTTCTATAGAAAATTTCTAAGACAAAAAATTTTCTATAGAAAATTTCTAAAACAAAAAATTTTCTATAGAAAATTTCTAAGACAAAATATTTTCTATAGAAAATTTCTAAGATAAAAAATTTTCTATAGGAAATTTTTAAGACAAAAAATTGTCTATAGGAAATTTTTAAGACAAAAAAATTTAAATAGGAAATTTTTAAAACAAAAAATTTTTATAGAAAATTAAAAAAAAAAAATTCTATTGAAAATTTTAAGGGCAAAAAATTTTAATTAAAAAAATTTTAAAGGCAAAAAATTTTCTATAAAAAATTTTTAAGATAAAAAATTTTCTATAGAAAATTTTTAAGACAAAAAATTTTCTATAGAAAGTTTTTAAGACAAAAATTTTTAGGACAAACATTTTTTATAGAAAATTTTTTTAGACAAAATATTTTCTATAGAAAATTTTTAAGACAAAATATTTTCTATAGAAAATTTTTTAGACAAAATGATTTCTATATAAAATTTTTAAGACAAAATATTTTCTATGGAAAATTTTTAAGACACAATATTTTCTATAGAAAATTTTTTGTTTTAAAAATTTTCTATAGAAAATGTTTGTCTTAAAAATTTTTTAGACAAAAAATTTTCTATAGAAAATTCTTCAGACAAAAAATTTTCTGTAGAAAATTCTTAAGACAAAAAATTTTCTGTAGAAAAATTTTTGGAACAAAAAATTTTCCACAGAAAATTTTAAAGACATTAAATTTTCTATAGAAAATTTCTAAGACAAAAAATTTTCTATAGAAAATTTCAAAGACAAAAAATTTTCTATAGAAAATTTCTAAGACAAAAAAATTTCTATAGAAAATTTTGAAGACAAAAAATTTTCTATAGAAAATTTTGAAGACAAAAAATTTTCTATAGCAAATTTTTAAGACAAAAAAATTTCTATAGCAAATTTTTAAGACAAAAAAATTTCTATAGCAAATTTTTAAGACAAAAAATTGCCTAAAAAATTTTTAAGACAAAAAATTTTCTATAGAAAAATTTTTAAGACAAAAAATTTCCTATAAAAAATTTTTAAGACAAAACATTTTCTATACGAAATTTTAGAGACAACAACATTTAAATAGGAAATTTATAAGACAAAAAATTTTCTATAGGAAATTTTTAAGACAAAAAAATTTTCTATAGGAAATTTTTAAGACAAAAATTTTCTATAGAAAATTTTTAAAACAAAAATTTCCTATAGACAATTTTTAAGACAAAACATTTTCTATAGAAAATTTTTAAGACCAAATATTGTCTATAGAAAATTTTTAAAACAAAATATTTTCTATAGAAAATTTTTAAAACAAAATTTTCTATAGAAAATTTTTAAGACAAAATATTTTCTATAGAAAATTTTTTAGACAAAATATTTTCTACAGAAAATTTTTAAAACAAAAAATTTTTTATAGAAAATTTTTTAGACAAGTTTTTCAGATACATAAAAAATTTGCTATATAAAATTTTTTAGACAAAAAATTTTCTAGACAAAATTTTAAGGACAAAAAATTTTCTATAGAAAATTTTTAAGATAAAAATTTTTCCATAGAAAATTTTTAAGACAACAATTTTTCCATAGAAAATTTTTAAGACAAAAAATTTTCCATAGAAAATTCTTAAGACAGAAAGTTTTCTCTTGAAAATTTTAAAGAAAGAAAATTTTCTATAGAAAATTTTTGTCTTAAAAATTTAAAAATTGTCTAAGACATTTTGCAAATGTTGGGTCAATACCATTAATTTAATGACAATAAATTTGATAGTGTCTCTTAGGCTAAAGATATTTTTCCTCTGAAACCCTCGTTATGGAAAACAAAATACTTTTGTATACTTTTAGGCTTTTATCCAATTATTTACTCTATTACTAAGACACTATAGGTATTTTGTTGTCCCTTTCTCGATATTTGCTCATTCATAAATACAAGAAAATAATTTGAAGGTGTTTTCTGTTTATTTTTATAGTCTTTTATGACTTTTATAAATTTTCCTTCATTTTGATACTGACACACTTAAGGGACCCCTTAGAATATACATTTTACTGGCATGTTTTCTTAAGGGACTTAATAAATTGGAATGAATATGAAACTTGTTTACTTGTTTTACATTACGTATGTAAATTTCGTTTGTAAATTTTTGTTTTACAAGTAAACAAAGGTTGACATCTTTATGTGTTTTTTTTTTGTATTTCTACATGTTTATTCAGATGTCAAAGTGTTGGGAGACATTTACGCAGTTATCCTTATGCTCATAAGTGTAATTCTAGTCCTTTATTTATATTTTTAGACATTTTCGTTTCTTTTTCCTGAAGAGACACTTAAGGTGCTAAAATGCTTTCATGCGTAAATGATTGATAGATTTGAGCAACGAAGACTTTGAGCGAAGAATTTTGTAGAATCTTCTTTAAAAAAAAAAGCTTTTAATAAGATTGACAAAAATTCATTTTGGGTTCTATTTCATTTTTCGTTAGGTTGTTATCTTTATTTGATATCCGTGCAAATGATATATGCGAAAAATTTGCTAAATGATTTCATCCTATGAATTTTTATTGATACATAAGATTTGAAAAAGGAAACGTGTTCGAAGTGAAGTCTTAATGATTTCCTCAAAAATTTGTCTTTAAAGCATAAATTTTGAGAGATAACAAAATTTATATGGTGATTGAAAGCCATATAAAATTAAAAGATAGAAAGATTTTTTTAGGGCTGTAAAATAGAGAACAATTCTGTAAATCTTTCTTTGGAAAATTTAGCAAAATTTTCGAAATAAAATCAAATTTTTTCAAAAAACAAAATTAGAAAAATTTTCATATGATAGACAAATTTACGAAATAAAACTAAAGTTTTCTAAAGAAGACAAATTTTTTGCAAAATTAAAAAATAAGACGAAATTTTGCAAAAATTTTTAAAAAGAAAGAATTTTTAAAAATTTTCTAATTTTTGCAAAATTTTCTAAAAAAAAAACAAAATTTTCTAAAGAAGACTACGGACGAAAAATTATTTATACAAAAATCTTAAGATAAAAATTTTCTATAGAAAATTCTTCAGTAAAAAAAATTGTCTAAATCCTAAGACAATTTTCTATAGAAAATTCTAAAGACAGAAAATTTCCTATAGGAAATTCTTAAACCAGAAAATTTTATATAGAAAATTTTTTAGACAAAAAATTTTCTATAAAAAATTCTTAAGGCAATCAATTTTCTATAGAAAGTTTTTTTTAGAAACTTTTTAAGACAAAAAAATTCGTACAGAAACTTTTTAAGACAAAAAAATTTCTATAGAAAATTTTTAAGACAAAAAAATTTGTATAGAAAATTTCAAAGATAAAAAATTTTCTATAGAAAATTTCAAAGATAAAAAATTTTCTATAGAAAATTTTTAAGACAAAAAATTTTCTATAGAAAACTTTTAAGACAAAAAATTTTCTATAGAAAATTTTTAAGACAAAAAATTTTCTATAAAAAATTTTTAAGACAAAAAAATTTCTATAGAAAACTTTTAAGACAAAAAATTTTCTATAGAAAATTTTTAAGACAAAAAATTTTCTATCGAAAATTTTTAAGACAAAAAATTTTCTATAGAAAATTTTTAAGACAAAAAATTTTCTATAGAAAATTTTTAAGACAAAAAATTTTCTATCGAAAATTTTTAAGACAAAAAATTTTCTATCGAAAATTTTGAAGACAAAAAATTTTCTATAGAAAATTTTTAAGACAAAAAATTTTCTATAGAAAATTTTTAAGACAAAAAATTTTATATAGAAAATTTTTAAGACAAAAAATTTTCTAAAGAAAATTTTTAAGACAAAAAATTTTCCATAGAAAATTTTTAAGACAAAAAATTTTTTATAGAAAATTTTTAAGACAAAAAATTTTCTATAGAAAATTTTTAAGACAAAAAATTTTCTATAGAAAATTTTTAAGACAAAAAATTTTCTATAGAAAATTTTTAAGACAAAAAATTTTCTATAGAAAATTTTTAAGACAAAAAATTTTCTATAGAAAATTTTTAAGACAAAAAATTTTCTATAGAAAATTTTTAAGACAAAAAATTTTCTATAGAAAATTTTTAAGACAAAAAATTTTCTATAGAAAATTTTTAAGACAAAAAATTTTCTATAGAAAATTTTTAAGACAAAAAATTTTCTATAGAAAATTTTTAAGACAAAAAATTTTCTATAGAAAATTTTTAAGACAAAAAATTTTCTATAGAAAATTTTAAGACAAAAAATTTTCTATAAAAAATTTTTATTGATGGTCGTGGGTTCGAGTCTTAAAAATTTTCTAAAGAAAATTTTTTGTCTTAAAAATTTTCTATAGAAAATTTTTTGTCTTAAAAATTTTCTATAGAAAATTTTTTTCTTAAAAATTTTCAATAGAAAATTTTTTGTCTTAAAAATTTTCTATGGAAAATTTTTTTGTCTTAAAAATTTTCTATAGAAAATTTTTTGTCTTAAAAATTGTCTATAGAAAATTTTTTGTCTTAAAAATTTTCTATAGAAAATTTTTTGTCTTAAAAATTTTCTATAGAAAATTTTTTGTCTTAATAATTTCTATAGAAAATTTTTTGTCTTAAAAATTTTCTATAGAAAATTTTTTGTCTTAAAAATTTTTTGAAAGAAATTAATTTTAGTTGAACCAGAAATTTATGTTGATGGTCGTGGGTTCGAGTCGGGCTCAGGTTCATGTCATAAATTATGTTTTTTAATTTATGATTTTTAAATTAGATGAATAAATTTTAGGAATACTGAAAAAACTATGTGACACTTAGCAGTGTGGAATGCTGCATTTTCTGTCCCGCTACGGACTTCATCAGCACACTGTGTCACCAACTGTTAGATGCCAGTAGTTAAGATCATCTATTTAACTGAATTCTTAAGCGAAATTGAAAACGAGAATTATGTTAACACTCATTTCTATTTCACCTATGACCATATGATCGATTCAGTTAGACGAACTTATCCACCATAGTTTTTTCCTTTATGTTTTGTATCCCTATCCTTTATTAATCTACATTTACTTTGTACTTTAACCAACTGTCAGCTGGTAATGAAGACAAAGATTTTTGTTTTGACAAGTTTTGTTGAAAATGCAGCATTCCACACTGCTAAGTGTCACATAGTTTTTTCAGTATTCCTAAAATTTATTCATCTAATTTAAAAATCATAAATTAAAAAAAAAATAATTTATGACATGAACCTGAGCCCGACTCGAACCCACGACCATCAACATAAATTTCTGGTTCAACTAAAATTAATTTCTTTCAATTAAAATTGCATGGGCACCGCGATTTACATGTTTTCATTAACTCTTTCAAGTTGATACTAAATTCAAAATTTGCATTAACGTAAAAGAATAAAACAAAACTTGTCAAAACAAAAATCTTTGTCTTCATTACCAGCTGACAGTTGGTTAAAGTACAAAGTAAATGTAGATTAATAAAGGATAGGGATACAAAACATAAAGGAAAAAACTATGGTGGATAAGTTCGTCTAACTGAATCGATCATATGGTCATAGGTGAAATAGAAATGAGTGTTAACATAATTCTCGTTTTCAATTTCGCTTAAGAATTAAATTAAATAGATGATCTTAACTACTGGCATCTAACAGTTGGTGACACAGTGTGCTGATGAAGTCCGTAGCGGGACAGAAAATGCAGCATTCCACACTGCTAAGTGTCACATAGTTTTTTCAGTATTCCTAAAATTTATTCATCTAATTTAAAAATCATAAATTAAAAAAAATAATTTATGACATGAACCTGAGCCCGACTCGAACCCACGACCATCAACATAAATTTCTGGTTCAACTAAAATTAATTTCTTTCAAAAAATTTTTAAGACAAAAAATTTTCTATAGAAAATTTTTAAGACAAAAAATTTTCTATAGAAATTATTAAGACAAAAAATTTTCTATAGAAAATTTTTAAGACAAAAAATTTTCTATAGAAAATTTTTAAGACAAAAAATTTTCTATAGACAATTTTTAAGACAAAAAATTTTCTTAAGACAGAAAAATTTCTATAGAAAATTCTTAAGACAAAAAATTTGTAATAGAAAATTCTTAAGAAAGAAAATTTGCTATAGAAAATTCTTTTGACAGAAAATTTTCTATAAAAAATTTTAAGGCAAAAAATCTTCTGTAGAAAATTGTTAAGACACAAATTTTTTATATAGACAGACATTTTTTAATTCTTAAGTCAGAAAATTTTGTATATAAAATTCCTTCTACTTTTCTATAGAAAATTCTTAAGACAAAAAAATTCTTATAGAAAATTTATTAAAAGAAATTTTCTATAGAATATTTTTTAGACAGAAAATTTTGTATAAAAAATTCATAAGATAGAAAATTCTTAAGATAAAATTTTCGATATCACATTCTTAAGACAAACATTTTTTCTAGAAATTTCTTATGACATCAAATAAAAGAAACGTGTGCCTTATTTGATAAATACATTTTTCCTTTTTCTAATTTTTCCTTAGTCCTTGCTGACATTGATTTGCGTAATTTTCAGGTTCATTAAGTGTTTAATGCTTGTTAACGACAGAGCTAAGCAAACCTCAAACACACACACTCGCTCTGTTCATTCAATATAAGTTTATTATCCTTCACTAATACACCGACAACAATGGAAGGAAAACAAACACAATCTGAGCTAAGTTTGTACTCAAAAATTGGTCATATTCGTTTACACACACAAATAAATTTATTTATGGAAAAGGAAATTTATGAAAGGACATAACAATTTCTTTAGGGACGAAGGACATGATGTTAGAAATAAATGGCCTGCCTAACTTAAGATTTTTGAATAATTATAATTTTTATATAGAAAAATTTTGTAATCAAAAAATTTTCTGAAAAAATTTTAGATAAAAAATATTTTTAAGAAAAAATTTTGAATGCAAGAAATTTGTATTTTAAGCAAAATTGTCTAATTTTTTCCTCAAGTCTTTTACGAGAAAACTTGTAAAGTCATCAAACTCTTAAAGCAATTTTCTTGCCTAAGAAGCGCAAGTCCTTAATGCAATTAAGGACCGGCAATCATGGCGATAGACAAATAAACGTAACCAAACCAACCGAAAGAAAGAACGAACGAATGAGTTTCAAATTCAAAAACTCAAATTAAAACACTTCAAAAATATGGCGTGTAGAGCTTAAAGTTTTACCATACGAACCGTCACTAATTGAACTCTAAAATGACATTTCACTGGCAACGACAGAAGATATGAATATAAAGAAGTTGGCAAAAAAGGAACATCAAATAAACTAAAATTCAGTAAAAATAACTCACTTATGACAACGAGGAGAAACTAAACTTTTTATTTTCGAATTTTTACTTTTTTCACCGACAACCGACAAACAACTGAAGCTTCAGCAGAAGTAAGTGAATGAACGCTAAAAGCAATGATTGAGATTCCGAAAAAAAAAGATCCATAAAACCCAGCCAATGTGACAAATTACTGAAATATACAGTTGGAAAAAGTTTTTGAAAAAAAAAAAACGAAAATACAAAACATGAAAATTGGAAAAAAGTAAATTTAAGCTGCTGAAGTAACTGACACTAAATGCATAAAGATGACGAAGGGTAACTAGTGGAATAGTTGGTTTCAAAACCAAAATTTACTTAAAATTTAGTGAAAATTCATCAACACAAGAAAAATCACTTAAAATCTTTTGCATGATTTCAAAGGAGTAAAAATTCGTTAAATGGTTTTTGAAGGAATAGGAAAAGTTTGTTATGAAAAGAGAGAATTTAAGAAGATTAAAACCAAAAAAAAAATTAAAAAAAAAATTAGTTTTTTTCAATTCTTTAGAAATGTTCTATAGAAAACTTTCTGTCTTAAGAAATTTTTTGCCTTAAAAATTTTCTATAAAAAAATTTTGTCTTAAGAAATTTTTATAAAAATTTTTTGTTTTAAAAATGTTCTTTAGAAATTTTTCTATAGAAAATTTTGTCTTAAAAATTTTCTATAGAAAATTTTGTCTTAAAAATTTTCTATAGAAAATTTTGTCTTAAAAATTTTCTATAGATAATTTTGTCTTAAAAATTTTCTATAGAAAATTTTGCCTTAAAAATTTTCTATAGAAAATTTTGTCTTAAAAATTTTCTATAGAAAATTTTGTCTTAAAAATTTTCTATAGAAAATTTTGCCTTAAAAATTTTCTATAGAAAATTTTGTCTTAAAAATTTTCTATAGAAAATTTTGTCTTAAAAATTTTCTATAGAAAATTTTGCCTTAAAAATTTTCTATAGAAAATTTTGTCTTAAAAATTTTCTATAGAAAATTTTGTCTTAAAAATTTTCTATAGAAAATTTTGTCTTAAAAATTTTCTATAGAAAATTTTGTCTTAAAAATTTTCTATAGAAAATTTTGTCTTAAAAATTTTCTATAGAAAATTTTGTCTTAAAAATTTTCTATAGATAATTTTGTCTTAAAAATTTTCTATAGAAAATTTTGTCTTGAAAATTTTCTATAGAAAATTTTGTCTTAAAAATTTCCATAAAACTCAGCCAATGTGACAAATTACTGAAATATACAGTTGGAAAAAGTTTTTGAAAAAAAAAACGAAAATACAAAACATGAAAATTGGAAAAAAGTAAATTTAAGCTGCTGAAGTAACTGACACTAAATGCATAAAGATGACGAAGGGTAACTAGTGGAATAGTTGGTTTCAAAACCAAAATTTACTTAAAATTTAGTGAAAATTCATCAACACAAGAAAAATCACTTAAAATCTTTTGCATGATTTCAAAGGAGTAAAAATTCGTTAAATGGTTTTTGAAGGAATAGGAAAAGTTTGTTATGAAAAGAGAGAATTTAAGCAGATTAAAACCAAAAAAAAAATTTAAAAAAAAAATTAGTTTTTTTCAATTCTTTAGAAATGTTCTATAGAAAACTTTCTGTCTTAAGAAATTTTTTGCCTTAAAAATTTTCTATAAAAAAATTTTGTCTTAAGAAATTTTTATAAAAATTTTTTGTTTTAAAAATGTTCTTTAGAAATTTTTCTATAGAAAATTTTGTCTTAAAAATTTTCTATAGAAAATTTTGTCTTAAAAATTTTCTATAGAAAATTTTGTCTTAAAAATTTTCTATAGATAATTTTGTCTTAAAAATTTTCTATAGAAAATTTTGCTTAAAAATTTTCTATAGAAAATTTTGTCTTAAAAATTTTCTATAGAAAATTTTGTCTTAAAAATTTTCTATAGAAAATTTTGTCTTAAAAATTTTCTATAGAAAATTTTGTCTTAAAAATTTTCTATAGAAAATTTTGTCTTAAAAATTTTCTATAGAAAATTTTGCCTTAAAAATTTTCTATAGAAAATTTTGTCTTAAAAATTTTCTATAGAAAATTTTGTCTTAAAAATTTTCTATAGAAAATTTTGTCTTAAAAATTTTCTATAGAAAATTTTGTCTTAAAAATTTTCTATAGAAAATTTTGTCTTAAAAATTTTCTATAGAAAATTTTGTCTTAAAAATTTTCTATAGATAATTTTGTCTTAAAAATTTTCTATAGAAAATTTTGTCTTGAAAATTTTCTATAGAAAATTTTGTCTTAAAAATTTTCTATAGAAAATTTTGTCTTAAAAATTTTCTATAGAAAATTTTGTCTCAAAAATTTTCTATAGAAAATTTTGTCTCAAAAATTTTCTATACAAAATTTTATCTCGAAAATTTTCTATAGAAAATTTTGTCTTTGAAAATTTTCTATAGAAAATTTTGTCTTTGAAAATTTTCTATAGAAAACTTTGTCTTGAAAATTTCCTTCAAAAATTTTTGTCTTAAAAATTTTCTAAAGAAAATTTTGTCTTAAAAATTTTCTATAGAAAATTTTGTCCTAAGAATTTTTTGTAGAAAATTTTGTCGTAAGAATTTTCGTTTAAAAAATTTTGTCTTAAAAATTTTCTATACAAAATTTTGTCTTAAAAATTTTCTATAGAAAATTTTGTCTTAAAAATTTTCTATAGAAAATTTTGTCTTAAAAATTTTCTATAGAAAATTTTGTCTTAAAAATTTTCTATAGAAAATTTTGTCTTAAAAAATTTCTATAGAAAATTTTGTCTTAAAAATTTTTTATAGAAAATTTTATCTTAAAAATTTTCTATAAAAAATTTCTATAGAAAATTTTGTCTTAAAAATTTTTAAAATAAAATTTTCTATAGAAAATTCTTAAGACAAAATTTTCTATAGAAAATTCTTAAGACAAAATTTTCTATAGAAAATTTTTAAGACAAAATTTTCTATAGAAAATTTTTAAGACAAAATTTTCTATAGAAAATTTTTAAGACAAAATTTTCTATAGAAACTTTTTAAGACAAAATTTTTTAAACAAAATTTTAAAGAAAATTTTTAAGAAAAAATATTATATAGAAAATTTTTAAGACAAAATTTTCTAAAGAAAATTTTTGAGACAAAATTTTTTGTAGAAAATTTTTAAGATTTTCTATAGAAAATTTTGTCTTAAAGATTTTCTATAGAAAATTTTGTCTTAAAGATTTTCTATAGAAAATTTTGTCTTAAAGATTTTCTATAGAAAATTTTGTCTTAAAGATTTTCTATAGAAAATTTTGTCTTAAAGATTTTCTATAGAAAATTTTGTCCTAAGAATTTTTTGTAGAAAATTTTGTCGTAAGAATTTTCGTTTAAAAAATTTTGTCTTAAAAATTTTCTATAGAAAATTTTGTCTTAAAAAATTTCTATAGAAAATTTTATCTTAAAAATTTTCTATAAAAAATTTCTATAGAAAATTTTGTCTTAAAAATTTTTTATAGAAAATTTTATCTTAAAAATTTTCTATAAAAAATTTCTATAGAAAATTTTGTCTTAAAATTTTTTAAAATAAAATTTTCTATAGAAAATTCTTAAGACAAAATTTTCTATAGAAAATTCTTAAGACAAAATTTTCTATAGAAAATTCTTAAGACAAAATTTTCTATAGAAAATTCTTAAGACAAAATTTTCTATAGAAAATTTTTAAGACAAAATTTTCTATAGAAAATTTTTAAGACAAAATTTTCTATAGAAAATTTTTAAGACAAAATTTTCTATAGAAACTTTTTAAGACAAAATTTTTTAAACAAAATTTTAAAGAAAATTTTTAAGAAAAAATATAATATAGAAAATTTTTAAGACAAAATTTTCTAAAGAAAATTTTTGAGACAAAATTTTTTGTAGAAAATTTTTAAGATTTTCTATAGAAAATTTTGTCTTAAAAATTTTCTATAGAAAATTTTGTCTTAAAAATTTTCTATAGAAAATTTTGTCTTAAAAATTTTCTATAGAAAATTTTGTCTTAAAAATTTTCTATAGAAAATTTTGTCTTAAAAATTTTCTATAGAAAATTTTGTCTTAAAAAATTTCTATAGAAAATTTTGTCTTAAAAATTTTTTATAGAAAATTTTATCTTAAAAATTTTCTATAAAAAATTTCTATAGAAAATTTTGTCTTAAAAATTTTTAAAATAAAATTTTCTATAGAAAATTCTTAAGACAAAATTTTCTATAGAAAATTCTTAAGACAAAATTTTCTATAGAAAATTTTTAAGACAAAATTTTCTATAGAAAATTTTTAAGACAAAATTTTCTATAGAAAATTTTTAAGACAAAATTTTCTATAGAAACTTTTTAAGACAAAATTTTTTAAACAAAATTTTAAAGAAAATTTTTAAGAAAAAATATTATATAGAAAATTTTTAAGACAAAATTTTCTAAAGAAAATTTTTGAGACAAAATTTTTTGTAGAAAATTTTTAAGATTTTCTATAGAAAATTTTGTCTTAAAGATTTTCTATAGAAAATTTTGTCTTAAAGATTTTCTATAGAAAATTTTGTCTTAAAGATTTTCTATAGAAAATTTTGTCTTAAAGATTTTCTATAGAAAATTTTGTCTTAAAGATTTTCTATAGAAAATTTTGTCCTAAGAATTTTTTGTAGAAAATTTTGTCGTAAGAATTTTCGTTTAAAAATTTTGTCTTAAAAATTTTCTATAGAAAATTTTGTCTTAAAAAATTTCTATAGAAAATTTTATCTTAAAAATTTTCTATAAAAAATTTCTATAGAAAATTTTGTCTTAAAAATTTTTTATAGAAAATTTTATCTTAAAAATTTTCTATAAAAAATTTCTATAGAAAATTTTGTCTTAAAATTTTTTAAAATAAAATTTTCTATAGAAAATTCTTAAGACAAAATTTTCTATAGAAAATTCTTAAGACAAAATTTTCTATAGAAAATTCTTAAGACAAAATTTTCTATAGAAAATTCTTAAGACAAAATTTTCTATAGAAAATTTTTAAGACAAAATTTTCTATAGAAAATTTTTAAGACAAAATTTTCTATAGAAAATTTTTAAGACAAAATTTTCTATAGAAACTTTTTAAGACAAAATTTTTTAAACAAAATTTTAAAGAAAATTTTTAAGAAAAAATATAATATAGAAAATTTTTAAGACAAAATTTTCTAAAGAAAATTTTTGAGACAAAATTTTTTGTAGAAAATTTTTAAGATTTTCTATAGAAAATTTTGTCTTAAAGATTTTCTATAGGAAATTTTGTCTTAAAAATTTTCTATAGAAAATTTTGTTTAAAGATTTTCTATAGAAAATTTTGTCTTAAAGATTTTCTATAGAAAATTTTGTCTTAAAGATTTTCTATAGAAAATTTTGTCTTAAAGATTTTCTATAGAAAATTTTGTCTTAAAGATTTTCTATAGAAAATTTTGTCTTAAAAATGTTCTATAGAAAATTTTGTCTTAAAAATTTTCTATAGAAAATTTTGTCTTAAAAATTTTCTATAGAAAATTTTGTCTTAAAAATTTTCTATAGAAAATTTTGTCCTAAAAATTTTCTATAGAAAATTTTGTCCTAAAAATTTTCTTCAGAAAATTTTGTCTTAAAAATTTTCTATAGAAAATTTTGTCTTAAAAATTTTCTTCAGAAAATTTTGTCTTAAAAATTTTTTTGTCTTTAAGAATTTTCTATAGTAAATTTTCGAAAGGCCCAAAATTTATACAATTTATTATTTATTTGAATGTTTATGTTAACTTTTTAGTATTTATTTAAAAAAACTAAAATTTACATCCTTAATTTTAAGGACATGTGGTTTTTTGTGTACTTTTCTTTTTCAATTAATTTCATATTCTCTTATAAATATATTTCTCTAACATTTTCCAAACATCTTGTGGCAAAACTTTTGAATTAGTTGATTGTGTGTGTTGATATCCTTTGAGGTCCTTGATATGTTTGTGTCTTCTATTATATTTTAAAATATTAAAATTTTGCAAAAACTATTTGCTCTAGCAACATCTGAATGTCACCGATGAATCCTTGGTCTGTTCCTTGAGTTTTGACAACAAATTTTAGAAATTATTTTAATAAATTTTATAAATGTTTTGCATTAGACTAAAGGTGACACACATTTCTATGTGTGTGTGAGTATGTGTATGGCCAGGCAATTAAGAAAATTAAATTGAAATTTCTCCTTTAATATTTGCTCTTAATTTATTCTTTTTGGTTTCTATTTTCAAATTTAGTTGATATTTTCATATTTTTTATGTTTTTGTTTTTTGTCATTTTTAGGAGACAATATTAATTTGTGGTTGTTTTGCTCTAATTAAAAGTTAATTATAAATTTTTTTTCCAAAATTTAAAAGGCATTTTAAACAAATTGCACTAAAATTTAATGACTTGTTAAGTGACACGATAAAATTGTATTCAAAATGAAACTTTATATGGAAAATTCAGATGACATTTTCATTATCCTGACAAGGCTGTTCATGGAAGAAAGGATTTTATTATGAAATAGAATAATATGCATGTGAATTTGAAAGAAATACAAAAAACTCATAACAAACTTGTTAGCATAAAGACTAATTGGATTTTAAATTTTTAGAAAAACCGCCAATTTAGAGACTTCTAATTAAATTTTTCGCAGAACTGAAAGTTATTTTAGAATCACTTTCATAAAGACAATATTAAAAGCAAAAATGGATATAGTCTTATATCTATATATAGTATCACATCATTATATATTAAAAAAAAAAACGTTTGTAAACCAAAACTGCCAGTTTCCTCAAAAACCAACAAACACAAACTATTCACCATTTATGTGGAAAGACAGACCAACAGTAACAATGATTTGTCATTGAAAATTCATAAAATATTGCAAATAACTGGAACAACATCTAATACCAAAGCAAAAACTCGAAAGGATTCATGAACTCATACACATACTAACAACCATGAACAAACAACCACCTACACACAACCCCCCTACACACACACACACAACCACTCATACAAACAAATGAGCAACATTGAGTAGAATAAAAAAAGAGCACAAAGGACACGTGATTTCCAGTGATGAGACACAGCAGGATACAGAGATAACAAAACCCTATGGGATTTTTTGTTTGTGAATAAATGAGTAAATAGAGACAGACAGACGGACAATGTTGTTTGTATTTGATGAGGAACATCATCATGGATTCAGTGCCATCATCTTCATAATGTAACCAAGTATTTTTTTTCTTTTCTATTTTTATATGTCAGTAATGCAACAGCAAAAAGCAAAAACTATTTATTGCATTCAAAGGAAAACAAGAGCAAAAGTAGAGTTAAAGTGCAGTGGGATTTCAGTCATGATGATGTGATAGTGACACATATTTTTCCATTACTTAAGCTCATGTGAATTTAATGGAAGATTTTTTTATGGATTTAAGAAAATTTGTTTAGAAAATTTTTAGTCTTAAGAATTTTTATAGAAAATTTTTTGTTTTAAAAAATTTCTATAGAAAATTTTCTATACCAAAAAAATTATATAGAAAATTTTCTATGCCAAAAAAAAATCTATAGAAAATTATCTATCTTAAAAAATTTTTTAGAAAATTTTCTGTCCAAAAAAAATTCTGTAGGAAATTTTCTTTCTCAAACAATTCCTACAGAAATTTGTCGGTCCCAAAAAAAATTTGATAGAAAATTTTCCAAAAATGTCTGTAGAAAATCTTATATCTCAAAAAAATTTTGTAGAAAATTTTGTGTCGAAGAAAATGTTCTATCCCAAAAAATGTCTATAAAAAATTTTAATTTTAAGAGTAAGAAAATTTATTTAGAAAATTTTCAATATTAAGAAATTTTATAGAAAATTTTTTGTTGTAAAAAATTTTAATAGAAATTTTTCGTCCCAAGAAAAATTCTATAGAAAGTTGTATATCTCAAAAAATTTTTGTAGAAAATTTTCCGTCAAAAAAATTTCAGAAAATTTTCAGTACGAAAAAAAAATTTTAATTTTAAGAATAAGAAAATTTATTTAGAAAATTTTCAGTCTTAAGAATTTTTATAGAAAATTTTTTGTTTTAAAAAATTTTAATAGAAATTTTCTGTCCCAAGAAAAATTCTATAGAAAATTTTATATCTCAAAAAATTTTTGTAGAAAAATTTCTGTCAAAAAAATTTCAGAAAATTTTCAGAAAATTTCCGAAAAAAAATTTATAGAAAATTTTCTATCCCAAAAAATGTCTATAGAAAATTTTCCATACCAAAAATATTTTATAGAAAATCTTATATCTCAAAAAAATTTTGTAGAAAATTTTGTGTCGAAGAAAGTTTTCTATCCCAAAAATTGTCTACAGAAAATTTTAATTTTAAGAATAAGAAAATTTATTACACAATTTTCAATCTTAAGTATTTTAATAAAAAATTTTTTGTTTTAAAAACTTTAATAGAAATTTTCTGTCCCAAGAAAAATTCTATAGAAAATTTTATATCTCAAAAAATTTTTGTAGAAAATTTTCTGTCAAAAAAAATTTCAGAAAATTTTCGGTCCGAAAAAAAATTTTATAGAAAATTTTCTATCCCAAAAAATGTCTATAGAAAATTTTCCATACCAAATAAATTTTGTAGAAAATCTTATCTCAAAAAAAATTTGTAGAAAATTTTCTATCCCAAAAAATGTCTATTGAAAATTTTAATTTTAAGGATAAGAAAATCTTTTTAGAAAATGATAAATCTTAAGAATTTTTATAGAAAATTTTTTGTTTTAAAAAATTTTAATAGAAATTTTCTGCTTCAAGAAAAATTCTATAGAAAATTTTATATCTCAAAAAATTTTTGTAGAAAATTGTCTGTCAAAAAAATTTCAGAAAATTTTTCATACAAAAAAAATTTTGTAGAAAATCGCATATCTCAAAAAAATTATGCAGAAGAAAATTTTGATAGTGACACATATTTTTCTATTACTTAAACTCATGTGAATTAAATGGAATTTATTCTCTATGGATTTAAGAAACTTTATTTAGAAAACTTTCAATCTTAAGAATTTTTATAGAAAATTATTTGTTTTAAAAAATTTTAATAAAAATTTTTTTATAAAAAATTTTATATCTCAAAAAATTTTTGTAGAAAATTTTCTGTCAAAAAAATTTCAGAAAATACCAAATACCAATACCAAAAAAATTTTGTTAGAAAATTTTATCTCAAAAAAATTTTGTAGAAAATCTTATTATTTTGTAGAAAATTTTCTATCCCAAAAAATGTCTATAAAAAATTTTAATTTTAAGAATAAGAAAATTTATTTAGAAAACTATAAATCTTAAGAATTTTTTTAATTTTCAGTCCCAAGAAAAATTTTATAGAAAATTTTATATCTCAAAAAAACTTTTGTAGAAAATTTTCTGTCAAAAGAATTTCAGAAAATTTTCCAACAAATGTCTTTAGAAAATTTTCCACACCAAAAAAATTTTGTAGAAAATCTTATATCTCAAAAAAACTTTGTAGAAAATTTTCTATCCCAAAAAATGTGTATAGAAAATTTTAATATCAAAAAAATTTTAGAGAAATTTTTCTGTCTAAAAAAATTTCTATAGATAATTTTTTGTCTCAAAAAATGTCTATAGAAAATTTTCCATCTCAAATAAAATTTTGTAGAAAATCTTATATGTCAAAAAAATTTTGTAGAAAGTTTTATATCTCAAAAAAATTTTGTAGAAAATTTTCTGTCGAAGAAAATTTTCTATCCCAAAAAGTGTCTAAAAAAAATATTAATACCAAAAAAATTTTGGAGAAAATTTTCTGTCTAAAAAAATTTCTATAGATAATTTTTTGTCTCAAAAAATTTTATAGAAAATGTTCTGTCCCAAAAAAAATTTGATAGACAATTTTCTGTGCCAAAAAAATTTAATAGAAAATTTTCTGTCCCTAAAAATTTCTAGAGAAAATTTTCTGTCCTGAAAAATTTCTAGAGAAAATTTTCTTTTTCAAAAAATTTCTATAGAAAATTTTTTGTTTCGCAACTTTTTATAAAAAATTTTTTGATTAAGGAATTTTTAACAGAAAAATGTATATCTTAAGAGTTTTCTACAAAAAATTGTCTGCCTTAAAAATTTTCTATGAAAGATTTAAAAAAAAAAAATCTGCCTGAAAAATTTTTATAGAAAATTTTCTGAATAAGAATTTTCTGTGAAAAAAATTTCTGTCTTAAGAATTTTCAATAGAAACTGTTTTATTTTAAAAATTTTCTATACAAAATTTTTCGCCTTTAGATTTTTCCAGAAAAAATTTTGTTTCCTAAAAACTTTAAATAGAAAATTTAAGATTTAAATAAAAAATGTTGTCTTAAAAATTTTCTATAAAAGAAGTTTTTGTCTTTGGATTTTCTATCAAACAACTTCTATTTTTAAAATTTCATAAAAAAAAGTTGTTTGTCTTAAGATTTTTTTATAGAAAATTTTCTGTCTTAAACATTTTTTTAAGAAAACAATTCTCTGTCCATAGAATTTTTTATGAAAAATTTTCTGCCTTGAAAAATTTCTATAGAAAACTTTTTGTCTTAAGATTTTCTATAGAAAATTTTCTGTCTTAAGATTTTCTATAGAAAATTTTCTGTCTTAAGATTCTCTATAGAAAATTTTCTGTCTTAAGATTTTCTATAGAAAATTTTCTGTCTTAAGATTTTCTATAGAAAATTTTCTGTCTTAAGATTTTCTATAGAAAATTTTCTGTCTTAAGATTTTCTATAGAAAATTTTCTGTCTTAAGATTTTCTATAGAAAATTTTCTGTCTTAAGATTTTCTATAGAAAATTTTCTGTCTTAAGATTTTCTATAGAAAATTTTCTGTCTTAAGATTTTCTATAGAAAATTTTCTGTCTTAAGATTTTCTATAGAAAATTTTCTGTCTTAAGATTCTCTATAGAAAATTTTCTGTCTTAAGATTTTCTATAGAAAATTTTCTGTCTTAAGATTTTCTATAGAAAATTTTCTGTCTTAAGATTTTCTATAGAAAATTTTCTGTCTTAAGATTTTTTATAGAAAATTTTCTGTCTTAAGATTTTCTATAGAAAATTTTCTGTCTTAAGATTTTCTATAGAAAATTTTCTGTCTTAAGATTTTCTATAGAAAATTTTCTGTCTTAAGATTTTCTATAGAAAATTTTCTGCCTTAAGATTTTCTATAGAAAATTTTCTGTCTTAAGATTTTCTATAGAAAATTTTCTGTCTTAAGATTTTCTATAGAAAATTTTCTGTCATAAGATTTTCTATAGAAAATTTTCTGTCTTAAGATTTTCTATAGAAAATTTTCTGTCTTAAGATTTTCTATAGAAAATTTTCTGTCTTAAGATTTTCTATAGAAAATTTTCTGTCTTTAGATTTTCTATAGAAAATTTTCTGTCTTAAGATTTTCTATAGAAAATTTTCTGTCTTAAGATTTTCTATAGAAAATTTTCTGTCTTTAGATTTTCTATAGAAAATTTTCTGTCTTTAGATTTTCTATAGAAAATTTTCTGTCTTAAGATTTTCTATAGAAAATTTTCTGTCTTAAGATTTTCTATAGAAAATTTTCTGTCTTAAGATTTTCTATAGAAAATTTTCTGTCTTAAGATTTTCTATAGAAAATTTTCTGTCTTAAGATTTTCTATAGAAAACTTTTGGTCTTAAGATTTTCTATAGAAAATTTTCTGTCTTAAGATTTTCTATAGAAAATGTTCTGTCTTAAGATTTTCTATAGAAAATTTTCTGTCTTAAGATTTTCTATAGAAAATTTTCTGTCTTAAGATTTTCTATAAAAAATTTTCTGTCTTAAGATTTTCTATGGAAAATTTTCTGTCTTAAGATTTTCTATAGAAAATTTTCTGTCTTAAGATTTTCTATAGAAAATTTTCTGTCTTAAGATTTTCTATAGAAAATTTTCTGTCTTAAGATTTTCTATAGAAAATTTTCTGTCTTAAGATTTTCTATAGAAAATTTTCTGTCTTAAGATTTTCTATAGAAAATTTTCGAAGTTGGTGCGATTAATTTCTGATAGATGGCGCTACTAAAAATTGCTAAAAATGAATTGAATCGTAAGCTATGCATAGTCAAAGTCGTTGTACATGAGCCGACGAAAGTTTTTCAGTTGGTGAGACTAATGTTTGCTAGATGGCGCCACTGGAAATTAATCAAAATAAATTGAATCGTAAACTATACATTTGATCATGTGTTGATCAAACGAAGTCAATAAAATGACTCAAAATTAATTGGATATTTGTGTAATGTCTTTCCTTCAAACTTATTTTAGTTGGTAGCACAACAACACCGCAAGGTATGGCTAGTATTTGATAAAAATTTCTTTTAAACCAAGTTTTTTTATGAATATTTTTAATATATATATTTCTAATAATTTATAACTAGAGTTAAGTTATTCTTTATTGACAAAAGTTTCTTTGTCACAAAAAGGATGAGTAGAGGTATACTAAAGTTAATATCAGTGTCAGCTAAATTGAACTATAATTATAGATAAGAAGTGTACTCGTGTTTCACCTCAAAGATAAATTATACAAATATTCTCTAAAGCAATAATTTTTGAATTTGTATTACTTTTTTATTTATTCTGCACTTGGCCATGGCCATATACGAGTACCATAACGATGATAAAACAACAACAGCAAGGACAAACAAAATAATAATAAATCACAAATAAGATAAAAGTCAGCAACTGAATACAAACAAAAGGACAAAGGACATTAATACTTATAGAAAAATAAATTAAAATTAAGTGTCAACGGAAATCTGAAGTACAATACGATGAGCTCAACAAATTTTATTTTGTTATTTGTATTTTTTCTGTGGTTTAATAAACTTTACAATAAAATTATTACAAGGTTTGTGCTTGTGCTGGGGTATCCTGAAATTTTTGTACTTTTTTGCTTTATTATCAAAAAAAACTTATTATTGTTTCGAAAATAGTCATCTTTATACAGAGGCACTCAAATATTTAGCATTAACAACCCAATGAACAATTTTGATTACGGAATTACTAGAAAAGGAAACTTAGCAGAACAAATTTAAAATTAAGCAATCCAGGTTCGAATTCCGACAATTTCAAAGTAAATTACATATATTTTGAGAAGTAATTCATTAGGAAACTCTTTGTATTAAGTGAAGTAGATTTATTGTTTACTGGGTATACAATATCCATATAAATGTATATTTAGTAAATTCAGAATTTAACTTGAGCTTTCAGGCTCAACCAAAAAACGCATGTATATATGTAATTGTGTCAATGTGTTCATTTGAATACATGAATTTATTTGTATTTGTTCTTGTATTTTCCCCAAAGATGTCAATAAATAATTAAATCCAATGGGAAATAAATTTCCCACAAAATGAAGCCCAAAAACAACAGCAACATCACACACAAATACAGACCAAACGTACATACATACGTCATTGTCAGAGTTTACAGAAATTACTATTTGGAATAAATAACCGGCAACGGCAACACCGATAGCAATAAAATTACAAACATTAAAGGCAAAGAGAGAAGTAGGAAGAGTAGACGCCAGAGGCAGGGATCGGCAACAGGAGCAGTAGCAACATCAATACCAAATGGTCGTTCATTATTGAACAAAAGTAAAAACAAATTATCACAAGCCAGAACAGTGACACGTTTTGCAGAAAATGAATAAAGTTCATTAAGAGAATTAATCGTTAACATACAACAAAAGAACATACAAACACACACACACATGAATTTAAGGACACTCAGTTTTGGGGACAGACTTGCAGACACAAGTTATTGTTAATAGGATAAAATAGTAAATCATATTTGGGAAAAAATTAAATAACAAATTTGAAAGATGTTATAATTAGTTCCTTTGGGAAATTGTTCATTGGAAATAAGGATTAACCGAAATTTTGAATTTCATATAAAAATAAAAATTATTTTTAAAAATTTCTTTTAAATCTAAGAAATTTTTTAAAAATTTCCTTTAAAAATAAGAAATTTTTAAAGAATATTCTATAAAAATAGGAAATTTTTGAAAAATTTCTTATAAAAATATGGAATTTTTGAAAAATTTCCAATAAAAATAAAAAATTTTTAAAAAACTTCCTATAAAAATAAAAAATTTTTGAAAAATTTCCAACAAAAATAAAAAAATTTTAAAAAATTTCCTATAAAAATAAAAAATTTTTCAAAAATTTCCTATAAAAATAGGAAAATTTTGAAAAATTTCCTATAAAAATAGGAAATTTTTGAAAAAATTCCTAAAAAATAGGAAATTTTTGAAAAATTTCCTATCAAAATAGGAAATTTTTGCAAAAATTTCCTATGAAAATAAGAAATTTTTAAAAAATTTTCTATCAAAAAAAGAAATATTCTAAAAATTTTCTAAAAAAAAATAAGAAATTTTTAAAAAAATTTCTATAAATATATGAAATTTTTGAAAAATTTCCTTAAAAACAAGACATTTTTTAAACAATTTCTAAAAACTTCTTATTTTTATAGGAAACTTTTCAAAAATTTCTAATTTTTATAAAAATTTCTTATTTTTATAGGAAATTTTTCAAACATTTTTATTTTTATAGGAAATTTTTCATAAATTTTTTATTTTTATAGGAAATTTTTCAAAAAAAATTTAAAAAAATTTTTAAATAACTTCCTAAAAAATAAGAAAAAAAATTGAAAAATATCATTTTTGAAAAGAAATTTCTTATAAAAATAAGAAATTTTTGAAAAATTTCCTATAAAAATAGGAAATTTTAGAAAAATTTCCTTTAAAAATAGGAAATTTTTGAAAAATTTCCTATAAAAATAGGAAATTTTTGAAAAATTTCCTATAAAAATAGGAAATTTTTGAAAAATTTCCTATAAAAATAGAAAATTTTTGAAAAATTTCCTATAAAAATAGGAAATTTTTGAAAAAAAAATCCTATAAAAATAGGAAATTTTTGAAAAATTTCCTATAAAATAGGAATTTTATGAAAAATTTCCTACAAAAATAAGAAATTTTTGAAAAATTTCCTATAAAAATAAGAAATTTTTGAAAAATTTTCTATAAAAATAAGAAATTTTTTAAAAATTTCCTATAAAAATAAGAAATTTTTGAAAAATTTCCTATAAAAATAAGAAATTTTTGAAAAATTTCCTATAAAGATAAGAAATTTTTGAAAAATTTCCTATAAAAATAAGAAATTTTTGAAAAATTTCCTATAAAATTCAGAAATTTTTGAAAAATTTCCTATAAAAATAAGAAATTTTAGAAAAATTTCCTATAAAAATAAGAAATTTTAGAAAAATTTCCTATAAAAATAAGAAATTTTTGAAAAATTTCCTATAAAATTCAGAAATTTTTGAAAAATTTCCTATAAAAATAAGAAATTTTAGAAAAATTTCCTATAAAAATAAAAAGTTTTTAAAAATTGTTTATAAATGTCTTTAAGGAAATTTTTCAAAAATTTTATATTTTGATAGAAAATTTTTAAAAAATTTCTAATTTTTATAGGAAATTTTTTAAAAATTTCTTATTTTTATAGGAAATTTTTCAAAAATTTCCTATTTTTATAGAAAATTTTTCAAACATTTTTTATTTTCATCGAAAATTTTTTAAAAATTTTTAATTTTCATAACAAATTTTTTAAAAATTTCTTATTTTTATAGAAATTTTTTCAAAAATTTTTTATTTTTATAGACAATTTTTCAAAAATTTCTTATTTTGATCGGAAATTTTTCAAAAATTTTTAATTTTCATAATAAATTTTTCAAAAATTTCTTATTTTTATAGGAAATTTTTCAAAAATTTCTCATTTTTATAGGAAATTTGTCAAAAATTTCTTATTTTTATAGGAAATTTTCCAAAAATTTCTTGTTTTTGTAAGAAATTTTTCAAAAATTTCTTATTTTTTAGGAAATTTTTCAAAAATTTCTTATTTTTATAGGAAATTTTTCAAAAATTTCTTATTTCTTATTTTTATAGGAAATTTTTCAAAAATTTCTTATTTTTATAGGAAATTTTTCAAAATTTTCTTATTTTTATAGGAAATTTTTCAAAAATTTCTTGTTTTTATAGGAAATTTTTCTCAAATTTCTTATTTTTATAGGAAATTTTTCAAAAAATCTTATTTTGTAGGAAATTTTTCAAAAATTTTATATTTTTATAGAAAATTTTTGTAAAATTTCTTATTATTATAGGAAATTTTTCAAAAATTTCTTATTTTTATAGGAAATTTTTCAAAACTTTCTTATTTTTATAGGAAATTTTTCAAAAATTTTTTATTTTTATAGGAAATTTTTCAAAAATTTCTTATTTTTATAGGAAATTTTTCAAAAATTTTGTATTTTTATAGAAAAGTTTTCAAATATTTTTCTAAAATTTCTTATTTTTTTATGAAATTTTTCAAAAATTTATTATTTTTATACTAAATTTTTAAAAATTTCTTATTTTTATAAGAAAATTTTCAAACATTTCTTACATTTATAGAAATTTTTTGAAAATTTCCTATTTTTATAGGAAATTATTGAAATTTGTTTATTTATTTTTAGTGTTTTTATCCCACTGTTCACTCCACTTTGACTAAAAGCAAAGGAAAAAAAACTGTTATTAAATTTATATGCAAATATGTATTCGTAATGTCCTGACACTCACACACATTTGTAGGCTTTTTTTAATAAATTTGTAAAATCCTTATTGTAGTGTTGATTATTGTTGTTATTGGTTTTGTTTAACAATTATCACATTTTCTCCGATACACACTCCCAGTGTTGGAGATATAACATTTTTTTTACTATTTATTTTCATGTTTTTTTTTTTTTTCAATTCAACAAAATATTTGGTCGTGTTCTATGTGAGATAATCAATGTAAATTTTTTATCAATAAAACAAAAATTTTTAAATGAATGAATCATTTAAAAATACGCCCAATTGTTCCAAATGCACCTGCACTTTCAATTTAGTAAATTCGTAGAGCAGTTCGAAACTGCTGATATATGCAAATAAAGAAAGATATACGAAAATTGTAAAATAATTTGGGACCATCAGAAATACATTTGGAAGGGAAGTGAGTGAGTGGTTGAATGAGTTCAGGTACTTAGTAGTCGAAACAAAGATATGAACTCTAAGATAAATCAATTTTGTTCACGTTGTTTTTTTTTTGTAGAATATTAAATTCAATATAGACAGAGTTCAGTGCCATTGTTTGTATTTATAAAGAAGGAAAAAATTGAATAGTAATTTTTGGAATAATGTTTTGTGTGTATGTTCAATGGAAAAAGCTCTCAAGTTGTTTTTAATTTAAATATAAATTGCCTGATGAATTTATAATAAAATGCAGAATCGAGATTTTAAAATAACTTACAAAAATTCGAATAACTTATGTCATTAGATTAGAAATTCATCTAAGACAAGACAAAGATAGACAATATATGAGTCTATCTTTGTCTTGTTTTAGATGAATTTGTATCAAAAGTTAAGTTTAACTTTAATCAATATTTAAAACCCCTTAAATTAAAAATCGCTTTTAAATTGCCATTATAATTTTCACTTCCTCATTACGAAACCCTCAAACAATAATTTCACATTAGGACCCCTTCATATCCTCAAACATGCATAAAACATCCTACCCACCTCCCATTTTCCTGTTTCATTCTCAATAAGTATTTGTTGTGTTTATTGAAATTTATTGGCGAAATTTCATTTTAAATTACATGTTTTGTAAATTCACTGAAACGTATGTACTTTGAACAATTGGGAAGCTCCTGAACAGATCCCGAGTATTGAACAGTATTCACTTATACTCCTATTGGCTCGGAACACACCCACTAGTTCCATTTTATACACACGCAAAGACCAACACAAACACACACACACACAAGGAGATAGATGTTCATTTAATGTTGAGGTACTTTTTAATTTATAACAGTTCAACAATACGCCCTAAATTAACAATTACGAATTGTTCAGTTGTGTTAGAGCTGGGAAAATGGAAAATGATAAAGTGTTTTTCACTGTTTTCCAACATAATAGCGAAATGGTAACAATAATAATAGGAGTCAAAGACAACAACAGAACAACTGAAACATTAACAACACAATCAACGAAAAATGTTGTAATGCCAATTACAACAACAAATTGATAAGAATGTACAACAACAATTTGCGCACCAGGAGTCAGAAAAACAAATTATAAAACAATTAAAGGGGGAGGAATTTTTAAAATTTACATTTAAAGTTAAATTGAAACAGAGAGAAAAAAATAAATTAACAGACAAATGTTAGGGATAACTTCAAAATTAAGTTATCGATTACATTTCTAGAGAAAAGAAAAGTCATCGATAACTTTTCTAGAGAAAAGTAAAGTTATAGATAACTTTTCCAGAGAAAATTTACTTTTCTATATAAAAGTTATCGATAACTTTACTTTTCTCTAGAAAAGTTATCGATAACTTTACTTTTCTATAGAAAAGTTATCGATAACTTTACTTTTCTATAGAAAAGTTATCGATAACTTTACTTTTCTATAGAAAAGTTATCGATAACTTTATTTTTCTATAGAAAAGTTATCGATAACTTTACTTTTCTATAGAAAAATTATCGATAACTTTACTTTTCTCTAGAAAAGTTATCGATAACTTTATTTTTCTATAGAATAGTTATCGATAACTTTACTTTTCTATAGAAAAGTTATCGATAACTTTACTTTTCTATAGAAAAGTTATCGATAACTTTATTTTTCTATAGAAAATTTGTCTATAACTTTACTTTTCTATAGAAAAATTATCGATAACTTTACTTTTCTCTAGAAAAGTTATCGATAACTTTATTTTTCTATAGAAAAGTTATCGGCAACTTTACTTTTCTATTGAAGAGATATCGATAACTTTATTTTTCTATATTTCTATAACTTTATTTTTCTATATTTCTACAGAAAAAATATCGATAAATATACTTTTCTGTAGGAAAGTTATCGATAATCTTACTTTTCTATAGAAAAGTTATCAATAACTTTACTTTTATATAGAAAAGTTATCGATAAGTTTACTTTTATATAGAAAAGTTATCGATTACTTAACTTTTCTTTGAAAAGTTATCGATAACTATACTTTTCTATAGAAAAGTTATCGATAACTTAAGTTTTCTGTAGAAAAATTATTGATAACTTAACTTTTCTATAGAAAAGTTATCGATAACTTAACTTTTTTATAAAAAAGTTATCGATAATTTTACTTTTCTAGTAAAAAGTTATCGAATACATCACTTTTCTATAGAAAAGTTATCGACAACTTTACTTTTCTATAGAAAAGTTGTCGACAACTTTACTTTTCTATAGAAAAGTTGTCGACAACTTTACTTTTCTATAGAAAAGTTGTCGACAACTTTACTTTTCTATAGAAAAGTTGTCGAAAACAACGCTTTTCTATAGAAAAGTTATCAATAAATTTAATTTTCTCTAGAAAAGTTATCGATTATTTTACTTTTCTATAGAAAAATTATTGATAAGTAAAGTTATCGATTACTTTTCTAAAAAAATATTAAAGTTTTCGATAATTTTTCTCTAGGAAAGTAAAGTTATCCATAACTTTTCACTAGAAAAGTTATATTTTCGAAAAATTTTCTATAGAAAAGTAAAGTTATCGATAAGTGGATATTGATCTTTCAAAGACTAAATCAAATTCTTTGAATCAGAAAAAGATTTTTTTAAGTCAAATTATTTTAGCGTTTTTAGACAGTTGAAATAGATTGACATCACTGGTTGATAAACAACAAGATACAAATAAATTGTCAGCAAATAACAACAAGAACAATAAGATTTATTGTAAACATTGCTCTGATTGCCACTTGATACATTTTGCCAACTTATTCAAGTGCTTAAGCCGTGAAGTGAATGAAGCAGAGAAAGGAAAAGTGCAGGTATATGCAGTTGCAGGTGTATGCCTTTGTATAAGAGTGTGTGTGGCAATGTTTGTATACATATATAAATGTTTGCATTGTAGTGGTTAAGTTACTAACAGTTGTTTGAGGTGAGATATCATTAAATAAAGAATTACCGACGGGAGGAAAGCAGAACACAAAGAGTAGCAACCACAGATATAATTTATTTCATGATATCTAAACGCACTCATCTCATCTTCCAAATGCGCACACACACAAGTGCAGCGAAAAAAAAAAGAAGAAGAAAAGAACAATAAAAATCAACGAGCGGCACGTGCTATTTAGCGATAATTCTGCCATCAACTTTCAGTTATTTATAGTATAAATATGCGTGCGTATCTGTGTGTGTGTGTGTGTGTTCAACCCGATTTTGTTTATTTTAGAAGTTTGAATTAAATATGAGTGAGAGAAGATATTGTTTGTGGTTTCATGTTTAAATTTGAACATGATCTTGTAAATGCATTTAAGTTTCTATGGCTGATGACGGTGGCGGTGGTTGTGGCAGTAGAAGCACTGGCAACATTCACTAACGATGCAGGTGTTTGAGTGTGTTCGATATGGTGTGCTCATCAAACATGTTGCAGGTTGTGTTATGCACTCGAATGCACAAGATAGTGGTGCTTTGAAGATGTGGTTAGGGGAATAGAATAGATAATAATAGAGGGAAATAGAAATAGTGGATATACATACATACACACACCTGCGTATATGCAGATACAATATTTAGCGAATTCAGTTGATATATACCTATATAATCAACTTTGTTCTCATGAGATGGAATCAGCGACAAACACCTAAGATTTACGGCATAGACTACAGTTTCATTTACCGTTTAAACAAATTTAAATATAAATATTAATACCTATTGGTTTTAAGCACTGAAACCTTATCAGAGATAAGGGTCATTAAAGGTGCTATTGTTGCCAAATAGTGATTGGTAAATAGTGCATTTTGCTCCAAATTACAACGACAATACAACCACAAAATAATCAAAATGATTATCTTGTTGTGAGTATGTGTCTTTCTTAATATGCACAATTAATTAATTATCATAAAATCATATAAATAGATACTGTTACAAACATAATCTAATGTATTGAACACTGCCGTTCAAGTAAATAGTACACCATTCAACAGTTTAAAAAAAAATCGTTTAAAAATATTAAGTTTTTGAAAAATTTCTTGCAAAATAGTAATTATTTGAAGAATTTCCTATAAAAATAGTACATTTTTGAAATATTTTCTATAAAAATAGAAAATTTTTTAAAAATTCCTATAAACATGAAATTTTTGAAAATTTTCCTATAAAAATAGGAAATTTTTGAAAAATTTCCTATAAAAATAGGAAATTTTTGAAAAATTTCCTATAAAAATAGGAAATTTTTGAAAAATTTCCTATAAAAATAGGAAATTTTTGAAAAATTTCCTATAAAAATAGGAAATTTTTGAAAAATTTCCTATAAAAATAGGAAATTTTTGAAAAATTTCCTATAAAAATAGGAAATTTTTGAAAAATTTCCTATAAAAATAGGAAATTTTTGAAAAATTTCCTATAAAAATAGGAAATTTTTGAAAAATTTCCTATAAAAATAGGAAATTTTTGAAAAATTTCCTATAAAAATAGGAAATTTTTGAAAAATTTCCTATAAGAATAGGAAATTTTTGAAAAATTACCTATAAAATAGGAAATTTTTGAAAAATTTCCTATAAAAATAGGAATTTGTTTTGAAAAATTTCCTATAAAAATAGGAATTTGTTTTGAAAAATTTCCTATAAAAATAAGAAATTTTTGAAAAATTTCCTATAAAAATAGAAAATTTTTGAAAAATTTCCTATAAAAATAGGAAATTTTTGAAAAATTTCCTATAAAAATAGGAAATTTTTGAAAAATTTCCTATAAAAATAGGAAATTTTTGAAAAATTTCCTATAAAAATAGGAAATTTTTGAAAAATTTCCTATAAAAATAGGAAATTTTTGAAAAATTTCCTATAAAAATAGGAAATTTTTGAAAAATTTCCTATAAAAATAGGAAATTTTTGAAAAATTTCCTATAAAAATAGGAAATTTTTGAAAAATTTCCTATAAAAATAGGAAATTTTTGAAAAATTTCCTATAAAAATAGTAAATTTTTGAAAAATTTCCTATAAAAATAGGAAATTTTTGAAAAATTTCCTATAAAAATAGGAAATTTTTGAAAAATTTCCTATAAAAATAGTAAATTTTTGAAAAATTTCCTATAAAAATAGTAAATTTTTGAAAAATTTCCTATAAAAATAGGAAATTTTTGAAAAATTTCCTATAAAAATAGGAAATTTTTGAAAAATTTCCTATAAAAATAGGAAATTTTTGAAAAATTTCCTATAAAAATAGGAAATTTTTGAAAAATTTCCTATAAAAATAGGAAATTTTTGAAAAATTTCCTATAAAAATAGGAAATTTTTGAAAAATTTCCTATAAAAATAGGAAATTTTTGAAAAATTTCCTATAGAAATAGAAAATTTCCTATAAAAATATGAAATGTTTTAAAAATTTTCAATAAAAATATGAAATTTTTGAAAAATTTTCTATAAAAATTAGAAATTTTAATTTTCTATAAAATTAAGGAAGAGTGATCGTTTTATCAAAAATATAATATTTTTAAAATGAAGGCTTGTTTTCGTGTCGGTTAGTGTTATTTTGACATAATTTATATATACAAACATATGTAACGAACAGATGTGTGTGTATATATGTTTGTATGTATGTTTATTAAGTAAAACATCATAATTATATTTGTACATATTTGTATTTACCACAAAATGGTTAATTTTAAGTGTAATCAAAAACTGGTTAATTTGTGGCATCAGCAGCAGCAGAAACATTATCATCATCACACGTTTAGAATACTTAGATAACAAATTGTCTCCCTTGTATCCTTTGCTTTAAAGCAGAAGTGGTGATATAGGAAGGAGTAAAAAGAGGGCTAACATACGAGAATTTATGTATGAGGTAATTTATGGAAGTTGTCAATGTATTAGTAAAATTTGGCTAAAATTTGTTCGTGAAGCGTAAAGTTTATGATAATTTATCATAACCTCAACATGGTACTTTATAGAGAAGTTATTCATAACTTTAGGCTATTTAAAAACATTACTTGTCTAAAGACTTTACATTTATATAGAAAAGTTATTGATTAATTTACTTTTCTCTAGAAAAGTTATCGATAGATTCACTTTTCCGTACAAAAGTTATCGATAATTTTAATTTTCTCTAAAAAAAGATATCGATAATACCTTCCAATCCATCTCCCTTCTTGCTAACCTAACTTTTACTTTTCCATTTTCTTTATTTAAATCAAGTTTTATAATAAAGTTTAGAAACTGAAAGGGCCATCGTTGTCATTGTCATTTATTTATTTTGTCAACCTGAGCGAAACTGTGAAACTTTTTGATTAATATTATCTAGTTTTAATATCAAATTTCATTTAATTTTTTTTAAATGTTTTATACGCACTCCAACACGACTTGAAAACTTGTTCCTTTTCATTATCCTATAGATACAAGATCCCTTATTCTGGATGGTTCTTTTTTTCAACTTCTCTGTTTATTTATCAGACAAACAAAAAGAAAAGTTTGAAATTTTATAAATATAAATTACATATTCTCGGTATTATTTTCTGAAAAATTAGTTTTACATTATTTTTCTTGTTGTTTGATATTTTATTAAATAGAAAAAGTTTTTCCATTTGCATTTGTTTATTGTCAATTGTAAGTCATGCTATGATAATAAACAACAACCACTACAACAACAATAACAGCGATTGAGACAAAAACAACAACAACAACAACTAAGTTAAAATAGAGTTTGAATAAATGAAAATTGTTAAGAAAAAAGAAAATTATATGACAGAGAAAGAATTCCATTATTTCATTGTTAATAATGACAGTGAAATGTGGACAATTAGAGGGTAAGAGTTAGACTAAACCACCGGCATAAGGCACCACCTGTTTGGTGGAAACAACAAAACAAATATAAGAGATAGGTAAAATATCTTTAAATTATAGGAATTATAGCAAAAACTATAATTTAACAAGAAGAAAGTATGCACTTAGTGTGTGACTCAAGATATTTACTAAAAAAATTTACTCGTACGATAAAAAAAAACTAAAAATGAGGGTTAAATTTTTACAAAAATAAGAAATTTTTGAAAATTTCCTACAAAAATAAGAATTTTTGAAAAATTTCCTATAAAAATAGGAAATTTTTGAAAAATTTCCTATAAAAATAGGAAATTTTTGAAAAATTTCCTATAAAAATAGGAAATTTTTGAAAAATTTCCTACAAAAATAAAAAATTTCTGAAAAATTTCCTACAAAAATAAAAAATTTCTGAAAAATTTCCTACAAAAATAAGAAATTTTTGAAAAATTTCCTATAAAAATAGGAAATTTTTGAAAAATTTCCTATAAAAATAGGAAATTTTTGAAAAATTTCCTATAAAAATAGGAAATTTTTGAAAAATTTCCTATAAAAATAGGAAATTTTTGAAAAATTTCCTAAAAAAAATAGGAAATTTTTGAAAAATTTCCTAAAAAAAATAGGAAATTTTTGAAAAATTTCCTAAAAAAAATAGGAAATTTTTGAAAAATTTCCTAAAAAAAATAGGAAATTTTTGAAAAATTTCCTATAAAAATAGGAAATTTTTGAAAAATTTCCTATAAAAATAGGAAATTTTTGAAAAATTTCCTATAAAAATAGGAAATTTTTGAAAAATTTCCTATAAAAATGGGAAATTTTTGAAAAATTTCCTATAAAAATGGGAAATTTTTGAAAAATTTCCAATAAAAATAGGAAATTTTTGAAAAATTTCCTATAAAAATAGGAAATTTTTGAAAAATTTCCTATAAAAATAGGAAATTTTTGAAAAATTTCCTATAAAAATAGGAAATTTTTGAAAAATTTCCTATAAAAATAGGAAATTTTTGAAAAATTTCCTATAAAAATAGGAAATTTTTGAAAAATTTCTTATAAAAATAGGAAATTTTTGAAAAATTTCCTATAAAAATAGGAAATTTTTGAAAAATTTCCTATAAAAATAGGAAATTTTTGAAAAATTTCCTATAAAAATAGGAAATTTTTGAAAAATTTCCTATAAAAATAGGAAATTTTTGAAAAATTTCCTATAAAAATAGGAAATTTTTGAAAAATTTCCTATAAAAATAGGAAATTTTTGAAAAATTTCCTATAAAAATAGGAAATTTTTAAAAATTTCCTATAAAAACAGGACATTTTTCAAAAATTTCCTATAAAAATACGAAACTTTTGAAAAATTCCCTATAAAAATAAGAAACATTTTTTTTTAATTTCCTGTAAAATAACAATATAAATTTATCTTACCTGTGTGGTTTTATTGTCTTGCTTGAGAATCTAATAAAGAAGTTTTTTGAACTTGTAACTCACCTAAAAATATACAAAAGAAAATATTTGTTTAAAAAAATTTTCTTAGATCGTATTTCGTTCTAGAAATTTTTAATTCGAATATGATATCTTCATATTCAAACATTAAAAAAATGTATTTTAATCTTAAGTGCTTTTCCATTTGATATCCATCAGCCGTTTTAAATTTGACATTAATTTGTATTTATCTTCTAAATGTAATCGGCTTAAGGAATTTTTTTGGTTTTCTAAAAGTAACTGAAGCGCTCAAATTTTAGAAAACAATAAAAAAAAAAAAAGACAAAAAGCTTTAAGAAAACCAAAATCCAGAAAAAATGGTTTAAGTAGAAAACATTTGAGGTGGCGCATTAATCCCGACTAATTGATTTTTGACTTTAATTGTTAAATGTTCGTCAATTGTCACAATCAAATAAAACCAAATGACTTAAATGATGATGTAGCAATGGGGACTGACAAACACTTAGCAAATGAAACGCACGTTCGTTCATTTAACCCAAAATGAGCGACAAAGAAACCAGAGAAACCCAAATTTCCAAGATCTCTATAAAACCATGACAATTTGACAGTTATTTTCTTTTTCAAAAAAATCGTTTAATCTTTTGATTTCAGTTTTTTAACGATCTACTAGAGTAATAAAGCTATTATGTTCAAACCAAAATGAAAAAATGCGTCGACTAATTGTTTTATGAGTTTATTGTTTGTTGTTGCTGCGCTTGACGTCACAGCAAATCGCGTTTTAATGATTTTCAACACAAAACCATTACAATCATCATCAAAGGAACTGAAAGATACATAAAACACATTTGCCACAAATGTTTTTTGTTTTTTTTTACTTGCACAGTGTCGCAAGTGTGTGTGTTTGTGTATCTTTGTATCTTTAATGTGAAGACATTAATAATTTATGCGAATGAATGTGTCTCTTTAGAGCGTAACATATGTCATCTTTTGATAATATTATAATGATGATTTTATGATGGATGATAAAACAGATTGAGTACAAAGGCAAAAGGAAATTAATAAAGGGTGACTCAATTTTTTTTTCAAAATTTTTCAAAAAGTTTTTCATTTTTATAGGAAATTTTTTAAACATTTTATATTTTTATAGGAAATTTTTCAAAACTTTTCTATTTTTATAGGAAATTTTTCAAAATTTTTCTATTTTTTTATAGGAAATTTTTCAAAAATTTTCTATTTTTTTATAGGAAAATTTTCAAAAATTTTCTATTTTTTTATAGGAAATTTTTCAAAAATTTTCTATTTTTTTATAGGAAATTTTTCAAAAATTTTCTATTTTAATAGGAAAATTTTCAAAAATTTCTATTTTTATAGGAAATTTTTCAAAAATTTTCTATTTTTATAGGAAATTTTTCAAAAATTTTCTATTTTTATAGGAAATTTTTCAAAAATTTTCTATTTTTATAGGAAATTTTTCAAGAATTTTCTATTTTTATTGGAAATTTTTCAAAAATTTTCTATTTTTATAGGAAATGTTTCAAAAATTTTCTATTTTTAGAGGAAATTTTTCAAAAAATTTTTATTTTGAGACGAAATTTTTCAAAAAAAAATTTTTTATCGGAAATTTAAAAAAAAAAAATTTTTTTTTAAGGAAATTTTTCAAAAAAAAAATTTTTTTAGGAAATTTTTCAAAAATTTTATATTTTTATAGAAAATTTTTCAAAAATTTTCTATTTTTATAGAAAATTTTTCAAAAATTTTCTATTTTTATAGAAAATTTTTCAAAAATTTTCTATTTTTATAGAAAATTTTTCAAAAATTTTCTATTTTTATAGAAAATTTTTCAAAAATTTTCTATTTTTATAGAAAATTTTTCCAAAATTTTCTATTTTTATAGAAAATTTTTCAAAAATTTTCTATTTTTATAGAAAATTTTTCAAAAATTTTCTATTTTTATAGAAAATTTTTCACAAATTTTCTATTTTTATAGAAAATTTTTCAAAAATTTTCTATTTTTATAGAAAATTTTTCAAAAATTTTCTATTTTTATATAAAATTTTTCAAAAATTTTCTATTTTTATAGAAAATTTTTCAAAAAATTTCTATTTTTATAGAAAATTTTTCAAAAATTTTCGATTTTTATAGAAAATTTTTCAAAAATTTTCTATTTTAATAGAAAATTTTTCAAAAATTTTCTATTTTTATAGAAAATTTTTCAAAAATTTTCTATTTTTATAGAAAATTTTTCAAAAATTTTCTATTTTTATAGAAAATTTTTCAAAAATTTTCTATTTTTGTAGGAAATTTTTCAAAATGTTTCTATTCTTATCGGAAACTTTTCAAAAATTTTCTATTTTTATAGGAAATTTTTCAAAAATTTTTATAAGAAATTTTTTCAAAAATTTTCTATTTTTATAGGAAATTTTTCAAAAATTTTCTATTTTTATAGGAAATTTTTTCAAAAATTTTCTATTTTTATAGGAAATTTTTCAAAAATTTTCTATTTTATAGGAAATTTTTCAAAAATTTTCTATTTTTTATAGGAAATTTTTCAAAAATTTTCTATTTTTATAGAAAATTTTTCAAAAATTTTCTATTTTTATAGGAAATTTTTCAAAAATTTTCTATTTTTATAGGAAATTTTTCAAAAATTTTCTATTTTTATAGGAAATTTTTCAAAAATTTTCTATTTTTATAGGAAATTTTTCAAAAATTTTCTATTTTTATATGAAATTTTTCAAAAATTTTCTATTTTTGTAGGAAATTTTTCAAAAATTTTCTATTTTTATAGGAAATTTTTCAAAAATTTTCTATTTTTATAGGAAATTTTTAAAACATTTTTTATTTTTTATAGGAAATTTTTCAAAAATTTTCTATTTTTAAAGGAAATATTTAAAAAATTTTATATTTTTATAGGAAATTTTTCAAAAATTTCTTAATTTTATAAGATTTTTCAAAAGTGTCTTATCTTTATAGAAAATTATTTTAAAAATTTGTTATTTTTATTGGAAGTTCTTGAAAAATTTTATATTTGTATAGGAAATTTTTCAAAAACGTCTTATTGTTTTTGGGAAACTTTTCAAAAATTTCTTATTTTTATAGGAAATTTTTAAAAAATTTCTTTAAAATTTTTTAAAATTTTTTTATTAGAAATTTAAATTTGTTCTAAACTTTTTATTCTCTTTATCTTTAATATTTATGATATTAAAATATTGATGTTCATGTTTTAAATTTTTGCTTTGCAAATGTTGTTCTTCTTTAAATGAAAATCATAAAGAAACCAGGTGAAAATAGTGTGGAAATGAAAAGACACTTTAACACTTTTAATGAAAACCTAAAACAAACTAAAACGAAAAATGAGAAAATATTAAAAAAAAAGTAGAAAAAATACTACAAATTAAATGTATGTCAATGTCTGTGAACTGGAACTGTTGCCAGAAAGCGTGTAGTGAAGACATGAATAGAAAAAATCTCTGTGATTCATTACAAAGTTATTGAAAAGTACAGTGAATAATAAAAGTTAATAATATTTTCGTCGGAAAAATAAGCAAAGTTTATACTCAGTATATCATACATGAGATTCTAGCAACTAAATTTATAGATAAAACTAATAAAAATGGTGTGACCCATTTTGATCTCTACTGTAACTCTTCACTTCTTCTGAAAAGCTCATATTAACATTGTTACTGCCTTCTGCATGCAAAGTTTTATTAGAGGCAAAAAGAAACTCAAGTTTGAGAGAAAAACACTCACTAAGCAACAAAGTTTATGAACGACGACCGACTATTCGAAAGCAAAAAACCTAAAGGTTTTAATTAAAATCGGGTAAAAAAGTACCATCAAAATAAAGAAGGTCTGAAGGCAACAAAATATTAGCAAAAACAATGAATATGCAGAAAAATCACTACCAGAGGCCAAAGAAGCTTTGGAAAAAAAATCACTCAAAAAATAATTTCAAACGATAGACATGCAACATGATTAGTTGAATAGCAAATGTTAGTTATTCATTTTTTCTACTTTTATTAGACGTTTTAGAAAAACAAAGTAAAGAAGTGGCACGTGACGATAAACTCAATGTGATGTTGTAGAACATGGGTATTTACAACATGAGCCATCAACAAAATATTTAAACCGATTATTATTTTGTTGCCAAAATGCACGGGCATTTAACATACACGTAATTAATTTGATGGCCAAATAGTATAAAAATAAGAAATTTTTGAAAAATTTTCTATAAAAATAGGAAATTTTTGAAAAATTTCCTATAAAAATAGGAAATTTTTGAAAAATTTCCTATAAAAATAGGAAATTTTTGAAAAAATTCCTATAAAAATAGGAAATTTTTGAAAAATTTCCTATAAAAATAGGAAATTTTTCAAAAATTTCCTATAAAAATAGGAAATTTTTCAAAAATTTCCTATAAAAATAGGAAATTTTTCAAAAATTTCCTATAAAAATAGGAAATTTTTCAAAAATTTCCTATAAAAATAGGAAATTTTTGAAAAATTTCCTATAAAAATAGGAAATTTTTGAAAAATTTCCTATAAAAATAGGAAATTTTTGAAAAATTTCCTATAAAAATAGGAAATTTTTGAAAAATTTCCTATATAAATAGGAAATTTTTGAAAAATTTCCTATAAAAATAGGAAATTTTTGAAAAATTTCCTATAAAAATAGGAAATTTTTGAAAAATTTCCTATAAAAATAGCAAATTTTTTGAAAAATTTCCTATAAAAATAGGAAATTTTCATTTTATTTTTGAAAAATTTCCTATAAAAATAGGAAATTTTTGTAAAATTTCCTATAAAAATAGGAAACTTTTGAAAAATTTCCTATAAAAATAGGAAATTTTTGAAAATATTCCTATAAAAATAGAAAATTTTTGAAAAATTTCATATAAAAATAGAGAATTTTTTGAAAAATTTCCTATAAAAATAGGAAATTTTAAGAAAAATTTCCTATAAAAATAGGAAAATTTTGAAAAATTTCCTATAAAAATAGGAAAATTTTGAAAAATTTCCTATAAAAATAGGAAAATTTTGAAAAATTTCCTAAAAAAATAGGAAATTTTTGAAAAATTTCCTATAAAAATAGGAAATTTTTGAAAGATTTCTTATAGAAATGGGAAATTTTTGAAAAATTTCTTATAAAAATGGGAAATTTTTGAAAAATTTCATATAAAAATAGGACATCTTTTAATAATTTTTCAAAAATTTCTTAAGAAAATATAAACATTTTTGAAAATTTGCTATAAACTTTAGAGTAGGGTATTATTTGGTAGGGTTTGCTTTACTCTTTTTTTCCTGTATTTTTTTTCTAACATTTACCCAAATTATAAATTTATTCGAACCCAATATCAAATGTCAATTAGATAGTCATTTTTATCCATTTGACTTTGTTTTTTTTTTTTTTGAAATCAATGCTCTCAACTAAATTGGCAGTTTTACAATCATCCACAAAATATTCGCAACAATTATTTTTACAATAATCGCAGACGACAACGAAAGAGCCAAAAGGAGCCAATATGGGATTAGAAAAATTCATATTTGTCTGAAATTGTATTTTTATATTTGATCATTATTTTTTTGAAACTAGAGACAATTGTTTGTGCTAATGGCAATTTTACACACAATTTTCGTTTTTGTTTGTTAAAGCGATAATAACAATAATTGGAAGCGAAATTGAAATGGAAATAAAATATAATATAATAATTGTAGTCATAACTTTATTCGTTAGGTAGTAGATTGTGAAATTTAAGGTTTTTGTAAAGCAATGGAAGTGAGTTAATAGGAAAGTTTTTAGAATGATAAAGTTGTAATATTTCGCGACGAAAATTCGTGTATGAAAAAAAATCGTTTGTATGAGATGCAATTTTATCTCCCACAAACGAATATCATATAACTAAAAAACACATAAACCATTAGCAATTTTTGTTTTGAAAATATTTTGTTGCATTACTACTCGCAAGGTATCCTTCCCCTCATTATAATCGTTTTATTTTAACAAAAAGTTGACTACTCTAAGAACAAATTCTCAATTTAAAAAGAATCATCTTAAAGAGAATATTTGCCTTCACAAAACCTTTCTAATACTCAAGCAATTCCTTTCATAACTTTCCTTTTAGCTATCCTTCCCCTCATTAACGTCATTACTTTTCATTTCCATTCTCTGGTCATTGTTTTATGTGTGAGGCAGTTGAGTGTATCGCTTGTCTGAGGGCAATTCTTGTTCGATTAGCTTCATTTATTCCTTTGGGTTGATGATACAAATATTTACGCTGTTCGTGGTTTGTTGGCTTTTGTTACGGCTCAGGAAGGGGCAATGGCAGAATGACTCAGTCTTATTTTTTTTGTCGAATTGTTTAGCAAATAATACCACAATTTAGTATTTGTTTTTTATTAAAGTGTAGATAAATTTCTTCTTGATAGGTTTTTTGTTTTGTCTCATTGTCATCTTTATAATGATGACGATGATGATTGTTTATTATTGCTATTATTGTATTATTAATAATTTTTTTTTCGATTTCTTTCTGCTGAGTCTTCTGCCGGATTTTATAGAAATGATTAAATGCTAAAGCGAGTCAATAATTTTTTTACAGATTTTATTTTGGATTTTTTTCTGAAACGGTTTTGTATGAGGATTTTGTAATTTATGGAAATTTATATCTTTGTGATTTCTTAATGGTTTGTGAACTAAAGAAATTCGTTTCGCTTGAGATGGTGTTGATTTTTATTGAAATTTTTGATTTTTAATTTAACGCCAAATGAAGTAGATAATTTAAAAAAAAATACTTAAAATTAAAGGTATTGTTTGAGAATAACAAACGCTTTAATTCCATGGGAAATTTTTTTAAAAAGTTTCCAATACCTAAAGGAATTTTTTCCTATTTTGATAGGAAATTTTACAAAAATTTCCTTTTTTGTAGGAAATTTTTCAAAATTTTCCTATTTTTATAGGAAATTTTAAAAAAAATTCCTATTTTTATAAGAAATTTTTCAAAAAATTCCTATTTTTATAGGAAATTTTTAAAAAAATTCCTATTTTTATAGGAAATTTTTCTAAAATTTCCTATTTTTATAGCAAATTTTTCAAAAATTTCCTTTTTTTATAGGAAATTTTTCAAAAATTTCCTTTTTTTAGGAAATTTTTCAAAAATTTCCTTTTTTTATAGGAAATTTTTCAAAAATTTCCTTTTTTTATAAGAAATTTTTCAAAAATTTCCTTTTTTTATAGGAAATTTTTCAAAAATATCCTTTTTTTATAGGAAATTTTTCAAAAATTTCCTTTTTTTATAGGAAATTTTTCAAAAATTTCCTTTTTTGATAGGAAATTTTTCAAAAATTTCCTAGTTTTATAGGAAATTTTTCAAAAATTTCCTATTTTTATAGGAAATTTTTCAAAAATTTCCAATTTTTATAGGAAATTTTTCAAAAATTTCCTATTTTTATAGGAAATTTTTCAAAAATTTCCTATTTTTATAGGAATTTTTTCAAAAATTTCCTATTTTTATAGGAAATTTTTCAAAAATTTCCTATTTTTATAGGAAATTTTTCAAAAATTTCCTATTTTTATAGGAAATTTTTCAAAAATTTAATATTTTTATAGGAAATTTATCAAAAATTTCCTATTTTTATAGGAAATTTTTCAAAAATTTCCTATTCTTATAGAAAATTTTTCAAAAATTTTTTTAGTTTTATAGGAAATTTTTCAAAAATTTCTTAGTTTTATAGGAAAATTTTCAAAAATTTCTTAGTTTTATAGGAAATTTTTTAAAAATTTCTTAATCTTATAGGAAATTTTTTAAAAATTTCTTAGTTTTATGGGAAGTTTTTCAAAAATTTCTTAGTTTTATAGGAAATTTTTCAAAAACTTCTTAGTTTTATAGGAAATTTTTCAAACATTTCCTATTTTTATAGGAAATTTTTCAAAAAATTCATATTTTTTATAGGAAAGTTTCATATCTTTATAGGAAATTTTTCAAAAAATTGCAATTTAAAAAAAAAAATCAAATATCTTCTATTTTTATAGGAAATTTTCCAAAATTTCATATTTTTGAAGGAATTTTTTCAAAAATTTCCTATTTTTGTAGGAAATTTTTCGAAAATTTCCCGTTTTTTACAGAAAATTTTTCAAAAAATTCCTATTTTAATAGGAAATTTTTGAACAATTTCTTATTTTGATAGCAAAATTTTCAAAATTTTTTTTAATAATTTCCTATTTTATATTTTTATATTATATATTTCAATAATTTCCAGTTTTTATAATAATTTTTTCAATAATTTCCTATTTTTATAGGAAATTTTTTAAAAGTTTCCTATTTTTATAGGAAATTTTTGAAAAATTTCTTATTTTTATATGAAATTTTTCGAAAAGTTCGTACTTTTTCAGGAAATTTTTAAAAAAATTTGCTACTTAGTTCCTGAATTGCTATACTCCATAAAATATTGTGGTGTACTTAAAATTATTTGACCCACTATAATGCAAATCTTTAGTGACTACAGTTAAAAGAATTTCATTGTAATCGTTAAAAAATCAACATTTTCTCCAACAATAGTTGCTATTATTAAACAAAAATCGTTAAAGAAGAAAACCTCTTAAAAAGCCGAGGTTCTTCTTTATTTCCAATATTTCTACTCATGACCAAGTCTTCCAGCGAAACAGACAATAACAACAATTCATGATCATATTATTTCAATTTGTTGCCATTTATTGTTTATTTTAAACAAAAACAGATTCTCTTATTATTTTATGGTAGTTTTTTTTTCTTCTTATTAGTTTTGCATGAAGACAAAGACAAATGACTTTTAAACGTTAAAATGAAAAGAAACGTTTTTTGTTGTGCATAATTTCATTTCAATAAAATAATGAATGAAAGAATGAATGACATTCTATAAGCTGTAGTTAGTATGCAATGAATGTTTTAAAATCTTAATAAAAATAATGAATGGTTTTGAGTCTTTGTCATGCATGAGCTCAAGCCTTAAGATGTGTAAGTCATTTATGTACTTTATGATGATGGTCATAGTCCAAAGAGGCTAATCGCATTGTTTAAGGATTATTCAGAAATTAAAAATAAATAAAAAGCAAAAATAGTAAACGAGTAAATTTAGCTGGATCCAGTTCGAATATGAGATGACCTATACAAAAAAAATTTTTCAAAAGTTTATTTTTCTCAAAATTTTTTATTTTTATAGGAAATTTTTCAAAAATTTCCCATTTTTATAGGAAATTTTCAAAAATTTCCTATTTTTATAGGAAATTTTTCAAAATTTTCCTATTTTTATAGGAAATTTTTCAAAATTTTCCTATTTTTATAGGACATTTTTCAAAAATTTCCTATTTTTATAGGAAATTTTTCAAAAATTTCCTATTTTTATAGGAAATTTTTCAAAAATTTCCTATTTTTATAGGAAATTTTTCAAAAATTTCCTATTTTTATAGGAAATTTTTCAAAAATTTCCTATTTTTATAGGAAATTTTTCAAAAATTTCATATTTTTATAGGAAATTTTTCAAAAATTTCCTATTTTTATAGGAAATTTTTCAAAAATTTCCCTTTTTATAGGAAATTTTTCAAAAATTTCCTATTTTTATAGGAAATTTTTCAAAAATTTCCTATTTTTATAGGAAATTTTTCAAAAATTTCCTTTTTTTATAGGAAATTTTTCAAAAATTTCCTTTTTTTATAGGAAATTTTTCAAAAATTTCCTTTTTTTATAGGAAATTTTTCAAAAATTTCCTATTTTTATAGGAAAATTTTCAAAAATTTCCTATTTTTATAGGAAAATTTTCAAAAATTTCCTATTTTTATAGGAAATTTTTCAAAAATTTCCTATTTTTATAGGAAATTTTTCAAAAATTTCCTATTTTTATAGGAAATTTTTCAAAAATTTCCTATTTTTATAAGAAATTTTTCAAAAATTTCCTATTTTTATAGGAGATTTTTCAAAAATTTCCTATTTTTATAGGAGGTTTTTAAAAAATTTCCTATTTTTATAGGAAATTTTTCAAAAATTTCCTTTTTATATAGGAAATTTTTTAAAAACTTCCTTTTTATATAGGAAATTTTTCAAAAATTTCCTATATAAAGGAAATTTTTCAAAAAATTTTTATAAGAAATTTAAAAAATATTCCTATTTTTATAGGAAATTTTTCAAAAATTTCCTATTTTAATAGGAAATTTTTCAAAAATTTCCTGTTTTTATAGGAAATTTTTCAAAAATTTACTATTTTTATAGGAAATTTTTCAAAAATTTCCTATTTTTATAAAAAAATTTTTCAAAAATTTCCTATTTTTATAGGAAATTTTTCAAAAATTTTCTATTTTTAAAAAATTTCCTATTTTTATAGGAAATTTTTCAAAAATTTCCTATTTGTGTAGGAAATTTTTCAAAAATTTACTATTTCTATGGGATATTTTTCAAAAATTTACTATTTCTATAGGAAATTTTTCAAAAGATTTCCTATTTTTATAGGAATTTTTTCAAAAATTTCCTATTTTTGTAAGAAATTTTTCAAAAATTTACTATTTCTATAGGAAATTCTATTAAATTTTTAAAGCTAACATTTTGTAGGGTATACTTTTTGCCTGAAAATCATCGAACCATTAATTTTAACCAAAGTAATTATCTAAAAACGATATTCAGCACCATGTCCGTGTTAGGTCGAAACTGCATATCATTAATGAAAAAACTTTAGTTATAAAGACATCCTCCATTGCCTCTCTTGCCTATAAAAAAGTACCATATATCAAAACATTTAAAAAAATAGTAATAACTTTTGATTTCAAAATTTTAAAATGCATTTTTTTGTTATAACTGAATCCACATTATGACATACGTACTCGTATGTCTTAGAATGTATTGCACTAAAAATTTCTGTTTCACTGAATGAGTGCAAGTGCGTGTATCTTGGCGGTTCTGCTGTATCATCATAAAAATCATTGTATCTTTTGCAAACAATGAAATGCATTTATTGCTTTTTCTGTTTTAATAATTCAAATAAATTTGTTGTTGTTGCTATTTCTGCTGCTGCTGTTTCGTCTTTATTGTTATTTCTTTTTTTGCTTTGGCTGTGCGTTGAAGCAAATCTTCTTAATTTCCTCTTTATCATAAATTTAGATTCTTTGAAGTTGGAGCTGCTTAATGTTGTTGTTTTGGGTTCTTGGTAAATTGTTGTTGTTAGAGAAAAGCAAAAGGGGAAGTGTTCCTAATGAACCGAAAGTCATAAATTGCCTCTAGAAAGTCATGATTGAATTCACAACTTTTAAAAAAACTGTTAGTTTCAAACAAAATATTTTCTATAGAAAAATTTCATTACAATGAAATTTTCTATAGAAAAATTTCATTACAATGAAATTTTCTATAGAAAAATTTCATTACTATGAAATTTTCTATAAAAAAATTTCATTACAATGAAATTTTCTATAGAAAAATTTCATTACAATGAAATTTTTTTAAGATAAAAATTTTCTTAGAATAAAATTTTCTATTAAACCTTCAAAACCTCCCTTAAATATCCTGCCATTCTTAGCATTTCTCTTCTAATTTTTTAAAGGTTTTATTTATTAACATAAATAATTTTCTCCCTCAACAACAACAAAATTATTAAAACATTTGTTAATAAATTAAATTAGCAATTCATTATTTGGTAACGAGCAAGAAACCCCAAAAAAAAAATTAGGAACAAAAATACAAACTCTCGAAAAATACCCCATAAATATAAATTCGAAAGAAAAATGGCCAATTTTATCATAATCGTCATTATTAATATTTTGGTATTTTTTTTTTTTTTTTTTTCTTTCTAACCTCAACAAATTATTAATGTTATTTGTTAAATTTTGTATTGTTGTTTTGTTTTTTAAATATTTTTTCATATAATGAGTCAATTTAGAAGCTAATTGTCGAAATAATATAGTAAAAGCAGTAAGGGAAAGCAGTCAGTCGAGAACGACTTTGAGATATTCTACAGATATTTAGACAAAACGCAGCTTAAAATTAGTTTCTATCCAATTATACTTTTTTTCCAATCTATTACGGTACAAATCTTGTTTCTGTGTCTATTGGTTCAAGAGATACCTACAGATTAAAAAAAGTACCAAAATATAGCCCATTTTTACCCCATACTTGATTCCGTTTTCAAAAACTCACTTAACACGTATCGTTTTTTTTTCAACGCTGATCTTTTTCAATGCAATTAAAGCATTTCATAATTTCATCCCTTAAGCAAATTAATTCTTATCAATTGTTTCCGTTTTACCCTTTTTTTGGTACAACTACTGATGTTGATATAAAACTAAGCTATACAAAATTTGAATGACATATATATTTATATAACTGATTCTATATTTACCATTTCATTCGACCTTTCCACCTCTCCTAGTGTAGGGTATCAATACCCCAACAACCACATAATTATTTAAAGAACATGAGTAGAAAAAAACCGAAAAATAAACTCATAAATTGAAAAACATGCTTCAAAAACCAAAAAAAAAAAAACTGCAAAATAAACAAAAAGTTTGAGCACGAGAAAATAATTTCAAAAAAAGGGAAAACAAATTATGTTAATAATGAAAAAAAGGAAATAACATTTAAAAGTTAATAAAGACCATTAACAATAATAACAATAAAAATTCCAAAATTTTTGTTGAGAACGAAGAAAATTTCTTCATCACTTTATCTTAAGTGGAGGAACATTTTTTCATGGATTTCAATAAAGTTTTATTTTTTCAAAAGGACATTAGGGCAAAGGAAGAAACAAACAAAAAAGTTGAGGACATTGAAGCTGGAAAAAAAACTTCGTATAAGTCAAATTGGGCTGTTAAGCTCTGACAAAGTCTGTTATCCCAATATGTTGTAATTTCTTCATATTTTATCTTGTTTGTCAAAAAGTACCATATATTTTATTTTAGTACCAAACATTAATGTTTAAAAAGTACCAGAATATAATTTTTATTATCTTTATGATAAAATATGTCCAAGTGCCACATAAATACAAAAGTTTAGTTTTTTTTTTATCAAATATACAAAAAAGTACCTAAAGTACTTTATTAGCAAAAGCAACAAAGCAGTCGCCTAATATTTTTTCCATGTAAGAAAAATTAGGCCAAAGTACCAAAACGGGCAAATTTGAAAAAAGTACTTTATATACTTTTCATATATTTCAAAGCAATTAAGTTCTGTATAATTTTTTCACTACATTATTAGTAAAGTACCATTAAACTCATAAAAGTACCACAACTGAAGAATTTGCATAAAGTACTATATTTTTTTTCCAAAAAGTTGAGTGCTGTGATTTTTTTTCTCAATGCTATTTTCTTCTAATTCTACAAAAAAGTAACTTTAAGCCCATTAAAGTACCAAAATGGGAGAATTTGAAAAAAGTACTAAATATGTTTTTGCCATTATTTAAATATAATTTTAATGAGATTTTTCTTTGCTATAGAAAATGTCTTGTTAATTTGTTCACTAAATTATTAGTAAACTACCATTAAACTCATAAAAGTACCACAACGGAAGAATTTGCAAAAAGTAAATTATTTTTTTTTTAAAAAGTTAAGTGCTGTGATTTTTTTTTCTCAATGCTATTTTCTTCTAATTCTACAAAAAAGTAACTTTAAGCCCATAAAAGTACCAAAATGGGAGAATTTGAAAAAAGTACTAAATATGTTTTTGCCATTATTTAAATATAATTTTAATGAAATTTTTCTCTGCTATAGAAAATGTCTTTCCTATAAAATTTTTCTATAGAAATTTTTCTGGAAAAAATTTAATTTTTCTATAAAAAATTTCATTGAAATTGTTCTACAAAAAATTTCATTGAAATTTTTCTATAAAAAATTTCATTGAAATTTTTCAATAAAATATTTCATTGAAATTTTCCTAAATATTTCATTAAAATTTTCCTATAAAAAATTTCATTGAAAGTTTTCTATAAAAAATGGAATTGAAATTTTTCTATAAAAAATGGAATTGAAATTTTTCTATAAAAAATTTCATTGAAATTTTTCTGCAAAAATTTCATTGAAATTTTTCTACAAAAAAATTTATTGAAATTTTTCTATAAAAAATTTCATTGAAATTTTTCTATAAAAAAATTTCACTGAAATTTTTCTATAAAAAATTTTATTGAAATTTTTCTATAAAAAATTTCATTGAAATTTTTCTATAAAATATTTCATTGAAATTTTTCTATAAACAATTTCATTGAAATTTTTCTATAAACAATTTCATTGAAATTTTTCTGTAAACAATTTCATTGAAATTTTTCTGTAAAAAATTTCATTGAAAGTTTTCTATAAAAATTTTCATTGAAATTTTTCTATAAAAAATTTCATTGAAATTTTTCTATAAAAAATTTCATTGAAATTTTTCTATAAAAAATTTTTCTAATTTTTCTATAAAAAATTTTTCTAATTTTTCTATAAAAAATTTCATTGAAATTTTTCTATAAAAAATTTCATTGAAATTTTTCTATAAAAAATTTCATTGAAATTTTTCTATAAAAAATTTCATTGAAATTTTTCTATAAAAAATTTCATTGAAATTTTTCTATAAAAAATTTCATTGAAATTTTTCTATAAAAAATTTCATTGAAATTTTTCTATAAAAAATTTCATTGAAATTTTTCTATAAACAATTTCATTGAAATTTTTCTGTAAACAATTTCATTGAAATTTTTCTGTAAAAAATTTCATTGAAATTTTTCTATAAAAATTTTCATTGAAATTTTTCTATAAAAAATTTCATTGAAATTTTTCTATAAACAATTTCATTGAAATTTTTCTGTAAACAATTTCATTGAAATTTTTCTGTAAAAAATTTCATTGAAATTTTTCTATAAAAATTTTCATTGAAATTTTTCTATAAAAAATTTCATTGAAATTTTTCTATAAAAAATTTCATTGAAATTTTTCTATAAAAAATTTCATTGAAATTTTTCTATAAAAAATTTCATTGAAATTTTTCTATAAAAAATTTCATTGAAATTTTTCTATAAAAAATTTCATTGAAATTTTTCTATAAAAAATTTCATTGAAATTTTTCTATAAAAAATTTCATTGAAATTTTTCTATAAAAAATTTCATTGAAATTTTTCTATAAAAAATTTCATTGAAATTTTTCTATAAAAAATTTCATTGAAATTTTTCTATAAAAAATTTCATTGAAATTTTTCTATAAAAAATTTCATTGAAATTTTTCTATAAAAAATTTCATTGAAATTTTTCTATAAAAAATTTCATTGAAATTTTTCTATAAAAAATTTCATTGAAATTTTTCTATAAAAAATTTCATTGAAATTTTTCTATAAAAAATTTCATTGAAATTTTTCTATAAAAAATTTCATTGAAATTTTTCTATAAAAAATTTCATTGAAATTTTTCTACAAAAAATTTCATTGAAATTTTTCTATAAAAAATTTCATTGAAATTTTTCTATAAAAAATTTCATTGAAATTTTTCTATAAAAAATTTCATTGAAATTTTTCTATAAAAAATTTCATTGAAATTTTTCTATAAAAAATTTCATTGAAATTTTTCTATAAAAAAATTCATTGAAATTTTTCTATAAAAAATTTCATTGAAATTTTTCTATAAAAAATGGAATTGAAATTTTTCTATAAAAAATTTCATTGAAAGTTTTCTATAAAAAATGGAATTGAAATTTTTCTATAAAAAATGGAATTGAAATTTTTCTATAAAAAACGGAATTGAAATTTTTCTATAAAAAATTTCATTGACATTTTTCTATAAAATATTTCATTGAAATTTTTCTATAAAATATTTCATTGAAATTTTTCTATAAAAAATTTCATTCAAATTTTTCTATAAAAAATTTCATTGAAATTTTTCTATAAAAAATTTCATTGAAATTTTTCTATAAAAAATTTCATTGAAATTTTTCTACAAAATATTTCATTGAAATTTTTCTATAAAAAATTTCATTGAAATTTTTCTATAAAAAATTTCATTGAAATTTTTCTATAAAATATTTCATTGAAATTTCTATAAAAAATTTCATTCAAATTTAATTTTTCTATAAAAAATTTCATTCAAATGAAATTTTTCTATAAAAAATTTCATTCAAATGAAATTTTTCTATAAAGAATTTCATTCAAATTAAATTTTTCTATAAAAAATTTCATTCAAATGAAATTTTTCTATAAAAAATTTCATTAAAATTAAATTTTTCTATAAAAAATTTCATTGAAATTTAAATTTTCTCTAAAAATTTTGTTTTAATGAAATTTTATTTTAAAAAATTTCTTTCTAATGAAATTTTTCAATAAAAAATTTCATTCTAATGAAATTTTTTTATAAAAAATTTCATTCAAATAAAATTTTTTTATAAAAAATTTCACTCAAATGAAATTTTCCTAAAGTATTTTCAAAATTGCTCTGACGTTTAATTTTGAGTTTTTTCTATTTCATAAAATTCTTCTACTAAATTCCTTGTTTTCGAAAATTCCTTTCAAAACACTTCAATTGCCTCTTCCTTTTCTAGAACAAATTGTAATGTCTTTTATCTCTCATAAATTTATTTCATTTTCAAAAATTTTAATTTTATATGACAGGTTTATTTTCCAACAATAATCATTATCTCTTAAAAAAAATCTTTTTGTTCCGAAAAATTCCAATAAAAACTTCATAACAAAAGCCACTTAATGTCTAAAAATCTGAAGTAAAACAGAAGCAATCACAAAAATTAAGAAAGAAGCATTTAAGCACTCGCACACTAGGGCACTTGAAAACAAAATGTACACATTCTTTCAAGCAAATAAATGTTTGAATTACAATACATTATATCTACAATACTTTACATTACAATGTAATGCATTCCATTAGGCAAAAAAAAAAACAACATCCAACAATATTTTGCTTTAATTTAAAATGTCTAGAGATTAAAATAGTGATAAAAACGTAGGAAATACTCATTTACATGCCAGTACTCATCTGCAATATTTACATTTACATTTACAATGTAAATTTTACCTCTACCTTCAAGTGTTTCTTATCAAGCATTTATTACACACAAGTATTGCATGTGTTTGTAAATGCTTAAGTGTATACGAGTTAGGATTGTATGAATGAATGAATGAATTTTCCTACAATTGCCAAGATATTATTTCAAGTGGTTTTTATAAATTGCTTTAAGATAAAGGGTTCTTTAGTAAATACAAATAACTTGAACTATTATGTCTAGTAAATACTTATATTGGTAATTTGTTTTGGTAATTGAGAAAATACAAAATCATTTATCGTAAAATTTAAATTGAAGGGAGATTAAAATTTTTAAATATAATTTCATAGAAAAATGATCGTTATTAAATTTTAAAAGAAAAATTTTCGTCATAAATTTCATTCAAATTTTTAATGAAAATTTTTTGTTATAAAATTTTTAATGACAAATTTTCGGTATACAATTTTTATAGAAAAATTTTGTTATAAAATTAAAATTTTTGAAAAAAAATTTTCGTTTTAAAATTTTTACAGAAAAATTTTGAGTATAAAACTTTTATTAAAAAAAATTGCGTTATAAAATTTTTATACAAAAATTTCGTGATAAAATTATAATATAAAAATTTTCGTTATTAAATTTTTATCCAAAAATTTTTGGTATTAAATTTTTATCCAAAAATTTTTGGTACTAAATTTTTATAGAAAAATTTATGTTAAAAATTTTTAAAGAAAAATTTTCGTTATAAAATTTTTATAGAAAAATTCTCAATATAAATTTTTATAGAAAAATTTTCGTTATAAAATTTTTATAGAAAAATTTTCGTTATAAAATTTTTATAGAAAAATTTTCGTTATTAAATTTTTATAGAAACATTTTCGTTATAAAATTTTTATAGAAAAATTTTCGTTATAAAATTTTTATAGAAAAATTTTCGTTATAAAATTTTTATAGAAAAATTTTCATTATAAAATGTTCGTTTAGAAATTTATTATAGAAAAATTTTTGATACTAAATTTTTATTAAAAAATTTTTGTAGAAAAATTTTCTTTATAAAATATTTATAGAAAAATTTCTTAATAAAATTTTTATAGAAAAATTTTCGTTATAAAATTTTTGTTATAAAATTGTCATAGAAAAATTTTCGTTATAAAATTTTTGTAAAAAAATTTTTGATATAAAATTTTTATAGAAAAATTTTTGATACAAAATTTTTATAGAAACATTTTTGATATAAATTTTAAAGAAAAATTTTTGATATAAAAGTTTAATTGAAAAATTTTTGATACAAAACTTTTATAGAAAAATTTTTGATATAAATTTCTATAGAAAAATTTTCGATATAAAAGTTTTGTAGAAAAATTTTTGATATAAAATTTTTATAGAAAAATTTTTGATATAAAATTTTTATAGAAAAACATTCGATTTAAAATTTTTATATAAAAATTTTCGTTATAAGATTTTTGTTAATAAATTTTTGAAAAAAAAATTTTTGTTATAAAATTTTTATAAAAAAATTTTCGTTTAAAAATTTTTGATATAAAAGTTTTGTAGAAAAATTTTTGATACAAAATTTTTAGAGAAAAATTTTTGATATAAAAGTTTTATAGAAACATTTTTGATACTAAATCTTAATACAAAAATTTTTGATATAAATTTTTATCGAAAAATTTTTGATATAAAATTTTATAAAAATTTTCGTTATAAGATTTTTGTTAATAAATTTTTAAAAAAAATTTTTATTATAAAATTTTTATAAAAAAATTTTCGTTTAAAAATTTTTACAGAAAAATTTTCAATATAAAACTTCTGACAAAAAAATTGCGTTAAAAAATTTTTATGCAAAAAAATTTTAATATAAAAATTTTCGTTATTAAATTTTTAATCAAAAATTTTTGGTATTAAATTTTTATAGAAGAATTAATGTTATAAGATATTTAAAGGGAAAATTTTCGTTATAAAACTTTTATAGAAAAATTTTGTTATAAAATTTTTATAAAAAAATTTTTCCTTATAAAATATTTGTTTAAAAAATTTTTATAGAAAAATTTTTGATACTAAATTTCTGGTTCAACTAAAATTAATTTCTTTCAACTAAATTTTTGTTAAAAAAATTTTGGTAGAAAAATTTTCGTTATAAAATTTTTATAGAAAAAATTTCGTTATAAAATGTTTCTTTTAAAATTTTTTATACTAAATTTTCATTATAAAATTTTTATGGAAAAAATTTCTCAATAAAATTTTTATAGAAAAATTTTCGTTATTAAATTTTTGTAGAAAAATTTTCTTTATAAAATTTTGATAGAAAAATTTTCATTACAAAATTTTTATAACAAAATTTTTGTAACAAAATTTTCGATATAAAATTTTTATAGCAAAATTTTTAATACAAAATTTTTATAGAAAAATGTTCGTTATAAAATTTTTATAGAAAAATTTTTGATACAAAATTTTTATAGAAAAATTTTTGATACAAAATTTCATAGAAAAATTTTCGTTATTAAATTTTTGTAGAAAAATTTACTTTAAAAAATTTTGATAGAAAAATTTTCATTACAAAATTTTTATAACAAAATTTTCGATATAAAATTTTTATAGCAAAATTTTTAATACAAAATTTTTATCAAAAAATGTTCGTTATAAAATTTTTATAGAAAAATTTTTGATATAAAATGTTTATACAAAAATTTTTGATGCAAAATTTTTATTGAAAAATTTTAGATATAAATTTTTATAGAAAAATGTTTGATATAAAATTTGTATAGAAAAAATTTCGTTTTAAATTTTTATAGAAAAATTTTTATTTTAAAATTTTTATAGAAAAATTTTCGTTAAAAAATTTTTGATAGAAAAATTTTTATAGAAAAATTTTAGTTAAGAAATTTTTATAGAAATATTTTAGTTAACAAATTTTTATAGAGAAATTTTAGTTATAAAATTTTTGTAGAAAAATTTTCGTTATAAAATTTTTTTAGAAAAATGTTTGTTATAAAATTTTTGTAGAAAAATGTTCGTTATAAAATTTTTATAGAAAAATTTTCGTTATAAAATTTTTATAGAAAAATTTTAGTTATAAAATTTTTGTAGAAAAATTTTCGTTATAAAATTTTTATAGAAAAATGTTCGTTATAAATTTTTTTAGAAAAATGTTCGTTTTAAGTTGTTTAGATAAAAAATTACGTAAGTAAATTTTTTTTGACAAAAAAAAAAAAAAAATTATTTAAATTGTATTTGAATTGAAGTAGAACTAATTACATCTGAACTTTAGTAGTTTTGATTTGAAGCGACCTAAATTTCAAGCTGGATCCTATCATAATTAAATACATTTAAAATTACTTTTTTGAAAATTTAGTTCGTATCTAGTTCTTTTATTAGTCACTTTAAATGTTTTCCATTTCGCAGATAGAATTTTGAAAGAAAAAACTATAAAAAGTATCTACTTAACATCTCATAAGTTTATTCTCATATTTCAAATATCATACATATATTATACGATAGTGCACATTTTTATTATGCGGTATTATATAATTTCTTTTAATATTTTTATTTTATTGCAAAAATTTCAAAATTTTTGCTCTGTAGTTCTCCCTTTAACCTGACAACTGTCGTTTGGCAATAGCTTCCAAAATCCCTTTAGAACTGAAATAGTAAAGGACTAAGTAACTAAGAATTGCCTTTAAACTTGTATTTAAAAAAGAAACATATGAAATTTTAGAGTATCCTTTTCTTCCATTCCAAGAAATGGTACTTCAAGAGGGCAGAGGAAAGGATCCCCTATAACAGTTATAATATTTGTATATGTATATGTATTATTTATGACTTTCTATGCAATAAAATGTGAACATAAAAATAGATATATTGCAAAAAATGAAATATTTATATTCATCTCCTCTTCTATGGATGTGTGTGTGTGTGTGTGTGTGTATGTTGCTGCCGTGCTACAACTGCTGCTGCTGTTGCTATTGCGTTGCTGATGTTGCTGATTTTGAAATGTTGTTAGATGTACCTTAAATATAAAAATAAAATGTTGCAATAGAACGAAATAAATACATATGAATATTTTTAATGTCTGTTTGAGAATTTTTTTATTACGTTCTTGAAATACATTTATTCGAAATTTGAAATTTATAGTTTTGGGAAGGAAAAAACGAAATTAAATGGAGTTTTTAAAAAACATTTAATAAAAATTTATTTTTTTAAACCACTTTTTTCGTGATGTTAAAATTTTCATCACGAAAATTTTTCGTAAAAGATTTAAACAGATTTTTTTGGTAAAAATTTGTTATATAGAATTTTTTCAAAAAAAAATTAAATATTATAACAAAAATTTTTCTAAAAAATTTTATAACGAAAATTTTTCTATCAAAATTTTAAAAAAAAATTTTTCTATAAAAATTTTATTCAAAAATTTTTATAGAAAAATTTTTGAATAAAATTTTTATAGAAAAATTTTTGAATAAAATTTTTATAGAAAAATTTTTTTTTAAAATTTTGATAGAAAAATTTTCGTTATAAAATTTTTTAGAAAAATTTTTGTTATAATATTTAATTTTTTTTTGAAAAAATTCTATATAACAAATTTTTACCAAAAAAATCTGTTTAAATCTTTTACGAAAAATTTTCGTGATGAAAATTTTAACATCACGAAAAAAGTGGTTTAAAAAAATAAATTTTTATTAAATTCAAAAATTTTTCTATAAAAATTTTATTACAAAAATTTTTCTACAAAATTAAAAAAAAAAAAATTTATAAAAAAATTTTTTAAAAAAATTTTTTAAAAAAATTTTATAAAGAAAATGTTTCTATTAAAATTTTATAATGAAAATTTTCCAATAAAAATCTCATAACGAAAATTTTTGAATGAAAAAATTTTATAACAAAAATTTTTCTATAAAATTTTAAAAACGAAAATTATTCGTTAAAAATTGTATAACAACAATTTTTTCTATTAACGAAAATCTTTCTATAAAAATTGTATAGCGAAAATTTTTGTATAAAATTTTATAACGAAAATCTTTCTATAAATCTTTTTTTTTTGAAAATTTTGTTATAAAAATCTCATAACGAAAATTTTTATATAAAAAATTTTATAACGAAAATTTTTCTATAAAATTTTATAACGAAAATTTTTCTATAAAATTTTATAACAAAAATTTTTCTATAAAATTTTAAAAATTAAAAATTTTCTATAAAAATTTTATAACGAAAATTTTTCTTAAAAAATTTAATAACGAAAATTTTTCTACAATAAATTTATAACGAAAATTTTATATCGAAAATTTTTCAATAAAAATTTTAAAACGAAAATGTTTCAATAAAATATTAATACAGAAAATCTTATATAACGAAAATTTTTCTACAAAATTTTATAACGATAATTTTTCTTAAAAAATTTTAAAACGAAAATTTTTCTATAAAAACTTTTATAACGAAAATTTTTCTAAAAAAACTTGTATAGCTAAAATTTTATGCCGAAAATTTTTTCTTAAAAATGTTAAAAAGAAAGATTTTCTATAAAAATTTTATAACGAAAATTTGTTCTATAAAAATTAAAAATTTTCTTTAAAAATATTATAACAAAAATTTTTCTATTAACGAAAATTTTTCTATAAAAATTTTATATCGAAAATTTTTGTGTAAAAATTTTATAACTTAAATCTTTTTATATAAATTTTATAACGAAAATTTCTCTTTAAGAATTGTAAACCAAAAATTTTGCTATAAAAATTTCTATAACCAATTTTTTGCTATAAAAATTTCTGTATCAAAATTTTGTACAAAAATTTTTCTGGAAAACTTTAATACTGAAAATTTTTCTATAAAAATTTTACAACGAAAACTTTTATATCAAAATTTCATACCAAAAACGTTTCTGTAAAAATTTTATACCGAAAATTTTTCTATAAAAATTTTTTAACAAAAATTTCTGTATCCAAATTTTATACTAAAAATTTTTCTGCAAAAACTTTATACCGAACATTTTTCTATAAAAATTTTATAACAAATATCAAAATTTTATATCAAAAATTTTTCTGTAAAAATTTTATACCGAAATATTAATACAGAAAATCTTATATAACGAAAATTTTTCTACAAAATTTTATAACGAAAATTTTTCTATAAAATTTTATAACGATAATTTTTATTACAAAATTTTATAACAAAAATTATTCTATAAAAACTTTTATAACGAAAATTTTTCTAAAAAAACATGTATATCAAAAATTTTCTACAAAAATTTTATGGCGAAAATTTTTTCTTAAAAATTTTAGAAAGAAAATTTTTCTATAAAAATTTTTTACCAAATTTTATACAATTTTTATGCCAAAAAGTTTTCTATAAAAATTGTAGGAGGAATTTTGATAATAAATTTTTCTAAAAAAATTTTATATTAAAATTTTTCTATAAATATTTTTTTTCAATAAAACTTTTTAAAATGAAAATTTTTGTATAAAAATTTTATAACGAAAATTTGTTCTATAAAAATTAAAAATTTTCTTTAAAAATTTTATAACAAAAATTTTTCTATTAACGATAATTTTTCTTTAAAAATTTATATCGAAAATTTTTCTACAAAAATTTTATACCACAATTTTCCTATAAAAATTTTATAACGAAAATTTTTCTATAAAAATTTTATGAGGAAAAATTTTTTTAACGAAAATTTTTCTATAAAAATTTTATAACGAAAATTTTTGTATAAAAATTTTATAACTAAAATCTTTTTATAGAAATTTTATAACGAAAACTTTTCAATAAAAGTTTTAAATTGAAAATTTTTCTATAAAAATTTTATATCAAAAATTTTTCTATAAAAATTTTATGAAAAAATGTTTCTATAAAAATTTTTTATCAAAAATTTTGTAACGAAAATTTTTCTATAAAAATTTCATAAATAAAATTTTTCTATTAAAATTTGATAAAGAACATTTTTATATAAAAATTTTATAACAAAAATTTTTCTATAGAAATTTCATAATAAAAATTTATAACGAAAATTTTTCTACAAAAATTGTATATCAAAATGTTTTCTATAAAATTGCATAAATTAATTTGTCTATAAAAATTTAATGAGGAAAAATTTTCTAGGAAAATCTTATAACAAAAATTTTATAACGAAAGTTTTTCGATAAAAATCTTATAACGAAAATGTTTCTAGAAAAAATTTTGTATTAAAAATTGTATATTCAAAAAGAAAGAGTATTCGCATTTGATTCCAAATCTGTTACATTTATTTATTAATGTAACAGATTTGGGATCAAATGTGAATACTCTTTCTTTTTGAATATTATTTTCATATCGACCATTTTTTTTATTTTTTGATAACAATTTTATATCAAAAATTTTTCCTTAAAAATTTTATATCAAAAATTTTTCTACGGAAATTTTTTTATCCAAAAAGTTTCTACACATTTTCTGATAAGTTTTTAAAATATAAGGCTATAATTAATATTGGTCTATTTTGAAAAACCGTTGAGAAAGATATATTGAAAATTTTAATTAGATTCATTTGAACTTTTATCATGACTCAAACCAAAATTAGAAAAATCAAATGTTTTATTTTTCAAAAACTGTAAAATTAAAAAAAAAAAATCAACCTATAAAATCATTAGCTATTTTTGTATTAATTTCATGAAAAGGGGGAAAATAAACCCCTATCAGTTAGTGAAAACCTTTTTATAGTAAAATGTAAATTTTTAAAACTCTAAAACAATTGCTTTAAAAATATTCGACTATTGCAGATACAAAACTTTACATATCAATATTATACACTTTAGATATGAAAGTACGAGTATATCAACTCATTTACACTAACCTACAGACTTTCAACAGACAATAGGAAAAATCTAACAAAGCAATCGTTTCAGTAAACAAAAAAAGACCCACATACGATAGTCATTCTTACGATACGTGTAGCAAACATTAGTGGCGTTCTGCTTGGCTACTCATCGGGCAATAAATGGGCAAAAAAGAAACACTAAAACCTAAAATAAAACAAGAAAAATCTAAAAACTAAATCATACAAACAAAAAAAAATAGCTAGAAACAACTTTTAAACGTATGTATATAATTTTTCATTGGGGTTTTAACTATTTAGTAGATACTGCCAAGTTAGAGTTGAAAAAAAAGGAAAATTAACCAACTACGAAACAAAATTTTTGAAATTAAAACTAAAAACTACAATTTTTCAACAAAATAAAAATAGAATAAACAGTTTAATGAACTTTTCATGATTTTTACGAGTATACGTAAGCACACATATAAGTACACACATGCATTAGATGTGTGTAGTTATGTATGTATTCAGAGTTTGTAGCTTTTGAAATTGCCTGTAGAGGGAGGAAGGCTAATTATTTTTGAACAAATACAAAATTGTTTGGATTTTGAAATCTTTTGATTTTATTTTTGTTAACACAGTAAATGATTGCTTTGCTTTAGAAAATTTACATACTTTTTTGGCAATAGTTTAATAGAGCAAATTTAGGCTTTTTAATGAATTACACACAATTACTCAATAGAAAGTAAAATAGGAATATGGAAAGACGTAAGTTAAGGCTAGTTAGACAGATGGATGGATGAATGGACGGAAGGACGGACTGATGGATGGAAGGATGGATTAAAAGATGAACGGACGAACGGACGAACGGACGGATGGACGGACGGACGGACGGACGGATGGACGGACGGATGGACGGACGGATGGACGGACGGATGGACGGACGGATGGACGGACGGATGGACGGACAGATGGACGGACAGATGGACGGGCGGACGGATGGACGGACAGATGGACGGACGGATGGACGGACAGATGGACGGGCGGACGGACGGACGGATGGATGGATGGACGGGCGACGGATGGATGGATAGACGGACGGACATGAAGACTGACGGATGGATAGATGGATGGACGGACGTGAAGACTGATTGACGGACAGATGGACCAAAACTGTGTTTTGTGATAGTCTTGTCATCCTTTGAGCTCACAGCAATTTTATAACATAAATCTTTGAATCCACATAAAAAGGAAAATTTGAAGCATACTTTAAGGATTTTGTAAATACATATTTTATATTACAAAGAAGGACAGATACAACTTGAAATAGCAGAGGATTTTGTTTTCTGTTGTTATTTAGAATACATTTAAATTTTCTAGGTGCAATTTAAGTTTTTTATAGAAAAACTTTCGTTAAAAAAGTTTTTTAGAAAAATTTTCGTTATAAAATTTTTACAGAAAAATAAAAAAAAAAATCTTTTATTTATTTTGCGAAAAATTTTCGTTATAAAAGTTTTATAGAAAAATTTTCATTATAAAATTTTTATAGAAAAATTTTCATTATAAAATTTTTATTGAAAAATTTTCGTAATAAAATTTTGGTTAAAAAATTTTTATAGAAAAATTTTCGTTAGAAAATCATAATGGAAAAATTGTCCTTTTAAAATTTTTATATAAAAAAATGTCGTTACAAAACTTTTGAAAAAAAAAATTTTGGTTATAAAATTTTTATAGAAAAATTTTCCTTATAAAATCTTTATAAAAAAAGTTTCCTTATAAAATCTTTATATATAAATTTTTGTTATAAAAATGTTTTAGAAAAATTTTCATAACAAATTTTTTTTATAAAAAAAAATTTTTTGATATAAAATTTTTATAGAAAAATTTTTGATATAAAATTTTTATAGAAAAATTTTAATGATAAAAATTTTTACAAAAAAAATATTGGTTATAAAATTTGTATAGAAACATGTTTGATATAAAATTTTTATGGAACAATTTTCGTTAAAAAATTTTGGTTATAAAGCTTTTGTAGAAAAATTTTCGTTATAAAATTTTTATAGAAAAATTTTCGTTATAAAATTTTTATAGAAAAATTTTTGTTATAAAATTTTTATAGAAAAATTTTCGTTGTAAAATTTTTATAGAAAAATTTTCATTGTAAAATTTTTATAGAAAAATTTTCGTTATTAAATTTTAGTAGAAAAATTTTCGTTATAAAAATTTTTGATATAAAATTTTAGTTATAAAAATTTTTGATATAAAATTTTTATAGAAAAATTTTTGATATAAAATTTTTATAGAAAAATTTTTGATATAAAATTTTTAAAGAAAAATTTTTGATATAAAATTTTTATAGAAAAATTTTTAATATAAAATTTTTATAGAAAAATTTTGGTGATAAAAATTTTTACAAACATAATTTTGGTTATAAAATTTGTATAGAAACAGTTTCGATACAAAATTTTTATGAAAAAATTTTGGATATAAAATTTTATAGAAAAATTTTCTTTATAAAATTTTATAAAAAAATTTTCGTTATAAAATTTTATAGAAAAATTTTCGTTATAAAATTTTTATAGAAAAATTGTCGCTATAAAATTGTTATAGAAAAATTTTTGTTGTAAAATTGTTATAGAAAAATTTTTGATATTTAATTTTTATATAAAAACTTTCATTACAAATTTTTTATAAAAAAATTTTCGTTGAAAAATTTTTATAGAAAAAGTTTTGATATAAAATTTTTGTAGAAAAATTTTTGATATGAAATTTTTATAAAAAAATTTTTTGTATAAAATTTTTAAAGAAAAATTTTTTTTTTTGTTATAAAATTAATTTTTATAGAAAAATTTTCGTTGTAAAATTGTTATAGAAAAATTTTCGTTGTAAAATTTTTAAAGAAAAATTTTCGTTATAAAATTTTTATAGAAAAATTTTCGTTATAACATTTTTATAGAAAAATTTTCGTTGTAAAATTTTTACAGAAAAACTTTTGTTGTAAAATTTTTATAGAAAAATTTTCGTTGTAAAATTTTTATAGAAAAATTTTTGTTATAAAATTTTTATCGAAAAATGTTCGTTATAAAATTTTTAAAGAAAAACTTTTGTTGTAAAATTTTTATAGAAAAACTTTCGTTGTAAAATTTTCATAGAAAAATTTTTGTTATAAAATTTTAATAGCAAAATTTTCGTTATAAAATTTTTATAGAAAAATTTTCGTTATAAAATTTTTACAGAAAAACTTTTGTTGTAAAATTTTTATAGAAAAATTTTCTTTGTAAAATTTTTATATAATTGTTGTTATAAAATTTTTGTAGAAAAATTTTTGATATGAAATTTTTATAGAAAAATCTTTTATATAAAACTTTTATAGAAAAATTTTCGTTGTAAAATTTTTAAAGAAAAATTTTCGTTTTAAAATTTTTACAGAAAAATGTTCGTTATAAAATTTTTACAGAAAAACTTTTGTTGTAAAATTTTTATAGAAAAATTTTCGTTGCAAAATTTTTACAGAAAAATTTTTGTTATAAAATTTTTATAAAAAAATTTTTATAAAAAAATTTTTATAAAAAAATTTTCGTTATAAAATTTTTATAGAAAAATTTTCGTTATAAAATTTTTACAGAAAAACTTTTGTTGTAAAATTTTTATAGAAAAATTTTCGTTGTAAAATTTTTATAGAAAAATTTTTGTTATAAAATTTTTATAGAAAAATTTTCGTTATAAAATTTTTATAGAAAAATTTTCGTTATAAAATTTTTATAGAAAAATTTTGGTTATAAAATTTTTATAGAAATATATTCGTTATAAAATTTTTAAAGAAAAATTTTTGTTGTAAATTTTTTAAAGAAAAATTTTCGTTATAAAACTTTTATAGAAAAATTTTTGTTATAAAATTATTATAGCAAAATTTTCGTTATAAAATTTTTATAGAAAATTTTTTATATAAAATTTTAATAAAAAAATTTTGGTTATAAAATTTTGATAGAAAAATTTTTGTTATAAAATTTTTATAGAAAAATGTTTCTTAAAAATATTGCATAGAAAATTTTTTTATAATTTTGATAGAAAAACGGTTGTTGTAAAATATGGCAAAGCAAATGTACGCATTCAAAATTGAATACATTTTCTTAAGAACGAATTAAGCGAATTTGAATCTTTTTGAAATTCTCTTTTAAATATTAAAAAAATTAAAGAAAATTTTCTTGTGAAAATGAGGATTTTTAAAAATATAAAAAAATATAATGAGGCAAATTTGCGCACTCAGAATTTACTTCATATTACTCAGATCATCTTAAACTTATTTTGGTTTTTAACCTTAAGACAAAAGCTTTTAGAATCGTTTTGAATTTCTCTGATAAAAAATGTTAAAAAAAAATTCTCATAAAAATTTAGGATTTTCACACAAATAAAAAAAATTGAATGAAGCAAGTTTGAGCACCCAAAATTGATTAAATTGTAGTTAGAACATCTTAAGCTAATTTTGGTTTTAAGTTTTATGACAAAAGCTTTTAGAATCTTTATAAATTTCTCTTTTAAAAATTGCCAGAAAAAAATTTCAATGAAAAATTTTCTAAAGATACAAAAAAGCAAATTTGAGCATAAAAATTTACTGCATTTATTCAAGCTAGTTTGGGTTTTTAATATTACGGCAAAAGCTTTTTGAATGTTTTTGAATTTCTCTTCTAAAATTTGCATTTTTGGCAATTTAAAGACAAATTTTCTTATAAAAATTTAGGATTTTCTCACATTAAAAAAAAAAAAATAAAAAATAATGAAGCAAATTTGAGCACCCAAAATTGACTGAGTTGTACTAAGAACATCTTAAGCTAATTTTGATTTTTAGTTTTATGACAATAGCTTTTAGAATCTTTTTAAATTTCTCTTTTAAAAATTGCAAGAAAAAAATTTTAATGAAAAATTTTCTAATAAAAATGTAGGATTTTTGCAAAAATAAAAAAAATGTAATGAAGCAAATTTGAGCACCCAAAATTTAGTGAATTGTACTTAAAACATCTTAAGCTAATTTTTGTTTTAGTTTTATGGCAAAAGCTTATAGAGTCTTTTTGAATTTCTTCTTTTAAAAATTGCCAGAAAAAAGTTTAAAAGAAAAATTTTCTTATGAAAAGGTTTTTTACAATAATAAAAAAATTTATAATAAAGCAAATTTAAGCACTCAAATTTTACTGTATTTTATTCAAAACATTTTAGGCTAGTTTTGGTTTTTAATGTTATGATAAAAGTTTTTCGAATCTTTTTGAATTTCTCTTCTAAAAATTGCATCAAAATGTTAAAAGACAAGTTTTCTTATAAAAATTTTGGATTTTCCCACAACTAAAAAAAAAAATAATGAGGCAAATTTGAGCACCTAAAATTGATTGAATTGTACCTAAAACATCTTAAGCTAATTTTGATTTTTAGTTTTATAACAAAAGCTTTCGAATCTTTTTAAATTTCTCTTCTAAAAATTGCATAAAAAATTTTTTATGAAAAATTTTTCAAGAAAAATTTTTTATAAAAATTTTGGATTTTCAGACAAATAAAAAAATATACGAAGAAGAAACAACTTAAATCATAGACTAATCATTAAAAATATTGATTTTTCTTTTGGGTCATTAAATATTCAAGCTCAAGAGGAAAAAAATTATTGAAATCCTTGAAATTCTTTTTCATATTCAAATTAATTTTGCTACGAGTAGACAAAGAAATTTTCCTCAAAGTCTTTATTACGTTTATAAATCAAATTATTATCTTTATTGCCTTTAAATGCTTTTAAATGAAAAATGTACGTTTTCAAAATATTTTTGTATTTCTAAAAAAAAAAATGATATACAATACCCGTGTAATGATTTCAATGTATATGAATACATTATCAGTTTAATGGTTTTAAATACAAAAAAAAAAAGAAAAACATTTTCAAATTAACTCAAGTAGAGGAGGCTTTCACAAACAACAAAATCCATTTATTCTTGATACTTTTACTTTAGTCTCCATAGAATTTCTGTACAAATAGAACAGATTTTTGCATATTAAAGCAACTGCCTCAACTAACACTTGGAAAGAGATTCTAAAATTCGCCATAAAATTTTTTTTTTTAATTTTTTCTGGCTTTAGAATTTTTAAATGGAGTGAATGCCCCCAAAAAATAGACAGTTTTCAGGCAAGAGGGGAGTTTGGGAAATTTTTAGGGAAAAAAAAAACATTATAAATTGTCGCCTTAATAACCCACAATAGTATACTTTTTCGTTTAAAAAAACCTAAGTCTAAAAGACTTTTGGTAGAACCTAAAAATCCCTTATCGAATTAACATAATAATAATAAAAATTAGATGAATGGCAACAACAACAACAACTAACTATTCAGCGTATTTCCGTTTCCGCTTCAAATCAGGCTCATTCATTTTAAATTTACTCTAAACACTTTTGCATATTTAAAAGTTTATCGACTCAATGACATTTAGTGAAAAAAAAAAATAACTATTTGGAGACATTATCCCAACCACCACCAAAATGTAAGAATTTGAAAATCTCCCTCCCTTTACATTGTAAAGTTAAATTATCATGAAATTATTATATTAATTATTTACTAAAGAAAATAAAAGAAATAAATAACAAAATAAAATTGGCGGCATAACGAAATCAAAAGGAGAAGCAGGAAATTAAACTTAAAATTTTAACAAGAATTTTTGAATAGAATTGGAAAACAAATAAAATTTAGAAGTTATTTCCTGGAAATAAACCAAAACTAATTGAATAGGATATGGTTGCCTGAGCAAAGTCCCCGGAATGAAGAAATCACTTAAGTATTAAAGAAAAGTTAAGGAATTTGTAATGAAAATGTTTTTCCTATTCCAGTAATGGTCATTTGAAGCACAATAGTTCAAAAATAACTTAAAGAAGCCAAGTTTTTGATGTACAAATGTTTTAATAGACTTCCGTAATTTTGAAAAAAAAAAAAATGAAAAAATTTATTGCTAAAAATTTTAAAACAAATTTCGGAAGAGGCTATGGAACAGAATCCCATAAACATTTGACATGAAATCAAAAACCAAAATTAGTCCAAGATATTGTTAGTAGAAATCAATGATTCGCAATTGCGCAAATTTGCCCTAATACAAAAAAAAAATTTAAGAAAATTTTGGAAGAGGCTTTGGAACAGAATCCCATAAGCATTTGATATAAAATTAAAAACCAAAATTAGTCCGAGATATTGTTAGTAAAAATCAATGATTCGCAATTGCGCAAATTTGCCCTAATACAAAAAAAAAAATCTTGAAAAAAATTTTTAAACAAATTTTGGAAGAGGCTATGGAACAGAATCCCATAATCATTAGATATAAAATTAAAAACCAAAATTAGTCCGAGATATTGTTAGTAAAAATCAATGATTCGCAATTGCGCAAATTTGCCCTGATGCAAAAAAAAAATTTCCTAAAATCCTGAAATTGAGAAAAAAAAATCAAAATTTTCAACACAAACTTTAAGACAAAAGTTTAAAAACACCCCGAACTTTTTTGTTATGAAACTAAAAACCAAAATTAGCTCTATGTGATTTTTATTCACGCCAATAACTTTTTACTGCGCATATTTGCGCTTTCAAAACCCATAATTTTTTTGTTAAAATTGTGTCGGAAGAAAATTATTAAAACTCTTGTAAATCTCAAAATAATGCAATTTTATGTAACTACGCTTTGAAAACAAACGTTACAATTCCTTGACTATTGAATCAAATTTGACCTGAGAACAGTAGGGTGTCATGTGCTTCTGCCTGACCCACCATATTATAGATGTAATATTATAACTGAATGTAACTCCAAATCTTTTTGATTGTAGATGTTATGTATATATATATAACAAGTAAGAAAGTGCTATAGTCGGTCAAGCCCGACCATACGATACCCTTCACTACTAGGGTTAAAGGTGTTCTTTTTCCTGTATAAAGACAAATATTTGCTAAATTTTGCCATCATACAAAATTTTTCTCAAAATTTATATATTTAAGCTGTTTCCTTCATTTGAGAGCTAGGGTCAAATGTGAACCGATTAACCCGTAATTTGGTAAATTGATTTCAGTTGTTACAAAAAATAAACTCAAAATTCTCATTATCTTCAGATTTACGAGCGTTTTAATGATTTTTATCTCATTAAGTGCATTTTGGCAGAAGACTTTGTATGGGAGCTATGGTCAAATGTGGACCGATTTTAACGAAATTTGGTACAGTAAATAAATGGGGGAAAATTAATTTATTTAACCTGTATTACATTCTGGAAATATTGTTCTTAGATAAAAGATAGGCAATTATTTTTGTAAGTTCTTATTTCATGCCTAAAAGTAGGCACTGAGTTAGCTAAACTTTAACGCCTTAAAATAAGCAATGGTTTTTTAAGATATTTGAGAGTTAAAGATATTTAATTTTTGCACAAATGAAAGCCTTTAAAAGTACTTTACACTTGAAACATAAACATCAGTTAATATTACTTTATATAAAAGATAAGCTCCTACATCCTTTTTTCCAATAAATTCTAAATATACATAGATTAAGAGATGATTTATCTTAGCATAAAATACCTTTTAGTAAAAAATATTATCTGTTCTAATTTAAAAACAAAGTCTTTGTTAACATTGTTTTTCAATTAAATTTATAATTTTGAAAGACATTGTAAAAAGTGGCATGAGTTGACTTCTAATAGAAAAGTATTTTTAAAATTTTCTCTTAATCCTTACAAAAATTCACATTTATTCGACATCAAAAACATAGGCACTAGTTTATAATATGAAAAAATGCCTGAGGATAGACAATATTTTAGAAATGATTTCTACTTAACGTGTTCTTATGGACTTTTATTCTTAAAGAAGTCCATTTCTTATAATTTTAAATATTTTAAAAATATAGGGGAAATTTATTTGTTAAATTTAATTTCCTTTACCTTAACTAGTTTTTGGTTATATTATTCTAACACCCTAAAGTAGGCAATTATTTTTGTAATTTCTTATTTACGGCTTAAAGTAGACATTGAATTTTAATGATTTGGAAATTTTTAATAATTGTTTGAAATTGGTAAAATTTTTACAAAAATGGGAAAAAAGTAAAAACGAAAGAAATCTAATTTATCCAGGTACTTTTGAGCCAAGGAGTAAGAAAAAGAATATCTCATTATTGAAATTTTACAGTACTCGATGCTTTTAAGTAAATACTATATTAAATCATCCTAGTGCCTTAAAATAGCGAAATGGATAAATCAGACAAAACATACTTCTATTTTTAACTTTATATTAGGCAAAGGCAGTGAACCGCCGGTATTATGGTATTTCTGACTATCACTTTTTAAAAGTCTAATAATGCCATTTTATAGAGAAGAATCTGGCAATGAAAAATCTGTATTTTTTTTCTAAGATATATATGTATAGAAAAATCAACTGAATATTGTGAAACACAAATTTATGGTAAAATTATTGAAATCTAAAGACTTATGTATCAAAGATATTTCAACTGGCAAAATGTAGGTGTCAATTTTACTTAAGTCTGAGATCTTGTGTTTGTTTTAAAGAAAAAAAGTTTATCCTATAAAATTCAGCATTAGCTGTTTTCGTTATAGAAAAAATCAGTTAGTTTGGTTTACCTCTGTGCTCTCAGTACAATAAAATGAAAGGCAAAAAACTTTTCTTTCGGATTAGCTAAAAAAAATCACCAACTTTTGTCAATCTTTTGAAAAAATCAAAATTTAGTAAAAAAAAAGTCAGGAATATTGCCTATAATAAAAAAGCATTGCATACCTTCAGGCTTACATTTTTAATCAGATTACATTATCTAGAGATTTAGGCAGTATCTCTGGGAGTCTACGGATTTTAATAAAAATTAGTAGAGTTCTTTCTTGAAACAACTAATAGGCATGTGACGAATTTCACTTTTATTGAGAACTTCGTTTTATACATTGAGAATAAAAATACATGAAAAATAGGGGTCCACGGCAGGTACCCCAAGAATTCGACGGATTTCAACCAAAATTAGTAGAGCTCTTTCTTGGATCAAAAAAATAAAAATGTGTTAAATTTTATCAAATTCTATTGAAAATTGCGAGTTGTACATTGAAAAGGAAAATAAGTGGAAAAATGGGGTTCCAAAGGAGGTACCCCAAGGAGTCATCGGATTTCAACCAAAATTAGTAAGGCTCTTTTCTGAATCAAAAAAAAAAAATAGAAAAGTGCTTAATTCTATCAAATTCTGTTAAAAATTGCGGTTTATACATTGAGAATAATAAGTGAAAAAATGGGGGTCCAAGGGAGGCAACCCAAGGATTTGACGGATTTCAACTAAAACTAGTGGAGCTTTTTATTGGTTCAAATAATAGAGTTTTGGCGAATTTCATAAAATTCTGCCGAAAATTACGAGTTATACATTGAGAAGAAAAATAAGTGAATAAATGGGGACCGAAGGTACCCGAGTTTGTCTTATTTATATAAAACTATATAGATAGATTTATGAAGAAATATCACTGTGCATCTCATTGTCTGAGAGAAGTACCCCTTGTTCTAAATGGAATAAATATGTATTTATATAGCTATTAATAAGAAAAATGCCGGAGGTTAGACATTATTTTAGAAATAATGCTCTTAAGAGTTTCACAAACGTATAATATTTTCGTTGTATTCTTAAAGAATTTCCCTTTTATTGACCAATTTGGAAATATATGGGGTAAATTTAATTTCTCTCAGTGGTATTGCATTCTAGATATATTATATTATTACACCCTAAGATAGGCAATTATTTTTATAATTTTTTATTTTATGCCTAATAGTAGGCACTGAATTAACTAAATGACCTCTAACTCCTCTAAGTAGGCAATGGTTTTTATTTTAAGACATTTTTTTAAGAGTTTTCTCACTATTTCAAGCCATATGTTATGTTTAAATGATTTGTTGGCTTGGATTTTTTTAACATTGGAATCGTTTTCATTTACAGTCGCACTTGCTACAATATACCAGACATTTTTTGCATTTTATGCATGAAAAAGTATTGCTATAGCGAGTAGACTTTTAAAAATGTCAGTTTATTTTTGCGAAAAAGTTGTTAACTCAAGCAACCGAGCATTTAATTCTAAATGTCGCACAAAATGAAATTGTAGAAAAAATACTAGAAAAATATAACAAAAAAAAAGGTCTTAAACAAGTAGAAAAGTGCTATAATCGGTCAAGCCCGACCAAACGATACCCTTCACCACTTAGATCAAAAGTGTTATTTTTCCAGTATAAAGACAAATATTTGCCAAATTTTGCCATCATATAAAATTTTTCTCATTTAGACTTCTATGAGAGCTAGGGTCAAATGTGGACCGATTATCTCGAAACTTGGCGAATTGATTACAGTTTTTACAAGAAATTATGTATGTTAAAAATAAACTTAAAATTCTCATTATCTTCAGATTTACGAGCGTTTTAGTGATTTTGGTCTCAATTGGTGCGTTTAGATGGAAGTGTTTGTATAGGAGCTATGGTCAAATGTGAACCGATTTCAATGAAATTTGGTACCGTGATTTATATTTATATAACCAGTATTTGTTTAAAATTTCATTAAAAAAAAGTAAGAAAGTGCTATAGTCGGCCAAGCCCGACCATACGATACCCTTCACCACTTAGACCAAAGGTGTTATTTTTCCAGTATAAAGACAAATATTTGCCAAATTTTGCCATCATACAAACATTTTCTCAAAACTTATATATTTAAGCTGTTTCCATTATTTGGACTTATATGAGAGCTAGGGTCAAATGTGGACCAATTATCTCGAAATTTTGCGAATTGATTACAGTTTTTACAAAAAATTATGTATGTTAAAAATAAACTTAAAATGCTCATTATCTTTAGATTTACGAGCGTTTTAGTTATTTATGTCTCATTTAGTGCGTTTTGGCAGAAGAGTTTGTATGGGAGCTATGGTCAAATGTAGACCGATTTCAACGAAATTTGGTACAGCTATTTTGGTTCACATAAGCAGTATTTTTTTTTTAATTTCATGAAAAAATATTGATATTTGTGGCCAATATATCAATTCCAGGAAGTGGGACCTATGGGAGGTACCATAAATAATGGACGAATAATAAATGACGAATTTCAATAGCCATGGTCCCTTTATCAAAAAAATGATCTGTGCCAAATTTCATCAAGTTATCTTAAGAATTGCGATCTGTATTTTGATTACAAGGTTTACATGGGGGTCCAGCCAGCCGTCCAGCCAGCCAGACGGACGGAAGGACATCGCTAAATCGACTCAGAAAGTGATTCTAAGCCTATTGGTATACTTAAAGGTGGGTCTAAGACAAATATTTCAATGCGTTACATACATAACCACAAACTTATAATGCCCTTTCCTCCAATGGTGGTGAAGGGTATAAATATTGACAAATTATCAATTCCTGGAAGTGGGACCTATGTGAGGTACTATAAAAAACGCACCGATTTGGACGAATTTTAATAGCCATGGTCCCACTTTAAAAAAAATGATCTGTGCCAAATTCCATTAAATTATCTTTAGAATTGCGACCTGTACTTTGATTACATGGTTTATATGGGGGTCCAGCCAGTCGTTCACACGGACTGACATCGATTCAGAATGTGATTCTAAACCTATTGGTATATTAAAAGGCAAACATTTCTATACGTTGCATACATCAGCACAAACTTATAATACCCTTCTACCTATTGTGGTGAAGGGTATAAAAATACTAGAAAAAAAATTGTAGAAAAAACCAAAAATTACTAAACAACAACTAAAGCAAAAAACAAAACTAAAGATATAAATAAAAATAAACGTTGTAACCATGAAACTTACAAAAAAAAGACAACAACAGCAAAAAAGCTCCTTGAACTCAGCCACACACACACAATTATAAGAAAAAATACACACACAGAAATAAATGTTTGCTTAGTTTTTGGTAACCAAAATAAAAAAGGGACCTAGCATACCACCACCAAAATGCTAACACCCACAGAAAAGACTCAAACAAAAAAAAAAAGCTTTATTCTAGCCGGAATATGGAGGCAAAGCTATAGAAAACTGCTATAAAACAAGGACTTACACTAAAACATTAGCAAAAGAAATAAAATAATAGTATAAGAAAAATGTTACAAGATGCTGTAGTTGTATGAGTAACAGAAAAACTATGTCAAAGTATTTTAGTTAAGCAGTAAATTCTACACACACACACACTTACACTTACCCAAATATACAAACATATAAGAGAAGAATGCAAGGAATAACAACAGTGACTCCTTGGCAGAAGCAAAAAAAAAAAAGAAAAGAATTTGGTTCAAACAAACAAACTCCTTGTTTAAGTACAAGTATCTTTTCTATAAGGCTCGTTCCATTATAGAAGAAAAAGAATAGGAAGGCTCAAGAGTATCCAAAAAGAGGCCAAAAAACGAAAGAAAAAAAAAACAACAGGGGGGCTTATGCAGGTTGTTTGACAAAAGTAAACAAGTATTTAGTTCAGCAAAACTATATAGTATCTAAAGAGGAGACAAGATTTTAAAAGATTTTAACACTATTTTCTTTTGTAAGCATTTTTAGCAATTCTTTGCTATTCCTTCATTTTTCGTTTTGTTAAATATTTGAAGTATACTTTTAGGCTGCATCAACACGAATATTTACCTTAAAGGTGATGTTTTAATAGAAAGAGCGCTAAGACTATTTTTGTGAAGCCTACTTTAAGGCATCTGCTCAAATTTGGGTAAACATTTAAATTAATTTGTTAGGTAAAGAAAGAATATAGAGAGTCTCGGTGTACCTATATTTTAAATTGCAGATAATGAAAGAAAAAACCCAAATGTCTTGTTTAAGGTAAATGAACTTTCTCTAAAGAGCTTATTATAATAAAATTTGAAATTATGACGTCTAAAGTATACTTTTAGGCTGAAGATAATGGCAACATGTTTAATGAGTAGTTCAAATGTAAGTAACAGGTCTATTGACTTGTAAATGATTGGGGAAATTATAAAAAACGGCTTTTAAAGCACATTTTACAGCTGATTTGTATTAAGAAAGCTAAAGTATACTTTTGGGCAGAGTAACTTGAAAGCCAGTATCCAAATCATGATATTCGATACCATACGAATTACACAACTTTTTAACTTTACTTACAGACAGCAAAGCTTGTAGAGTATATTTTGAGGCTAATTTAAAACAGGATTTTGTAACACATTCGATACGTGATTATATGTGAAATTTTAAAGTCTTTTACCTACTTACAGGAGATTTCTGATGTTTTAATATTCGATGCTTTACTTAATGTAAAATATTTGTAAATAACTTCAGTTGCATATTTCTGGGCTTTTGAAGTTTACTTTGAGGCCAATTTGTAACAAGAAAATTAGAGTATACTTTAGGGCAGAAACCATTGTCTGTACAAGATTCGTTACTTAATTATATGTGAGATTTCAAAGTCTTTTGCATACTTACAGGAGATTCCTTCAGAAGTTTTCTTGTAAATCAATTTATTGATGTTTTAATAGAAAAGACAAATTAGTTTATTTCCTAAAGTGTCTAAATTGCTTAAATATAGAGCATTACAAAAACAAAAACAATTTTGAAGTGTTGTATCAATACCGGTATCCAAATAGCGTCATTTGATGCTTAAATTAATGTAAGATATTTTCAGAAAACTTTTGTTGCATACTTCTAGGCTTTTAGAGTATACTTTAAGGCTAATTTATAACAAGAACATTAGAGTATTCTTTAGGACCGAAGCCAGGGTCCAGGGTCGCCACATTCGATACTTGATTATTTGTGAGATTTTAAAGTCTTTTGCATACTTACAGGAGATTAATTCAGAAGTTTTCTTGTAAACCAGTTTATTGATATTTTAATAGAAAAGACGAATTAGTTTATTTCCTAAAGTATCTAAATATATGACCTTAAGTCTAGAGCATTACAAAAACTAAAACAATTTTGAAGGCTAGTATTAAAACCAGTATCCAAATAGCGATATTCGATGCTAAACTTTATGTAAGATAATTTTAAAGAACTTTTGTTGCATACTTCTAAGCTTTTAGAGGCTAATTTTTAACAAGAAAATTGCAGTATACTTTAGGGCAGAAACCAGGGTCTGTACTGCATTCCATACTTGATTATATGTGAGATTTAAAATTCTTTTGCATATTTACAGGAATCTCCTGTGGAGTTTTTTTTTTGTAAACCAGTTTATTGAAGTTTTAATAAAATGACTATCTTTTTTTCCTGAATGTCTAAATATATGAGGTTAAATTTAGTGCAATACAAATATTAAAATAGTTTTGAAGAGTAGCATCAGAACCAGCGTAGAAATAGTGATATTCGATGCTAAAATAAATTTAAGATATTTTAAAAAAAGTCGCATACTTCTAGGCTTTTAGGGTATACTTTGAGGTTAATTTATATCAGGAAAATTATAGTATACTTTTGGGCTGAAATCATTGAATACCTTTCGATACTTAAGATATATAAGAATTTTTTTAAGATATTCTATTGCATATTTATAGGAGTTACTTATAGAAGTATTTCGTAAATCAGTTTATTAAAATTTTCATTTCTTTCAATTAAATTTCATGGGCACCGCGATTTACATGTTTTCATTAACTCTTTCAAGTTGATACTAAAATCAAAAAAATTGCATTAATGGTAAAGAATTTGCAAATAAATGCCTCAGAGTGTTTTCTATTGACACATTTAAAATTTTTTAAATTGAGCTTAAAACAAATAAGTTCATCATATATCCTTTTTTGCTACTTATTTCAAAAATCACAAAAACACGCTTAAGAGGTTAAATACATTAAAAAATCGAAATAAAATTCATTGCTGCGAAAAAACCTTATATATACCTTTTTAAGCTATTTTTTCAATTTTTCATAATAATTTAGTTCTACCGCACAGACTAAATTATAATAATCTTTAGGTATTTATCTAAAGATTTTCAATAGAATTTTAAAATCTTCATCGAATTTTTTTTCCTTTGAATTTTATGAGAATTTCAGTGGCCAAAAGAAGAATAATTTTCTGTAAGTAAAAACAAATTTAGATTTTGATGCTCCTAATGGTATGCAACATGATTTTCTTGAAAATATAAAACACTTCGATTTTTGTATAGCATAATAATGGCATTCTATACTAGTCGATTTTTGAGGGAAAGTAAAGCAGAGTTTAGTTTATTGTGAGCTAAAAGTACGTAATATGTTCTTATTATGTTGAAAATTTTGATTTGAAAATTTTCATTTGCTTCTATGAATCCAATTAATTTGGAAACTGGAAATTTTTGTTAAAATTTTAGCGACTAACATTTTAGGAATTTTGTTATTGAAAGCCTTAAAGTATGCAACATAATTTTTTTTAAATATCCTCAAAGTATACAATACTTTTACAAACTTTAAAAGTATCGAGAGTTAAGCTAGGCCTAAAAGTTAAAACGCCGCATTCGTTAACAATCATAATCCGGCATGTCATGAAAATCGATTGTTTTCAAATCGATAAATTTTAGATATATTTTTGAGATAATTTTTCTCATTTCTACAAAAAATTAAAATCAAGTGAAATTTAAGATATCAGTCAAAAGGATCAAAGCTCAATTTTTTTTTTTTTTTGGTTAAATAACTAAAAATGATCTCAAAAATATACCAGAAATCGATTGCTTTAAAAATTATAGATTTCCATCATATACCGTATAATGACTTAACGAATGTCGCGATTTGACTCTTAGGCCCGCCTGATCATTCGATACTTTAAAACTCTGAAAAAAATGTTGTATACTTTGAGAAGCCTCCAGAAACATTTTATACACTACAAAATATCGATATAAAGCAATCTGCTAAGAATTTTAAAAGAATTTATTGCATACTTTAGGGAGTTCGAAATAAGTTAAATTATTAATAAAATTTTGATAAAATTACTAAAATCTTTCAGAAAAACAATTTTATTTATCAATTTATTTTAATCAATCCCTTTTAGAAAACACAAAAAGATTTTTAGCTCCAAACATCTTATACATACAATTTGATTGTTTTTAAATCCCTTAAAGTATTCAACTTAAATTTCTCATAAATTTATAATCTAATTATTTGTATTGAATGAGGCGATTTGATATGATATTTAATATATCCAATTGAGAAAAATGTTCGATAAAACGTATTATACAAAAAACTTGAATTTTATTTGAACTCCTTAAGGTAGGCAATATAAATTTATTTTAAACATACATCTTATTTAATGATATGCAACGAATATCGCATTTTGACTCTTAAGGCCTGTATTAACAGTCAAAAAACACATAAAATCTGATATATTGTTAAACAAAATTTGTTGCATGCTTTAAGGAGCCTCCAGAAATATTTGATGACTTGTAAGTTAGTTCTGATACACGTCAAGTACAGTATCGATATCACAGATTACACTGGTTAACAAGAGATATTGCTTTGAAGACTAACTATTTAATTTCGATATAATATGGCCCCCTTAGTACAAAAACACCCAAAATTTAAAATTCTATGGGTACGATTTTTTTTCAAAAATTACAGATTTTCACAGAGGTCGTTTTGATGACTTTATTATATCTTGGGAATGGCTTATCTAAATTCATTGAAAGAAACACCGCCGGATTTATCACAAAATCTTCTTTAAGCCTTGCTAAGACAATTTTTTCATATTGTCAACTGTTGTGAAGTTTTTTAGATAAAAATGTAAAAAATACTTTTTTGCAAAATCAAAAAATTTTAATTTTTCAAAAATTCATAAGAAATCGAAAAAGTTAAAATCTTACCAATGATACTCGACTATCGTAAAACTATGAAAGTTCTTAACAATATAAGCCTAATACTATGAAAATCCATTAATTAGAAGTGATTTTATGAACAATAAATTAAAAACTAAGCAAACATTTTTCATATGAAAATATTGAAAAATTTACTTTTATGAGACTTAGCATTGCCACTCACTTTATTTACCTTTTAGTTAACAAAATCTTTGTTTATGAATAGATTTTCGGGATTTTAGGTTTGTTTTATTTGAAACATTCACAGTTTTGTTATCATGTAATATAAATTATATATTTTTATCATTTTCAATTTTGTATGAATTTTTAAAAAATAAAAAAATTGAAATTTGAAGAAAAAAATTTACAATGAAGTGCAAATAACTCCGAATCTGTTAAGGATATCAAAAAATGATCTTAGGAACACTTAAAGATTTTTTTATTTGTTATTTTATTCTGTAATTTTTGACAAAATCGAACAATCTGTTTTAAAGATTTGATAAAATTAATGGATTAGCCTCTTGAAAAATGTCAAATTTTATAAAAAAAATTATTATTTTATCCATAGATTTTTAAGTCTCGACCGTTTTTATCATTAGGAGACAACAACAAATAAAAAAATATAGTGGTGGTCAATAGTAACACAAAAAGTTTTATTTGTTGTATACTTTAGGGAGTTCGAAGAAAGTAATTTTTTTATAATATTTTGATATTACCACTAAAAGCTTTTAGAAAAAAACACTTTATTGGTTTATATTAACCCATCTCTTTTAAAAACACAAATTATACCATGAACTTTTAGCTCCAAACTTCTTATACTTCCATTTTGATTGTTTTTAAGCCCCTTAAAGAATTAAACTTAAATTTCTCATAAACTTATAATAGTATGATATATAATGAAAGTTGCGATTTGATACTAAGACACATCAAAACATTCGGCATAACCAATTCTGAAATATTTCTAATAAAACTTGTATAATTTATTTAAATGAAATTTAAACCCCTTAAGGTAGGCAACATAAATTTCTTAAATAAATATATCTTATCCAATGACCTGCAACGAATGTCGCAATTTGATTCTAAGGCCTGCATCAACAGCAGATAAACATAGAATCTAAAATATTATTTAAAAAATTTGTTGCATGCTTTGAGGGGCCTCCAGAAATATTTGATTATATTAAATTTAATTCTGATATGAAGTCAATTCATCAAAGCCATAGATTATCTTACATGAACTCATTTAACTCAAAAGCTACTTATATAAACGAGAATGTATTTATAAACAAAATTATAAAACTATTTTTTTAATATCCCTAAAAGTATGCAACAAAATTTCCTGAAATATCTCTATGAATTCTAACTCTGGGCTATTTAACAACATTTTTTTTTATATTTTTTAATTAAAGCTTATAATCAATTACATAATGAAACTCTAATTTATAAAACTTTTGGAATTTTCTATTAAATACTTTCATTATTATCTTGAATCTAGTGGAAATTTCAAAATTTCTAAAAAACATTTTGATTTTCCATTTAGTTATTTTTTTATAGACTTTAAGACAAATCCTTTGTTTATACAAATTAAACACAATTTCCTTAAGTAACTAAAAACAGAAGCATAACCTAAGGCTGTTTAGAAATAATTGCGCTAACTTCCGCCAATGTTCGTTTGCTACAAAGTAAAAAAAAGCAAAAACCCGGTCAATAGAAAAATAAACCTTTACCTTTTTATATTTCCTTAAAATTCTTGGTTTCGGTTTTTGATGTTTACGATAACAAATCCAATTCTTTTTTTCTTTGTGTGGAGCAGGTCAGGGTAACAATAAATTCAGAGAAAATACAAATTTTTTATAATTTAAAAATTTTACACTTTTATTTTCTATAACTTTTTTTTAAAGAAATTTCTAGATTTTTCTTTGATATTTTTTACACTTTCTTAAATTTTCTATAAAAATTATTTTTTTGTTTAACACATTTATTTAAATTTTCCAGAAAAAACTTTTCTTTTATTCTTATATTTTTAGCCACTCATTTTCATCTCACTTCACATTTCATCCGAAAAATTTTCATCTCTCAATATAATTTTTCTTTTTTTGCCATAAATTTTTTTCGCTTTCGTTTGGTTATTCGTTAAAATTGGCCTTAAAAAGACCTTAAACTTAATATACAATTTTTCGTTTGATTTAAATTAAATTATTAAAGGTTTTCCTTTTTAATAATAGACATTTTCTTTCCAAAAAAATTAACAATTTAAAATTTTTCTATTCGTTTGTATGTGTATGTTAGTTGTAGTTAATTTTCTTTATATTTTTTTTTAATTATTAATTTAAATAAAGAACAAAAAAATTCCCGTTAGCGTTTTGCGTTTAATTTGCCAATAAACCACTAACCCGTATGAAAACCCGATATGAACTGAACTGAAACTTTCGTTTTACAAAATGTTCAGGCATTCACAAATGCCCTACCATGAGCAGAACAAGAAGAATGAGTTGAGAAACAAGTGAAGAGGAAACACCAACAAAAAATCACATGAGAAAACAAGTAAACAACTCCAACAAAAACATTATTGTCAGTTACAACAAAACGGTAATAAGTCGTACTCTAGTTTAGGTTGGTGTTGGTACGAAATGAATTGGTAAATAAAACACCCTCACAATGAGAGAGATACACAGAGAAATAGAGAGAGAGAGAGTGACAGCTAGTGAGAGTTAATGCAGGTCTGATATAAAAGAGTTTGATAAACAAACTTGTGATATATGATTAGGAAAATAAATAGAAAATTATATTCTTATTGTGAAAGGAAATGAATGATGTGGAATGTTATGATTTGGAAAAGAAACAAGGACATGTTAAGGAATTTTTCTGAGAGAGATAGCGAGATTGAGAGCAATATAGATGAGAAAAGTTACTAGACACCGGGTTAGACTAGGTTTTTGTGATGAATACAAGTCCAAATATAAAACCTAAAAACAATATTTTCAAGAAAAATTTCCTACCAAAATAAGAAATTTTCGAAAAATTTCCTACCAAAATAAGAAATTTTTGAACAATTTTCTATAAAAATAAGAAATTTTTGAAAAATTTCCTATAAAAACAGGAAATTTTTGAAAAATTTCCTATCAAAATAGGAAATTTTTGAAAAATTTCCTATAAAAATAGGAAATTTTTGAAAAATTTCCTAAAAACATAAAAAATTTTTGAAAAATTTCCTATAAAAATAGGAAATTTTTGAAAAAATTCCTATAAAAATAGGAAATTTTTGAAAAATTTCCTATAAAAATAGGAAATTTTTGAAAAATTTCCTATAAAAATAGGAAATTTTTGAAAAATTTCCTATAAAAATAGGAAATTTTTGAAAAATTTCCTATAAAAATAGGAAATTTTTGAAAAATTTCCTATAAAAATAGGAAATTTTTGAAAAATTTCCTATAAAAATAGGAATTTTTTGAAAAATTTTCTATAAAAATAGGAAATTTTTGAAAAATTTCCTATAAAAATAGGAAATTTTTGAAAAATTTCCTATAAAAATAGGAAATTTTTGAAAAATTTCCTATAAGAATAGGAAATTTTTGAAGAGTTTCCTTTAAAAATAGGAAATTTTTAAAAAATTTCTTATACAAATAGGAAACTTTTGAAAAATTTTATATAAAAATAGGAAATTTTTGAAAAATTTCCTATAAAAATAGGAAAATTTTGAAAAATTTCCTATAAAAATAGGAAATTTTTGAAAAATTTCCTATAAAAATAGAAAATTTTTGAAAAATTTCCTATAAAAATAGGAATTTTTTGAAAAATTTCCTATAAAATTAGAAAATTTTTGAAAAATTTCTAAAAAAATAAAAATTTCTTTTTAAATTTTCTATGAAAATTGGAAATTTTTGAATAATTCCTTATGATAAGAAAGTTTTGAAAAATTTCCTTTAGAAATAAGAAAGGTTTGAAAAATTTCCTTTAAAAATAAGAAATTTTTGATAAATTTACTATAAAAAGAGAAAAATTTTGAAAAATTTCCTATAAAAATTTTTGAAAAAATAAAACTAAGAAAAATTTTGAAACACATCCTATAAAAATAAAAAATTTAAAAAAAAATTTAAAATTCTTGAAAAATTTCCTATAAAAATAAGAAATTTTTTAAAAAATTTTATAAAAATAGCTAATTTTTGAAAATTTTCCCATACAAATAAGAAATTTTGCAAAAAATTCCTATAAAAATAAGAAATTTTTGAAAATTTTTTTCTAAAAATAAGAAATTTTTGAAAATTTTTTTCTAAAAATAAGAAATTTTTGAAAAATTTCTTATAAAAATAAGATGTTTTTAAATAAAAATTCTGATAAAAATAAGAATTTTTTGAAAAATTTTCTATAAAAATTAGAATTTTTGAAAAATTTCCTATAAAAATAAGAAATTTGTGAAAAATTTCCTATAAAGATAGAACATTTTTTAAGAATTAGCTATAAAAAAAGAAATTTTTTAAAAACTTGCTATAAAAAAAATAAATTTAAAAAAAAAATTCCTATAAAAACAAGAAATTTTTTTAAAGTTTCCTATTAAAATAAGAAATTGTTGAAAAATTTATTAATATTAAATTTTTAGTTTCCTGAAAAATATTTGAACCGATTTTCAAGGCAACATATTTTGCCGTATATTATAAACCAAAATATACAAACAAATTTCCATCAGAAATCAAATTTTTTTACGCTCTGAATTTCTTGAAAGCCCAATTTTATTTTGTTCCCTAAAGGGTTCTAAACTCCTTTCTGCGTTAGTCAAAATTATGCTCTTAAAACGCGGCCTCTTTCCTTTAAAAACTTGTACAACTGCATTCAGTTCTCTTAGTTGCATTAGCAACATTTTGAAATGCATATTACAACTCCAACATGTTGTGTTTATATCGTTTGTTGCACGTTTTTATTTGTTATTATGCTAATTTTTGAGTTGAAACATTGACTACAAAAAGAGACTCGTGCTCTCTTTAAACTGAGTGAAACCGGCTTTTAAAAAGTAAACAATTGTTGGGATTCAATTGTTGCTAAGCAACATGTTGCTTAGAGTTTAGTAAATTGTTTATACATAAATAGGTATGTGACATGTACTTAAATATTTTATTTTTGCTTGTGCGAGACATTTTTACGGTTGGTTAATTAAAATAATTTGAAGTAAGAACAAATTTAGATTGAAGGTAAAATTTTGTTTTGGGAAATTTTCAAAATAGTATTAGAAAAACGTTAAATTTATTATAAAATATCTTAAATTTTATACATGACATATGTATAAGAATACTTAAGAAGTTGTAACGTTTCCATATATAATTTAATGCATGAGTGGAGACAAAATTGAATGACACAAAAAACTCCAATTTTTAAAAACGAGCCCTAATTAAGATTATTTGTTTAAAGAAGATTATGAGAATTTAAAAAAAATTAAATTTTATATAAAGTATCTAAAAACTGTTAAAACTTTTAGTCAAACATGGTTTTTCGAAATCTGTTAAATTCCTCTTTTGTTAAAAGGTTTCTAGGTTCTTTTCAACTATACATAAAAATTATTTTGTTTCGCATATTTTATAATTCTTTCTAGGTTTAATAAAAATTTTTGTTGCAAAAACTTCTAAAGAATTTTGTAAATTCCATAAAACCCTCAAACAGAAAAACAAACCGAAATTGAAAGTTTGAGGGTGAATGTAAAAATGTATCAATGGGTGTCTTGAAGAAGGGCTGATGTCAGTTTTTACAAAAAAATGTTGTTCAAAATTTTTTTCTATAGAAAAAGTTTGGTTACAAAAATTTTTCTATAGAAAAATTTTGGTTAAAAAAACTTTTCTATAGAAAAATTTTGGTTAAAAAAAAATTTCTATAGAAAAATTTTGGTTAAGAAAATTTTTCTATAGAAAAATTTTGGTTAAAAAAATTTTTCTATAGAAAAATATTTGGTTATTTTAGTTTCTATAGAAAAATTTTGGTTAAAAAAATTTTTCTATAGAATAATTTTGGTTAAAAAAAATTTCGTCAAAAAATTTTGGTTAAAAAAATTTCGTCAAAAAATTTTTTCTATAGAAAAAAATTTGGTTAAAAATTTTTTCTATAGATAAAATTTCGGTAAAAAATGTTTTCTGTAGAAAAAATTTCGTTAAGAAATTTTTTCTATAGCAAAAATTTCGTTAAAAAATTTTTTCTATAGAAAAAATTTCGTTAAAAAATTTTTTTCATAGAAAAGATTTCGTTAAAAAATTTTTCTATAGAAAAAATTTCGTTAAAAAATTTTTTCTATAGAAAAAATTTCGTTAAAAAATTTTTTCTATAGAAAAAATTTCGTTAAAAAATTTTTTCTATAGAAAAAATTTCGTTAAAAATTTTTTTCCATAGAAAAAATTTCGTTAAAAAATTTTTTCTATAGAAAAAATTTCGTTAAAAAATTTTTTCTATAGAAAAAATTTCGTTAAAAAATTTTTTCTATAGAAAAAATTTCGTTAAAAAATTTTTTCTATAGAAAAAATTTCGTTTAAAATTTTTTTCTATAGAAAAAATTTCGTTAAAAATTTTTTTCTATAGAAAAAATTTCGTTAAAAATTTTTTTCTATAGAAAAAATTTCGTTAAAAAAATTTTTTCTATAGAAAAATTTTCGTTAAAAAATTTTTTCTATAGAAAAATTTTTTAACGAAAATTTTTCAAAAAAAAAATTTTTTCTATAGAAAAATTTTCTTTAAAAATGTTTGTTAAAAAAACTGACTTAACCCCTTATTTAGCGGAATGGTTTTTATCTATCCACATTCGATATCGTATTATTTTTATGGCCACTAAAAATAAACATTTCCGTTAATGATTTCGTATGAAAGTTTGTTTTAAAATCAAAAATATTTCGCCCATTTTAAAATGCGTATGTGCGAGTGGGTTCAGCGATGCATGGACGGGAACGACAACAGAAAAATTCCAATACAATGAATCTGCGAATATTTAACGTGCCTAAAAGTTTTTTATTATTAAACTACACATTCGGTTAAAACAACTGACAGTCAGACACACAGACGGAGGGACGTACATCGATATTTAAAATCATTGGGCCAAAGAGAGTTCAAAATCAACTGGTAGATAAAGGGGAAGGAACCAACACTGACAGACGGATGGTAGGAAGGACGGACGGACGGGGACATACAAAGACAGACAGACGGACGGACTAATATATAGATAGACATAAAGTAAACGAGACATGCAGTCAACCAACCAACCATCCATTGAGGCAAATAAATCCACCCTCTCTTAAATAAAGTACAAAATAATATTGCCACATACTACAACAACATAATAACATATTTATAAAAGGCAACAACAAAATTTTTTTTTTGTAATGTTGCAAATCGTTGAAGCATAAATTTTTTGAGTTTTTTTTTTTTTTTTGTTGAACATGGGCTGCTCCATGGCTGTGGTACCAAACAGCTGGGCTTTAGAATTTTTTGTGAAAATTTGACTATAAATAAAAATATCTCAAAATTCACGAAAAAATAACGTCGGAAAAAATTTACTATAAATAAAACTGAAATAAATAGATAATAAATACCCTAAGGGGTGTTTGTTATTGGTTTTTATGTGGAAAAATTTTAGTTTTTTCCCAGCCATAACCAAAAAGAGAAAATAGCAAAAAAGGCTTGTTATTATTAAGTTATTTCTCTATAAAAATTTTAATATTTAAATTTTATGTTTCAAAAAAATTTGATAGAATTTATCAATGTTTTTGTTATTTTATAATTATAATTGTTCACCTGAAATTATTGTTTTAATTGTAGTTGTTATTTATTTTCTTTTCAAATATATTTTTTTTCTCCGAAAAGGTTGTTAAGTAGTTTTGCCCTTTAGCCAGTTGAAAAGTTTGTGCACTTCAAAAATTTTCGTTATGAATTTCAATTATAAAACTTTGTTGTAAAATGTTTAAGTATTTAACGAAATAAATTATGGGAGAAATAACAGAACAAAGGGAACTTAAAGGAGTTAAATCGTAGTCAAAAAAGATTTTTTTTTAATTTCCTATTAAAATAAGAAATTTTTGAAAAATTTCCTATAAAACTAGGAAATTTTTGAAAAATTTTCTATAAAAAAAAAAAAATTTGAAAAATTTCCTATAAAAATAAGAAATTTTTGAGAAATTTCCTATAAAAATAAGTAATTTTTGAATAATTTCCTATAAAAATAAGAAATTTTTGAAAAATTTCCTATAAAAATAGAAAATTTTTGAAAAATTTTCTTATAACCATAGAAAATTTTTGAAAAATTTCCTATAAAAATAATAAATTTTTTAAGAATTTCCTATAAAAATAGGAAATTTTTGAAAAATTAAAATAAGAAATTTTTGAAAAATTTCCTATAAAACTAGGAAATTTTTAAAAAATTTCCTATAAAAAAAAAAAAAATTTGAAAAATTTCCTATAAAAATAAGAAATTTTTGAGAAATTTCCTATAAAAATAAGTAATTTTTGAATAATTTCCTATAAAAATAAGAAATTTTTGAAAAATTTCCTATAAAAATAGAAAATTTTTGAAAAATTTTCTTATAACCATAGAAAATTTTTGAAAAATTTCCTATAAAAATAATAAATTTTTTAAGAATTTCCTATAAAAATAGGAAATTTTTGAAAAATTTCCTATAAAAAAAGGAAATTTTTGAAAAATTTCCTATAAAAAAAGGAAATTTTTGAAAAATTTCCTATAAAAATAGGAAATTTTTGAAAAATTTCCTATAAAAATAGGAAATTTTTGAAAAATTTCCTATAAAAATAGAAAATTTTTGAAAATTTTCCTATAAAAATAGGAAACTTTTGAAAAATTTCCTATAAAAATAGGAAACTTTTGAAAAATTTCCTATAAAAATTGGAAACTTTTGAAAAATTTCCTATAAAAATAGGAAACTTTTGAAAAATTTCCTATAAAAATAGAAAATTTTTGAAAAATTTCCTATAAAAATGGGAAATTTTTGAATAATTTCCTATAAAAATAGGAAATTTTTGAAAAATTTCCTATAAAAATAGGAAATTTTTGAAAAATTTCCTATAAAAATAGGAAATTTTTGAAAAATTTCCTATAAAAATAGGAAATTTTTGAAAAATTTCCTATAAAAATAGGAAATTTTTGAAAAATTTCCTATAAAAATAGGAAATTTTTGAAAAATTTCCTATAAAAATAGGAAATTTTTGAAAAGTTTCCTATAAAAATAGGAAATTTTTGAAAAATTTCCTATAAAAATAGGAAATTTTTGAAAAATTTCCTATAAAAATAGGAAATTTTTGAAAAATTTCCTATAAAAATAGGAAATTTTTGAAAAATTTCTTATAAAAATAGGAAATTTTTGAAAAATTTCCTATAAAAATAGGAAATTTTTGAAAAATTTCCTATAAAAATAGGAAATTTTTGAAAAATTTCCTATAAAAATAGGAAATTTTTGAAAAATTTCCTATAAAAATAGGAAATTTTTGAAAAATTTCCTATAAAAATAGGAAATTTTTGAAAAATTTCCTATAAAAATAGGAAATTTTTGAAAAATTTCCTATAAAAATAGGAAATTTTTGAAAAATTTCCTATAAAAATAGGAAATTTTTGAAAAATTTCCTATAAAAATAGGAAAATTTTGAAAAATTTCCTATAAAAATAGGAAATTTTTGAAAAATTTCCTATAAAAATAGGAAATTTTTGAAAAATTTCCTATAAAAATAGGAAATTTTTGAAAAATTTCCTATAAAAATAGGAAATTTTTGAAAAATTTCCTATAAAAATAGGAAATTTTTGAAAAATTTCCTATAAAAATAGGAAATTTTTGAAAAATTTCCTATAAAAATAGGAAATTTTTGAAAAATTTCCTATAAAAATAGGAAATTTTTGAAAAATTTCCTATAAAAATAGGAAATTTTTAAAAAATTTCCTATAAAAATAGGAAATTTTTGAAAAATTTTCTATAAAAATAGGAAATTTTTGAAAAATTTCCTATAAAAATAGGAAATTTTTGAAAAATTTCCTATAAAAATAGGAAATTTTTGAAAAATTTCCTATAAAAATAGGAAATTTTTGAAAAATTACCTATAAAAATAGGAAATTTTTGAAAAAAACAACTTTTTCTATAGAAAAAACAAGTTTTTCTATAGAAAAAACAAGTTTTTCTATAGAAAAAAAGCAACTTTTTCTATATAAAAAAAACAACTTTTTCTATAGAAAAATACAACTTTTTCTATAGAAAAAAACAAGTTTTTCTATAGAAAAAAACAAGTTTTTCTATAGAAAAAAACAAGTTTTTCTATAGAAAAAAACAAGTTTTTCTATAGAAAAAAACAAGTTTTTCTATAGAAAAAAACAAGTTTTTCTATAGAAAAAAACAAGTTTTTCTATAGAAAAAAACAAGTTTTTCTATAGAAAATAAACAAGTTTTTCTATAGAAAAAAAACAAGTTTTTCTATAGAAAAAAAAACAAGTTTTTCTATAGAAAAAAACAAGTTTTTCTATAGAAAAAACAAGTTTTTCTATAGAAAAAAACAAGTTTTTCTATAGAAAAAACAAGTTATTCTATAGAAAAAAACAAGTTAGTCTATAGAAAAAAACAAGTTATTTTATAGAAAAAAACAAGTTTTTCTATGGAAAAATTAAGTTTTTCTATAGAAAAACAGTGTTTTCTATAGAAAAAAGTGTTTTTCATTCCTTTAATTCTCTCCTTTAATTCTCTTCCCTGGTAGAATTTCCTTAGCCTACTACTTAGCAAATGCTAAACACTAAAAATTAAGCAAGTGAGCATAAGTACGAACGAACTTCTATGAGAGTACAACCATTTAACTTTAAGTTCACAACTAAGTTGAAAATGTTGTACCTTTTTCTTCTACTCCTCCATATCCCGGTCTCCCTATCAACTACCACTACCGTTTCACTTTTAGTTGGTACTAATTTTAAATTTATGCCATGTAACTGCAATAAATTGTGTTGATTGTGTGCGTGTCCTTATGTGTGTGTGTGTGTGTATGTGTGAGTGTAAGTCATAACATCTAATGACTAATGGACTCCTAATGATCTTTTGAAAAGGCAAGTTGATGAAGGACGGAGGTTATGCAACTTCTTAAAACTTAAACTTAATGATATTCTAACGAATAGAGAAAACCAGCAGAGAATTTTAGATGTAAGTAAAAGAAATAGGGAAACAAGCATGAACTATTTTAGAGGGACACACAAGGATTTATATAAGTATATACATTTAAACATTTATATTATAGATATAAACAGGTAAATAAGACTCTTTCTTTATCTGCTTTAAATGTAAACGTGCAGCCCCTAAAAGTATGCAGCAATAATATTGCAGTTAAATTTTGTCTTTTTCTTTTGTATGCAAAATGTAAGTTTTTTTCCTATAAACTTTAAATGACAATGTATTTTTTTACATCCAGGGAAAGGGTTCCCTTTTTTATAAGGGTCTTTTGCTATTCCTTACTTATGTTGTGTCACTATTTTCCAGCCTTATTTAAAGTTTCACATACATTTACACTCAAACTTACTTTTAAAGTATAACTTTTAACATTACACTCCTTTTACATACCCTTTAGTTAGACGCCTGCCTGCATCTCATATTCCAACAGCATTTAGAAAATTTTCCATTTTATTAGGGAAAACGTGACAATTTTCTTGTCATTGTCGTTAAAGTTTTTCTTCAATTTTTTCCATAGTTTTTTTTCCTCGACTACTCTCTAGTCAAGGTGATGTCAATTTCGTTGCAGGGGAGGAGGTTAAAGTCTCAAAAAAATGTTTCAAGTACCATTAAGGAAAATGACAAGAATTTTGTAGTTGTTGTTGCTGATGTTGTTGTTGTCTTTGTTGCAGCAATGGCTGCTGTAACAATTTTCTACATTGTTATTTTTGTTATTTTACACTAGTCGTCTTAATGAAGCATGTAAACTACTTAGAAACCCAAAGTCATGCAAAATATGTTTTGGAAAATGTCAACAAAAAAAAAAAAGGAAAAATAATAGGAAAATTTAAGAAAAATTATAGTGGTTGTACACTTTCAACTAAAAAACGATACAAGGTTATGAAATACTAAATACGTGAAAAATTCTAAGTATTTGTCGACATGTCTTAGTCCAGTAACTTCCACCCACAGTTCCAATCATAATTATGGTCTTATATCTAGTATAAGTTCAATTCTTATAAATAATTCTAATTTAAGTTCTAGTAATACTTAGTCTTAGTCTGGGGTCTATTCAGAGTTTCGTTTTAGGTTAAGGGTACATTAAGTGGTGCCAATGAGGTAGAGGATAATAATGTGGTATAGTAACTTTTTCGAAAACTGACAATATAAGAATAGCTTAATTGGTGTTCTGAGGAAATCAAGAGAGAATCAATCTGTTTTATTCTAGTCTGGAAGTCAGTCAAAAACAAATCGATTTGGTAAAAACAAAATACATATGAATTAAGTTGAGCTGGGCACATGGTGTACCCCTTTACCTGCATATTTTTAAAGTCGTATTCTTTAGCTTATGATTTTCTCAAAAACATCCGAAAACTACACATATAATATGGATCAGAGACCGTAACTGTAATAACTTTTATCGTAGAAGTCAGAAAATGAAACCAATTTTTTACTTTTATTTTTTCGAGCAAAAAAATGCGTTATTTTTGACTTTTATTTTTTTGAGCAAAAAATAGTTATTTTTGACTTTAGTTTTTTCGAGCAAAAGTAAAAGTTATTTTTTGACTTTTATGTTTTCGAGCAGAAATAAAAGTTATTTTTTGACTTTTACTTCTTCGAGCAGAAATAAAAGTTATTTTTTACTTTTATTTTTTCGAGCTGAAATAAAAGTTATTGTTTGTTTAAATTCATGATATATTTATTAAAATATACATATTCATTAAAAAAAGTTTCTAAACAAAGATAATTTTTCAGTGAAAATAATTTTTAAATTAATTTTATCAAAAATATTTCTATAGAAAATTTTTTTATCAAAAATTTTTCTATAGAAAATTTTTTTATCAACAATTTTTCTATAGAAAATTTTTTTATCAAAAATTTTTCTATAGGAAATTTTTTACCAAAAGATTTTCTATACAACATTTTTTTATGAAAAATTTTCAATAGACAATTTTTTTATAAAAAATTTTTCTCTAGAAAAGTTTTTTATGCAAAATTTTTCTATAAAAAAATTTTTATCAAAAGATTTTCTATACAAAATTTTTTATCAAAAATTTTTCTATAGAAAATTTTTTTATGCAAAATTTTTATATGAAAATTTTTTTATCAAAAATTTTTTATAGACCATTTTTTTATCAAAAATTTTTCTATAGAAAATTTTTTTTATTAAAAATTTTTCTACAGAAAATTTTTTTTATTAAAAATTTTTCTATAGAAAATTTTTTTATGCAAAAATTTTATATGAAAATTTTTTTATCAAAAATTTTTTAAAGAACAATTTTTTATTAAAAATTTTTCTATAGAAAATTTTTTTTATTAAAAATTTTTCTATAGAAAATTTTTTTATCAAAAATTTTTCTATAGAAAATTTTTTTGTCAAAAGTTTTTCTATAGAAAATTTTTTTATCAAAAATTTTTCTCTAGAAAATTTTTTTATGCAAAATTTTTCTATAAAAAAATTTTTATCAAAAATTTTTCTATACAAAATTTTTTATCAAAAATTTTTCTATAGAAAATTTTTTTATGCAAAATTTTTATATGAAAATTTTTTTATCAAAAATTTTTTATAGACCATTTTTTTATCAAAAATTTTTTTATTAAAAATTTTTCTATAGAAAATTTTTTTATTAAAAATTTTTCTATAGAAAATTTTTTTATCAAAAGTTTTTCTATAGAAAATTTTTTTATCAAAAATTTTTCTATAGAAAATTTTTTTGTGCAAAATTTTTATATGAAAATTTTTTTATCAAAAATTTTATTATAGAAAATTTTTTACCAAATATTTTTCTATACAAAATTTTTTTATCAAAAATTTTTCTATAGAAAATTTGTTTATCAAAAATGTTTCTATAGAAAATTTTTTTATCAAAAATTTTTCTATAGAAAATTTTTTTATGCAAAATTTTTCTATAGAAAATTTTTTTATGCAAAATTTTTCTATAGAAAATTTTTTTATTAAAAATTTTTCCATAGAAAATTTTTTTATTAAAAATTTTACCATAGAAAATTTTTTATCAAAAATTTTTCTATAGAAAATTTTTTTATCAAAAATTTTTCTATAGAAAATTTTTTATCAAACATTTTTCTATAGAAAATTTTTTTATCCAAAATTTTTCTATAGATAATTTTGTTGTTAAAAATTTTTTTATCAGAAATTTATCTATAGAAAATTTTTTTATCAGAAATTTTTCTATAGAAAATTATTTTATCAGAAATTTTTCTATAGAAAATTTTTTTATCAAAATTTTTCTATAGAAAATTTTTTTATCAAAAATTTTTCTATAGAAAATTTTTTATCAAACATTTTTCTATAGAAAATTTTTTTATCCAAAATTTTTCTATAGATAATTTTGTTGTTAAAAATTCTTTCATAGAAAATTTTTTTATCAAAAATTTTTCTATGTAAAATTTTTTTATTAAAAATATAGAAAATTTTGTTGTTAAAAATTTTTCCATAGAACAATTTTTTATTTAAAATTTTGAATAGAAAATTTTTTTATCAAAATTTTTTCAATAGAATATTTTTCATCAAAATTTTTTCTACAGAAATTTTTTTTTATCAAAAATTGTTCTATAGAAAATTTTTTTATCAAAAATTTTTCTTTGCTTTATCAAATATTTTTTTATCAAAAAATGTTTTATAGAAATTTTTTTTCTATCAGAAATTGTTCTATAGAAAATTTTTTTATCAAACATTTTTCTGTAGAAATCTTTTTTATCAAATTCTTTTCTATAGGACATTTTTTAATTGAAAATATTTCTATAGACATTTTTTTTATCAAAAATTTTTCTATAGAAAATTTTTTGTATCAAAAATGTTTCTATAGAAATTTTTTTGTATCAAAAATGTTTCTATAGAAAATTTTTTGTATCAAAAATGTTTCTATAGAAAATTTTTTTATCAAAACTTTTTTATAGAAAATTGTTTACTCAAAAATTTTTTATATAAATTTTTTTATCAAATTTTTTTCTAACATTTTTGTATCAAAAATGTTTCTGTAGAAAATTTTTTATCAAAAATTTGTCTGTAGAAAATTTTTTTTATTCAAAATTTTTATCGAAAATTATTCTTTAGGAAAAAATTTTTCTATAGAAAATTTTTTTGTTAAAAATTTTTCTAGAGAAAATGTTTTTGTTAAAAAATTTTCTAGAGAAAATTTTTTTGTTAAAATTTTTTTTTGTCAAAAGTTTTTCTATGGCAAATTTAGAAAATTTTGTTATTAAAAATTTTTCCATAGAAAATTTTTTTTATTTAAAATTTTTCAATAGAAAATTGTTTTATTAAAATTTTTTCTAAAGAAAAATTTTTATCGAAAATTTTTTCTACAGAAGAATTTTTATCAAAAATTTTTTGATAAAAAAATTTTTTTATCAAAACTTTTCTAAAGAAAATTGTTTTTTCAAAAATTTTGTATATAAAATTTTTTTATCAAATTTTTTTCTAAAATTTTTGTATCAAAAATGTTTCTATAGAAAATTTTTTATCAAAAATTTGTCTGTAGAAAATTTTTTTTATTCAAAACTTTTATCGAAAATTCTTCTTTAGGAAAAAATTTTTCTATAGAAAATTTTTGATCAAAAATTTTTCTATAGAAAATTTTTTTGTTAAAAATTTTTCTAGAGAAAATGTTTTTATTTGGAATTAAATGAACTCAAGCCTGATTAATCCTAATTTTTCAATTTAAAATGTTTTTGTTAAAAATTTTTCTAGAGAAAATTTGTTTGTTAAAATTTTTTTTTATCAAAAGTTTTTCTATGGCAAATTTAGAAAATTTTGTTTTTAAAAATTTTTCCATAGAAAATTTTTTTATTTAAAATTTTTCAATAGAAAATTTTTTTATTTAAAGTTTTTTCTAAAGAAAAATTTTTATCGAAAATTTTTCAAAGAAAAAAATTTTTATCAAAAATTTTTTGATAAAAAAATTTTTTTCGAGAAAATTTTTCTATTGAAAAATATGTTTTGTTTTTATCGAAAAATTTTCTATTAAAAATAATTGTTAACGAAAAATTTTCCAAAAAAAAATATTTTTATCAAAAATTATCTTAAAAATAGTTTTTTATCTAAAATAATAATGTAATTTAATATTAGAATTTATTTTTTAAAAAAGCGGCCCTGTTAACTCCAAATTCCAACTGAATGCTTTTAATACTCATTTTCACAAGTTTCATTTATGATCGAGATATTTACGAAAATTGCAAAAAGTCATCGGTTTCTGGTGGTATGGGCTGCCTACGCCTGCCTAAAATCGTGTATGTGAGATCTGACTAATATCGTTGGACCTTTACAAAACTTGTTATTGTCAGACATAAGTAAATTTTTTGATTTTTTTTTCATATCCATCCCTGTCCTAAAAGTTGACTCCCAGATTTTTGTATATATAATTTTTCTGATTTTCTTTTATTTTGATATTTTCCATTCCCTATTTTTTCTTTCAGCTTAATATGACATAATGCTTAATTAATAACCGAAAAATGGAAAAAAGGAAACAAAATGAACCAAATAAAAAAAGAAATGAAGAGAATCTTTTATAACAGCTACAAAGTTATAAACAACACACAAGCAACAGAGAGGGAGAAGGAGAGGACGAGAGGCAAAAATGTTAAACATTAAAACAGTTCAAGGTTGTGTGCCAAGAAGAAAAATGTTGGAAAAAGTTTTATGTGATTATGTTGCAAATAGTGCAGCCATGTTTTTTTTAGTGGATGCTTAAAAGTTGTCCATTAACCTTTAAAGGGTACCGAAGGGTTTATGAAAACTTAATGAAGGATAAATAAAACTTCTACAATATGATAAGATTACTTATAAAACAAAATGTGATAAGAAATAGAACCATAACTTAATCTCGGACTAGAACTAAGACTTTGAACATCTGTGTCCCCTTTGCTCATAAAAGGGTTAACTCTGTTTATATGGATGCTTATGCTAGTAGTTAGTTTTTATGAAAAATAAAATTAACTCAGGAAGTGTCGTCGTGTAACAAGGACTATAACATGATTGTAAAAAGGATTTTCGCTGTTAGTTGAGAAACATTTTAGAGAACATTTTTAGCTGCTGTTGTGTTAATTTTCTCTCTGCTCTAGATTATTTATGACAAGAATTTTATTATTTAAGTTCATTTCTGGTTATTTTGTCGCTGTTGTTTCTTAAAAGAAAAAAAAAAAAAAGAAAAATTCAAATGAAAAACAATTGAAAATATGAATTAAGAAGAAAACGCATCAAACTAAGAAATTAAATAAATTATATTAAAAGAAAAGTTACCAGGATTTCTTAGAAATTTTAACAATATTTAACTCCCTAAGACACTTTCTCAATAATTTTGAATTACCTCCAAAACTATTTTCCTATTGCGAACTTCAACATTATTACATTTCATTATTACAAAATCAAAATCAATATTTTGCTATAATTTCAAGCCACTAATTAATATTAACATAAATTTAAATCTCAACAGATGTAAATTTCTTCATCCGTCTTTCTTCGTAAGTGCTTATCACTCACTTTTATTTAATTTATTTTGTTTTATTGTATTTATTCAATCAATTCAATCAATTTCTGGCTTGAACAATGAAGAATTATGATTTCTTCTTCTGATACAATTAAATCTCGTACAATAATTTATCATCAGTTCATCTATAATTTACGCCCGCAGCCAGTGATTTTTCTTTTCTACTCCTTCTTTTTCATTAAAGCCTTTTTGTTTAACATAATTTGTAAGGCCTTAAGCAAAAAAGGACTAAGTCAAAATCTATAGACAAAATTTTTTTATCAAAAATTTTCTATAGAAAAAAATTATCAAAAAAATTTTTCTATAAAAAAAATTTTTTAATGAAAATTTTCATTAAAAATTTTTTCTATAGAAAAATTTTTATTAAAAAGTTTTTCTATAGAAAAATTTTTTTCTATAGAAAATTTGTTTCTATAGAAAATTTTCACTAACATTTTTTTCTATAGAAAAATGAAATGAAAATTTTTTCTATAGAAAAAATTTTAATGAAAATTTTTTCTATAGAAAAAATTTTAATGAAAGTTTTTCTATAGAAAAAAATGTTAGTGAAAATTTTCTATAGAAACAAATTTTCTATGGAAAAAAATTTTTCTATAGAAAAACTTTTTAATAAAAATTTTTCTATAGAAAAAATTTTTAATGAAAATTTTTCTATACAAAAATCTTTAAATAAACATTTTTCTATAGAAAAATCTTTTAATAAAAATTTTTCTATACAAAAATTTTTTAATGAAAATTTTTCTACAGAAAAAAAACATTTTATAAAAATTTTTCTATACAAAAAAATTTTTAATTAAAATTTTTCTATAGAAAAATATTTTGAATTAAATTTTTTCTATAGAAAAAAATTTTCCTATAAAAAATTTTTAATGAAAATTTTTTCTAGAAAAAATCTTTAATAAAAATTTTTCTGTAGACAATTTTTTCAATATAAATTCTTCGATAGAAAATTTTGTAAAGAATATATAAAATTTTTTTAAATAAAAAATGTTGCTAACGAAAAATTCCAAGTTTTCTATAGAAAATTTTATTTTGATAAAATTTTTCTGTAGAAAAAATTTTGAATAAAAGTTTTTCGATTCAAAAAAAAAAAAAAAAATTCACAAAAATTTATTTTTACTATAGAGAAAAATTTTAAACAAAAATTTTTCTATAGAAAAATATCTTTAATAAAAAATTTTGTATAGAAAATTATTTTCAATAAAATAAAGGATTTTTATTAAAAATAATTTTCTATACAAAAATTTTTTTATATTGAAAAATCTTTTAAATAAAAACTTTTCTATAGAAAAATATTTTAATAAAAATTTTTCTATAGAAAAATATTTTAATTAAAATTTTTCTATCCAAAAATATTTTAATAAAAATTTTTCTATAAAAAAATATTTTTAATGAAAGTTTTTTCTATAGAAAAATATTTTAATGAAAATTTTTCCAAAGAAAAAATTTTTTATTGAAAATTTTTAATAGAAAAAAAATTTTAATGAAAAATTTTCTATAGAAAAATTTTTTCAATGAAAATTTTTCTATAGAAAAATTTTTTCAATGAAAATTTTTTTATAGAAAAATATTTTAATGAAAATTTTTCCAAAGGAAACATTTTTTATTGAAAATTTTTAATAGAAAAAAATTTTTAATGAAAATTTTTCTATAGAAAAATTTTTTCAATGAAAATTTTTCTATAGAAAAATTTTTTCAATGAAAATTTTTCTATAGAAAAATTTTTTCAATGAAAATTTTTCTATAGAAAAATTTTTTCAATGAAAATTTTTCTATAGAAAAATTTTTTCAATGAAAATTATTCTATAGAAAAATTTTTTCAATGAAAATTTTTCTATAGAAAAATTTTTTCAATGAAAATTTTTCTATAGAAAAATTTTTTCAATGAAAATTTTTCTATAGAAAAATTTTTTCAATGAAAATTTTTCTATAGAAAAATTTTTTCAATGAAAATTTTTCTATAGAAAAATTTTTTCAATTAAAATTTTTCTAAAGAAAAATTTTTCTATAGAAAAATTTTTTCAATGAGAATTTTTCTATAGAAAAATTTTTTCAAGAAAATTTTTATATTGAAAAATTTTTTCAATGAAAATTTTTCTATAGAAAAATTTTTTCAATAAAATTTTTCTATAGTAACATTTTTTCAATGAAAATTTTTCAATAGAAAAAAATTTTTTTCAATAGAAAAATAATTGCTTATGAAAATTTTTCTATAGAAAAAAATGCTTAATGAAAATTTTTCTATAGCAACAATTTTTAATGAAAAATTTTCTAATATAAATTTTGCTAAATAAAATTTTAATAAATAAAAATTTTTGTATAGAAAAATTTTTTTATATAAATTTTTCTATAGAAAAATATTTTTTATGAAAATTTTTTCAATGAAAATTTTTCAGCAGAAAAATTTTTCTATAGAAAAATGTTTTTAATGAAAATTTTACTATAGAAAAAAAATTTTTCAATGAAAATTTTTCTATAGAAAAAAATTGCTAATGAAAATTTTTCTATAGAAAAAAATTTTAATGAAAATTTTTCAATAGAAAAAAATTTTTTAATGAATTTTTTTCTATACAAAAAAAACCTTTAATGAAAATTGCTCTAAAGAAAAAAAATTTTTCAATGAAAATTTATCAGCAGAAAAATTTTTCTTAGAAAAATGTTTTTAATGAAAATTTTACCATAGAAAAAAATTTTTCAATGAAAATTTTTCTATAGAAAAAAATGTTTAATGAAAATTTTTCTATAGAAAAAAATTTTAATGAAAATTTTTCAATAGAAAAAAATTTTTAATGAATTTTTTTTTATACAAAAAAAATCTTTAATAAAATTTGCTCTAAAGAAAAAAAATTTTAATGCAAATTGTTTTAAAGAAAAATATTTTTAATGAAAAGTTTTTTATAGAACAATTTTATTCAATGAAAATTTTCTTATAGAACAATTTTTTCGATGAAAATGAAATTTTCTATAGAAAAATTCCATTAGAATGGAATTTCATACAGAAAAATTTTATCAGAGTGAAATTTTCTATAGAAAAATTTCATCAGAATACATTCTTTTATAGAAAATTTTCAATCAAATGAAACTTTCTGTACACAAATTTCATCAGAGTGAAATTTTCTATACAAAAATTTCATCAGAATGAAATTTTCTTTAGAAAAATGTCAGCAGAATAAAATTTTCTATAGAAAAATTTCTTCAGAATGAAATTTTCTGTAAAAACATTTCATCAGAATAACATTTGCTATAGAAAATTTCATCAAAATAAAATTTATTATAGGAAAAGGTCATTAAAATAAAATTTTCTATAGAAAAATTTCATCAGAATGAAAGTTTTGTGTAGAAAAATTTTATATGAATGAAATTTTTAGAAAACTTTCATCAAAATTAAATTTTTCATAATATAATTTTCTATAGAAAAATTTGATAAGAATAAAATTTTTTTAAGAAAAATTTCATCAGAATAAAATTTTCTATAGAAAACTTTGATAAGAATAAAAAAAAATTTAAGCAAAATGAAATTTTCGTAAGAAAAATTGAAATATTTCAAAGAAAAATTTCATTAATATGAAATTTTCTATAGAAAAATTTCTTCAGAATAAAATTTTCAGTAGAAAAATATCATCAGAATAAAATTTTCTGTATAAAATTTTATCAGAATGAAATTTTCTTTAGAAAAATTCCATGAAAATGAAATTTTCTATAGAAAAACGTTGAGATGAAAAATTTTAATTAAAATATTTTCGACTTATGTCTTTATATCCTCAAGCCTTGGATAAATAGTTGTTGCAGTAAATCTTGATTATTGACTTTGTGAGTGTTTTTGTAATTATCCTGTGAAATATCAGCATTATTAAGTGAATGTAATGTAAGTAATCATAACCATTTATTAATTTTATTTAATTAAATACAAACTTAAAAATTGTTTGCTCGTATAAGATTTAAAACAATTGACATTGTCTTAATAAAGGATAAATATGAAAACAATACTCTCGTAAAACTGCCAACAAAAGGGTTTGTATTGGTATTAATATACCGCCCGCTATGTTATTTCATAATAAATAAACCTCTTTCTTTCTCCCTTCATTTTTGTATCTACCACCCTTTACCACCCACTACTTAATCACCATGTTAGCAATTACACTTGAGTGCTGAAAGCTTCTGCATACACATACATAAATACATACATAAGTGCATAAGTGTGTGTTTGTATCGTAATAAAAAAGAACAACTACATGTGTGAGAGTGTATAGACTTGTATATAATCAGGAGCTGCTTGTGAAGTAAGTGGTTATTGTAAGGGGTAAGAGTGGGAGCAGGCATGTCTATGCATGTCTGGGGTCTTTTCGCCAGTTAATATCAAGTGCAATTACATTTGTTTACCTGGGTAGAATTTTTTAATTTAAAAATAACTCGTTCGTTTGTTTTCTCATGTATTTTTTGTTATTTCATGTTTTTGATGATTTTGCTTGTGTTGTTGTTGCTGTTGCTTTAATTCTGAAAATAATTATAATTTTTACATATGTTTTCCCTCTCCAGCTTCCACAATTTTTTTATTACTTAAAAATATAAAATATATACATTTGTTTTATTTTTCATATGTAAAAATTTTACTCATTAAAAATTACAATTCAAGCTTAAACATTTGGTGGAAAAGTTTTTATTTCGGCCGTTACTGCAATAAAACACTGAGAGAAAAATTGGTTTCAAAAAATTGAAAAATCAAATCAAGCTATAAATTTCTTTAGAAAAAGCAGAATAAAATTTTATATAGAAAAATTTCATAATATTGACAGAATTTCTATTAAAAATTTCATTATGAAAAAAATTTTTCTTTAAATTTTCTTATTTTGAGCAAATTTTTCTAAAGAACAATTTTTTTTGAAGAAAGTTTTTTATATAAAAATTTCGTTCTGATAAAATTTTACTATCAAAAATTAAATTTTGATGAAATTTTTCTTTAAAAAATTTTATTCTGATGAAATTTTTCTAAAAAAAAAAATAATTCTAATGAAAGTTTTGTTTAGAAAATTTCATTCTGTGAAATTTTTTTATAGAAAATTTCATTCTGTGAAATTTTTTTATAGAAAATTTCATTCTGATGAAATTTTTCTATAGAAAATTTCATTCTGATGAATTTTTCTATTAAAAATTTCATTAATTTTTCTATAAACAATTTCATTTTGATAAAATTATTCTATAGAAAAATTCATTTTGATGATTTTTTTATAGAAAAATAATAAATTTTATCATTTACTCAAAAAATTTCGTTTGAATGAAATTTTTCTGTGAAAAAATTCATTCCAATGAAACTATTCTATCAAAAAATTAATTTTGATGAAATTTTTCTACAAGAAATTTCATTGTGATCTGAAGAAATTTTTGTATAGATAATTTTGTTCCCATGAAATTTTTTTATAAAAGATTTAATTCTGATGAATCTTTACTATAGAAGATTTCATTCAAATTAATTTTTTTTTAAAAGTGTTAATTCTGAAGAAATTTGTTTATAGAAAATTTCAGTCTAATGAAATTCTTCTATAGAAAATTTCATTTGAATAAAATTTTTCTATAGAAAATTTCATTCTGATAAAATTTTTCTATAGAAAATTTCATTCTGATGAAATTTTGCTAAAGAGAATTTTATTCTGATGATATCTTTCTATCAAAAATTTCAATCTGATGAAATTTTGCTTCAGAAAATTTCATTCAGATGAAATATTTCTATAGAAAATTTCATTCTGATGAAATTTTTCTATACAAAATTTTATTCTGATAAAACTTTTCTATACAGAATTTTATTCTGAAAATTTTTCTATATGAACAAATTTCATTCTGGTGAGTCTTTTCTATAGAAAATTTCATTCTGATGAAAATTTGTTCTAAAAAGAAATATATGGATTCCAAAATTTTTTCTACAGAAAAATTTTTATAAAAATCTTTTTTCTATAAAAAAAATTTCCAAAAAAAAATTTTTCTTTGGTAAAATTTCCATTTAAAAATATTTTCTATAGAAAAATTTTCATTTAAATTTTTTTTATATATATAAATTTCCATTTAAAATTTTTTCTATAAAAAAATTCCATTAAAAAATCTTTTCTATAGAAAAATTTTCATTAAATTTTTTTTAAGGAAAAATTTCCATTACAAATTTTTCTCTGTAGAAAAGAGTTTTTAAAGAAAAGAATTGTATATGAAAACTTTTGCAATGAAAATATTTAAATTTTGATGGAAATTTTTCTAAGGAAATGATTTTAATTTAAATTTTTTTTACGGAAAAAAATTTTTAATAAAAGTTTTTGTATAGAAAAAAATTTTTAATGAAAATTTTTCTGCAGAAAAACTTTTAAATGACAATTTTTATATAGAAAATTTTTTCTAACAAATATTTTCTATACAAAAGTATTGACTAAAAATTTTTTTCTATAGAAAAGTTTTCATTAATTTTTTTTTTCTATAGAAAAATTTACATTAAAAATTTGTTTCTGTAGAAAAATTTTCATTTCAAATTTTTTCTATAAAAAAATTTCATTAAAAATTTTTTCTATAGAAAAATTTTTTCAATAGCAAAATTTTTATTGAATTTTTTTTTATAGAAATATTTTCATTAAAAAATTTTTTCTACAGAAAAATTTTTTTTTTTTAATTTTTTCTATAGAAAAATTTTAATTAAAATCTTTTGTATATAAATATTTTCATTGAAAATTTTTTTCTTTAGAAAAATTTTCGTTAAAAAATTGTTTATAGAAAAATTTTTATCAAAAATTTTTTCTATTGAAATATTTTCATTCAAAATTTTTTTTGATAGATAAGTTTTAGTTAAAAATGTTGCCTATTAAAAAGTTTTTTCTATGAAAAAATGTTCATTAAAAAAATGTTTCTATTAAAATTTTTTAATTAAAAAATATTTTCTTTAGAAAAATTTTCATTGAAAAATGTTTTCTATAGAAAAATTTTCATTAAAAATTTTTTTCTATAGACAAATTTTTATTGAAAATTTTTTTCCATAGAAAAATTTTCATTAAAAAATTTTGAATAATAAATTTTTTCTATAGAAAAATTTTCATTAAAAAATTATTTCTATAGAATTTTCATTAAAAAATTTTCTATAAAGAAAAATTTTCATTGAAAAATTTTTTCCATAGAAAACTATTCATTGAAAAATTGTTTCTATATTAAAATTTTCTTTGAAAAATTTTTTCTATAGAATATTTTCATTGAAAATTTTTTTCTTTGGAAAATTTTTATTGAAAAATGTTTTCTATAGAAAAATTTTTATTGAAAAAATTTTTCCTATAGAAAAGTTTCTATAACAATTTTTTCCTATAGGAAAATTTTCATTAAAAAATTTTTTCTTTAGAAAAATTGTTATTAAAATTTTTTTTTCTATAGAAAAATTTCCATTAAAAAATTGTTTCTATAGAAAAATTTCCATTAATTTTTTTTCTATAGAAACAAATTTCTAAAGAAAAAAAATTGTATATGAAAGTCTTTCTAATAAAAATAATTTATTTTTTATGAAAATTTTTCTAAAGAAATGGTTTTCAAAGCAATTTTTTCTAGAGTAGAAATTTTTAATGAAAACTTTTTCATAGAAAAACTTTTTTTATAAAAATTTTTGTATAGAAAAACTTTTTTAATAAAAATGTTTCTCTAGAAAAAATTTTTAGTGGAAAATTTCCAATAAAAAATTTTTCCATTGAAAAATTTTCAATTTAAATTTTTTTCTATAAAAAAATTTACATTCAAAAATTTTTTCTATAGAAAAATTTAAATTAAAAAATTTTTTCTATAGAATAATTACCATTAAAAATTGTTTCTATAAAAATTTTTCATTAAAAAATTTTTTCTTTTGAAAAATTTCTATCAAAAAATTTTTTCTATAGAAAAATTTCTATAAAAAAATTTTTTCTATAGAAAAATTTCTATCAAACAATTTTTCTGCAGAAAAATTTACATTAAAAATTTTTTTCTATAGAAAAAATTTTTTCTTAAGAAAAATTTTTTAACGACAATTTTTCTAAAGAAAAAATTTTTTAATTAAAATTTTTCTATAAAAAATTTTTAAATGAAAATTTTTCTATAACAAAATTTTTCAATGAAAATTTTTCTTAAAAAAAATTTTCAATGAAAATTTTTCTTAATGAAATTTTGCAATGAAAATTTTTCCTTAAAAAAAAATTTTCAATAAAAATTTTTCTTAAAGAAATTTTCCAATGAAAATTTTTCCTTAAAAAAAAATTTTCCAATGAAAATTTTTCTTTAAAAAAAATTTAAAAGAAAAAAATTTCTATAGAAAAATGTTTTTAATATTAGTGATTTTTCGACCTTTTTTTTGATCTTTTTTTATTTAATTTATTTAAAAATGTTTTTATGAAAATTTTTCTTTAAAAAAAATTTTTCAAAAAAAATTTTCTATAGAAAAATGTTTTTATGAAAATTTTTATTTAAATAATTGTTCAATAAAAATTTTTCTAAAGAAAAAATTTAGTAAAGATAACAATTTTTAATGACAATTTCTATCAAGAAAATGTGTAAGTAAATTTTTCTATTGAAATAATTTCTCTTTGTGTTTTTTCAAAAATCTTATTTTTGCCTTTTTTCTAACTCATTCCTTGAATTTTACTTAAAATTAATTTTTGAAATCCTGGCATCGCTGAATGTACTCTATATGTTCCTTTTTTTCGCATTACGCCTGGAAAGATTCTCCATTTCGTGGGTGTTCTTTTTTTAAATTTTCAAAATTTACGAGTAGTGGTACTTTTTTTTTTCCTGCATCCTTTTTATTCGAGTTAAATAAACCCAAAATCATGTGCATTGCACATTAATTTCATGAAGCTTCCGTTGGCATTTTATACTTTTTAAACTCTAGCATTTGACTGCCGTCGTTCGTTTTTGAGTCCTTTATTAAACATAAGTGGTTAATGGTGCAACAGCGTGATGCATGAAAGGAGTAGAAGGCAAAAAGAAGCCAGAAAAAAATTATAATAATGATTTTGAGTTTAAAACAAATTATAAAGGAAGCGAAAAAAATATAACATAGACTGAAGTGAACTCGTAACGAACGTGTAAGGATGACTTTTAGCGTCATTTGCACGCTGAATCAAAAGGACTCCCACTTACTCCAACAGTAACAACAACTGGCAACAAGATTAAAATAGCAAAAGCTTTCGGGGCATTCGGCTGCAAGGCAAAGGCAGTAATGCAGCAGCTGCTGTTGAATATGAGTTAAAGGAATCAACATAATCATCAGAGTCATTCACAGCAACAGCAGCTGCTGTTGCTGTAGTGATACATGAAATGTTTGATGTCGTCATCAACTCAACATGATTATGCCACAATGACACAATGAGTGTGTGTGGTGGGTTATAAGTGTGTGTGCATGTGCATAATAAGTGACATTTTTAATGTATTTTTGAAAACAGAAATCATCAACAACAAATACAACAGCTACCACTTTAACAGGATCTTAAACACACACACACTCCAACATGAAAGAGTTGTAAAACATGAACACCAAGACCAAAAACTTGGTGGATGTAACAAACAACTTCCAATTTACACAATGTGGCATGTAACATGTTGCCTGCAACTGGTTTTTATTGTTAACATTTGAATGTTTATTTGCATACCTTCTCTTACCTCATATCCCTTCCCCCAGTCCTCCTCTGCAGTCCTTTACAAACCCTCACATTAATGATGATAATGACGAAACTTGTGCGAATCCATTTGATGGCAATGATGAGCTTCATGTTGCAATTGCTTTCAATAATAATGATGTTGTTGATGACGATGATTGTGTTGCATTGATGTTGTCAGTAGTCGAAGCAGTTGTTGCTCTTGTGTTAATCATTTATATCCTGCAATAAAAATGCACAACTCCATGAGAGTGTGAGTGTAAATATTATACTTTTGTGCAAAACTTTGGAAGTGGTAGTGGCGATGCAGTTCAGCACTTCATTTATGTATAATCAACACATGACTGAAGTCCTTTGTATATAACAACTGACCTATAAGTGTTTTGACTGTCTGACTGATTATATGACTTCATGTGGATGGTTGTCCTGTATAAACATCAAACATTCCATTTACAAGACACATGTAAATACTTATGTATGCAAATATGTATAAACGGCAACACCTAATACAAAGGATCGAAAGTAAAAGGCATTCTTTTCCTTAGAAAAATTTTTATTGAAAAGTGAAAAAATTCATCAAGACGAAATTTTTTTATTGAAAAATTTCATCAGAATAAAATTTTTTATAGAAACATTTCATTAGAATGAAGTTTTCTGTAAAAAAATTTCATTAGAATGAAATTTTTCTTAGAAAAATTTCTTCAGAATAAAATTTTCTATTGAAAATTTCATCCAAATGAAATTTTCTATAGAAAAATAAAATCTTCTATAGAAAAATTTTATCAAAACGAAATTTTATATTGAAAAATTTCATCAAAATTTTTATAGAAACATTTCATTAGAATGAAATTTTCTATAGAATAATTTCATAAGAATGAAATTTTTCTTAGAAAATTTCTTCAGAATAAAATTTTCTATAGAAAAATTTCATCGAAATGAAATTTTCTATAGAAAGATAAAATCTTCTATAGAAAAATTTTCATCAGAATGAAATTTTATATTGAAAAATTTCATCAGAACGAAATTTAATATTGAAAAATTTTATCGGAATAAAATTTTCTAAAGAAAAATTTCATTGAATGAAATTTTCTATAGAAAAATTTCATCAGAATGAAATTTTCTATAGATAAAATTTCATCAGAATGAAATTTTATAATGAAAAATTTCGTCAGAATGAAATTTTCTATAGAAAAATTTCATCAGAATGAAATTTTCTATAGAAAAATTTCATCAGAATGAAATTTTTTCTAGAAAAAATTCATCAGAATGAAATTTTTTATAGAAAAATTTCATCAGAATGAAATTTTCTATAGAAAAATTTCATCAGAATGAAATTTTCTATAGAAATATTTCATCAGAATGAAATTTTCTATAGAAAAATTTTATCAGAATGAAATTTTCTATAGAAAAATTTCATCAGAATGAAATTTTCTATAGAAAAACCTCATCAAAATTAAATTTTCTAGACAAAAATTTTAATAGAATTAAATTGTCTATAGAAAAAATTTATCAGAATGAAATTTTCTATAGAAAGTTTTATCAGAATAACATTTTCTAGAAAAAAATTTCATTAAAATGAAATTTTCTACAGAATAATTTAAACAGAATGAATTTTCATTCTACAGAAAAATTTTCATTCAAAAAATGTTTCTACAAAAAATTTTCATTAAAATATTTTTCTACAGAAAATTTTCACTAAAAAAATTTTATGTAAAAAAATCTTCGTTAAGAAATTTTTCTATAGAAATAATTTTATTAAAAATTTTTTTCTATAAAAAATTTTTTTTAATTTTTTTTAAGAAACATTTTCGCAAAAAAATTTCATTAAAAATTTTTTTCAAAAAATAACAAAATAGTCGGGATGTAAATATAATTCAAAAAGAATTGTATTTGCATTTGATACCAAATCTGTTAGATTTATTTATTGCAAATACACTTCTTTTTGAAAAAAATTTTTTCTATAAAAAAATTTCATTAAAAAATTTCATTAAAAAATATTTTCTATAGAAAAAATTTCATTGAAAAATTTTTTCTATAGAAAAAATTTCATTGAAAAATTTTTTCTATAGAAAAAATTTCATTGAAAAATTTTTTCTATAGAAAAAATTTCATTGAAAAATTTTTTCTATAAAAAAAATTTCATTGAAAAAATTTTTCTATAAAAAAAATTTCATTGAAAAATCTTTTCTATAGAAAAAATTGAATTGAAAAATTTTTTCTATAGAAAAAATTTCATTGAAAAATTTTTTCTATAGAAAAAATTTCATTGAAAAATTTTTTCTATAGAAAAAATTTCATTGAAAAATTTTTTCTATAGAAAAAATTTCATTGAAAAATTTTTTCTATAGAAAAAAATTCATTGAAAAATTTTTTCTATAGAAAAAATTTCATTGAAAAATTTTTTCTATAGAAAAAATTTCATTGAAAAATTTTTTCTATAGAAAAAATTTCATTGAAACATTTTTTCTATAGAAAAAATTTCATTGAAACATTTTTTCTATAGAAAAAATTTCATTGAAACATTTTTTCTATAGAAAAAATTTCATTGAAAATTGTTTTCTATAGAAAAAATTTCATTGAAAAATTTTTTTTATAGAAAAAATTTCACTGAAAAATTTTTTCTATACAAAAAATTTAATTGAAAAATTTTTTCTATAGAAAAAAATTTCATTGAAAAATTTTTTCCATAAAAAAAGTTCATTGAAAATATTTTTTTATAGATAAGATAAATGATTTTCTTCATCAGCCAAAAATATACAAATTTTCTTCAAATTGCCTTTTACAGCCTAAAATGCTGCTATATGAAATTTTAAAATTTTACCGCAATATTTGTTCGTTCTTTTGTTGGTTTCTTTATTTCCCTCTAAATGTCCACTGCATTTTGTGTCAGCAATTTGTATGTTTTCCATCCGTTTTATATTTTATTTTATTATATTGTTTTTCATTTCCTTTTCTTATTTCAACACTTAATATTTGATTGTTTTTCTTCTTTTTTTTTTTGCTCCATACGATTCTAAGCTGAGTTTCTTTTGCATTTCCTGCATTCATTTTCTAAAAAAGCTATAAATATTTTATTTTAAATAAATATTTAATGTTTGCCATGTTCTTTATGTATATTTTGAGCTTCAATATTCTTAGTGATACTTCGTTTTCATATATTCGTTCGTTTTGCCTCATTTTTTATTTCCTTTCCACATCGTCTGAGTGTCCTTTTTATATTGAAATATTTATTTTTAATTTTTTTTCAATTCTTTTTTGTTTCCTCTAGTTTTTGATACATTTCTGTTTGTCTTCGTACTTTGCACAAAAATATACTCGGCAAAGAAAAACAGAGACTCATACTTTGCTAATAAATTTTCTAATAGAGCTGCAATATGTTGGCGTTTTTCCCTTTTTTTTATTATATTTTATACAATTTATAAATATTTCTATACATCGTTAGTTTAATGCTGGTGTTGAGAACGAGGAAAAAGGGCTGTTTCGTTATTTTAAACAAGTCGATTTTATAAAATTTTCTTTTCATTATAACTATTGAACTCCCTCTATATACAATTTTTAGCTCACACTTGCTTGTTCCAAAAATGTTGCATATTTCTAGGTAAATGGTTAAGAAACATACAAGATTGTAGACAAGTGCCTGTGTATGAGCGAACACATAAATATTCTTGTTTTCTTTAAGTGTATTCCTAGAATGTTGTAATATTTCTTGTAGTGTCAGCACAAGGATTCAAAAACTCTTACACACTCTCATTTACATGGGCGTTAATATTTCACAATGAATTTGCTGAATGGAAAAATATTTATTTCTAAAAGTTCTACAGCCAAAAACGAAGAAATTCAAACTCAGACAAACAAACATTTGAAACCAAAAAACACAAAAATGACCCTGAAAAGCAATTAAAGAATAAAAGGGAAATTTGGGTAAACTTAAAAATTATTTTATAAAAAAAAATTTTAAAAAGAAAATGTTTGTATAGAAAACATTTTTTAACGAAAATTTTTCTATAGAAAAAAATTTTTTAACGAAAATTTTTCTATAGAAAAAATTTTTTAACAAAAATTTTTCTATAGAAAAAATTTTTTAACGAAAATTCTTCTAAAGAAAAAATTTTTTAACGAAAATTTTTCTAACGAAAAAATTTTTTAACGAAAATTTTTCCAAAGAAAAATTTTTTTAACGAAAATTTTTTTAACGAAAATTTTTCTATAAAATATTTTTTTTTACGAAAATTTTTCTATAGAAAAAATTTTTTAACTAAAATTTTTCTATAGAAAAATTTTTTTAACGAAAATTTTTCTATACAAAAATTTTTCTATAGAAAAAATTTTTTAACAAAAATTTTTCTACAGAAAATATTTTTTAACGAAAATTTTTCTAAAGAAAAAGGTTTTTAACGAAAATTTTTCTATGGCAAAAATTTTTTAACGAAAATTTTTCTAAAGAAAAAATTTTTTAACGAAAATTTTTCTAAAGAAAAATTTTTTTAACGAAAATTTTTCTATAAAAAAATTTTTTTAACGAAAATTTTTCTATAGAAAATTTTTTTTAACGAAAATTTTTCTATAGAAAAATTTTTTTAACGAAAAATTTTCTATAGAAAAATTTTTTTAACGAAAATTTTTCTATAGAAAAATTTTTTTAACGAAAACTTTTCTATAGAAAAATTTTTTTAACGAAAATTTTTCTATAGAAAAAATTTTTTAACGAAAATTTTTCTATACAAAAAATTTTTTAACGAAAATTTTTCTATAGAAAAATTTTTTTAACGAAAATTTTTCTATAGAAAAATTTTTTTAACGAAAATTTTTCTATAGAAAAATTTTTTTAACGAAAATTTTTCTATAGAAAAATTTTTTTAACGAAAATTTTTCTATAGAAAAATTTTTTTAACGAAAATTTTTCTATAGAAAAATTTTTTTAACGAAAATTTTTCTATAGAAAAATTTTTTTAACGAAAATTTTTCTATAGAAAAATTTTTTTAACGAAAATTTTTCTATAGAAAAATTTTTTTAACGAAAATTTTTCTATAGAAAAATTTTTTTAACGAAAATTTTTCTATAGAAAAATTTTTTTAACGAAAATTTTTCTATAGCAAAATTTTTTTAACGAAAATTTTTCTATAGAAAAATTTTTTTAACGAAAATTTTTCTATAGAAAAATTTTTTTGACGAAAATTTTTCTATAGAAAAATTTTTTTAACGAAAATTTTTCTATAGAAAATTTTTTTTAACGAAAATTTTTCTATAGAAAAATTTTTTTAACGAAAATTTTTCTATAGAAAAATTTTTTTAACGAAAATTTTTCTATAGAAAAATTTTTTTAACGAAAATTTTTCTAAAGAAAAATTTTTTTAACGAAAATTTTTCTATAGAAAAATTTTTTTAACGAAAATTTTTCTATAGAAAAATTTTTTTAACGAAAATTTTTCTATAGCAAAATTTTTTTAACGAAAATTTTTCTATAGAAAAATTTTTTTAACGAAAATTTTTCTATAGAAAAATTTTTTGAACGAAAATTTTTCTATAGAAAAATTTTTTTTACAAAAATTTTTCTAAAGAAAAATTTTTTTAACGAAAATTTTTCTATAGAAAAATTTTTTTAACGAAAATTTTTCTATAGAAAAATTTTTTTAACGAAAATTTTTCTATAGAAAAATTTTTCTATAGAAAAAAAAATATTAAAATTAAATTCTAATGAAATTTTTGCATAGCAAATTTTTTTCTAGAGAAAATTTGATTCTGGTGAAATGATTCTATAGAAAATTTTATTTAGATTAAATTTTTCTATTGAAAATTTGACTCTGTTGAAATTTTTCTATAGAAAATCTCATTTAGATGAAATTTTTCTATAGAAAATTTCATTTAGATGAAATTTTTCTATAGAAAATTTCATCTGAATCAAATTTTTCTATAGAAAATTTCATCTGAATGAAATTTTTCTATAGAAAATTTCATCTGAATGAAATTTTTCTATAGAAAATTTCATCTGAATGAAATTTTTCTATAAAAAATTTCATCTGAATTAAATTTTCTATAGACAATTTCATTCTGATGAAATTTCTCTATAGAAAATTTCATTTTGATGAAATTTTTCTATAGAAAGTTTCATTCTGATGAAATTTTTCTTCAGAAAAACTTATTCTGATGAAATTTTTCTTTAGAAAAATTTATTCTGATGAAATTTTTCTATAGAAATTTTTATTATGATGATAGTTATTTGTAGAAAATTTCATTCTGACGGAATTTTTCTATAGAAAATTTCATTGCGACGAAATTTTTCTATTCAAAATTTCATTCTGATGAAATTTTTCTATAGAAAATTTCATTCTAATGAATTTTTTCTATAGAAAACTTAATTCCTTGAAATTTTTCTATAGAAAATTTCAATGCTGAAATTTTTCTGTAGAAAATTTAATTGTTATAAATTTTTTTATAAAAAATTTCACTCTGATGACATTTTTCTATAGAAAATTAAATTCTGATGAAATTTTTCCTATAGAAAATTCCGTTCTGTTGAAATTTTTTATGCAAAATTTCGTTTAGATAAAATTTTTCCATAGGAAATTTTATTGTGATGAAATTTTCTAATTTTTTCAAGTTTTTTTGTAGAAAATTTCATTGTGATGAAATATTTTCTTTAGATGAAACTCTTTCTTTGGAAAATTTCATTCTAGTGTAAGAATAAAATTAAATATTTTTCTAGCCATAAAATCTTAGTTATGTGACAATTTCATTTGAAAACACTTAACCTTAAGTAATAAAATATTTTTTTTAGGCAACGAAAACTTTTCTTAACAAATTTTATGGTTCAATGCCTTTAGCTACTCATAAGTTTTTAAATTCGTATAAATGTTTGATTTTAAAAAGATTCGCCTATAATCACCCAATAGTTTATAGGGGTTAAACTTTTTCTTTAGAAACACGATTTTTATTTCTTTTTTTGTTCATTCAATTCAAATAATCAGATTACATATAAATGTTTCATTCTTTTTTATATTTGGTTCAGATTTTTTTGGAATCTATGATGCTATGCCAAGAATTCTGGGAAAGAAAGAAAATAAAAACTTTTTTTTATGATTTCAGATTTTTATTTTAAATCTTCTTCCTTCCTCTGACATTCATTGTTGGCTGCGAACAAAACAAATCACTTTTAATACTTTTTTCTTTTTGTTGCATGAAGAACAAGTTGCAAACAAACTTTCATACCAAGAACAAAAATTTGTATAGAGAGGGAAGAAAACAGAAGAAAAGAATTTTCATGAGCCTCAATTTTCAAAATCGTGATTATTATTTTCTTTAAAAGTAATCATGTTTGTGTTTGTTTTTCTTCTTCATCTTCATTGTACTAATTTCTTTGTCTACTTTTAGGGATCAAAATGTTTAAGTAAGCGAAGAAATGTGTGCAAACGCATTTTAACAATAACCGAGAACATGTAACGACCTGTGGTAATTCAGCCAGAAGAGGCCAAACTATAAAGAAAAAAACCCAAGGAAAACTGAACAAAAACAATAATAACTTTACAATCATCTAACTCAAAATAATAATAAAAAGGACTAAAGAAACTGTGAAAAAATAAACTAAAGTTGGCATCTCTAGCAGATTAAAATTTTTGAGGTCACTACTATTTTCCAAACCACCAATAACCGTACCCACAATCCCTCTTCACAAACCGTAGCTCATTCTTTGTGCCACATTCAAAAAACAACTTCCATATCCGGTTAGTGAATAAGACAGATTTTCTAGGTTTGTTTTCGAACTTATACAAAAAAACTCAACTCGAATCCAAAAAAAAAAAAAAACAACATTAATCTGCATCTATGAGCTCACGAAGAAGAAGGGCAGAAGATATATTTGGATTCTTGCCAGAGTTTGTTAATGAAAATCACAAAATGCATTTGCATGGCATTCGCAGGATAACAACTCACTTACATAAACACTCACACACACATACACCTAAACACAAACATACAAGCAAATGAAATAACAAATTTGATTGAATTTAATAACAGATAAAGTTTTATTTGATAAAATTTCTTTCTTTAAAAATTACTAACCAAAACTTTTTAAAAAATTTAATTTTGATAAAATTTTTCTATCGAAAAATTTTGTTTTGATAAAAGTTTTCTATAGAAAAAATTTGGTTTTTTTCTATAGAAAAATTTCATTTTGATGAAATTTTTTCTATAGAAAAATTTCATTTTGATGAAATTTTTTCTATAGAAAAATTTCATTTTGATGAAATTTTTTCTATAGAAAAATTTAATTTGGTGAAATTTTTTCTATAGAAAAATTTCATTTTGATGAAATTTTTTCTATAGAAAAATTTTATTTTGATGAAATTTTTTCTATAGAAAAATTTCATTTTGATGAAATTTTTTCTATAGAAAAATTTCATTTTGATGAAATTTTTTCTATAGAAAAATTTCATTTTGATGAAATTTTTTCTATAGAAAAATTTCATTTTGATGAAATTTTTTCTATAGAAAAATTTCATTTTGATGAAATTTTTTCTATAGAAAAATTTCACTTTGATTAAATTTTTTCTATAGAAAAATTTCATTTTGATGAAATTTTTTCTATAGAAAAATTTCATTTTGATGAAATTTTTTCTATAGAAAAATTTCATTTTGATGAAATTTTTTCTATAGAAAAATTTCATTTTGATGAAATTTTTTCTATAGAAAAATTTCATTTTGATGAAATTTTTTCTATAGAAAAATTTCACTTTGATTAAATTTTTTCTATAGAAAAATTTCATTTTGATGAAATTTTTTCTATAGAAAAATTTCATTTTGATGAAATTTTTTCTATAGAAAAATTTCATTTTGATGAAATTTTTTCTATAGAAAAATTTCATTTTGATGAAATTTTTTCTATAGAAAAATTTAATTTTGATGAAATTTTTTCTATAGAAAAATTTCATTTTGATGAAATTTTTTCTATAGAAAAATTTAATTTTGATGAAATTTTTTCTATAGAAAAATTTCATTTTGATGAAATTTTTTCTATAGAAAAATTTCATTTTGATGAAATTTTTTCTATAGAAAAATTTCATTTTGATGAAATTTTTTCTATAGAAAAATTTCATTTTGATGAAATTTTTTCTATAGAAAAATTTCATTTTGATGAAATTTTTTCTATAGAAAAATTTCATTTTGATGAAATTTTTTCTATAGAAAAATTTCATTTTGATGAAATTTTTTCTATAGAAAAATTTCATTTTGATGAAATTTTTTCTATAGAAAAATTTCATTTTGATGAAATTTTTTCTATAGAAAAATTTCATTTTGATGAAATTTTTTCTATAGAAAAATTTCATTTTGATGAAATTTTTTCTATAGAAAAATTTCATTTTGATGAAATTTTTTCTATAGAAAAATTTCATTTTGATGAAATTTTTTCTATAGAAAAATTTCATTTTGATGAAATTTTTTCTATAGAAAAATTTCATTTTGATGAAATTTTTTCTGTAGAAAAATTTCATTTTGATGAAATTTTTTCTATAGAAAAATTTCATTTCGATGAAATTTTTTCTATAGAAAAATTTCATTTTGATGAAATTTTTTCTATAGAAAAATTTCATTTTGATGAAATTTTTTCTATAGAAAAATTTCATTTTGATGAAATTTTTTCTATAGAAAAATTTCATTTAGATGAAATTTTTTCTATAGAAAAAATTTAATTTTGATGAAATTTTTTCTATAGAAAAATTTCATTTAGATGAAATTTTTTCTATAGAAAAAATTTAATTTTGATGAAATTTTTTATATAGAAAAATTTCTTTTTGATGAAATTTTTTATATAGAGAAATTTCGTTTTGATGAAATATTTTATATAGAAAAATTTTATTTTGATGAAATTTTTTTAATGCAAAAATTTTATCTTGATGACTTGTTTTTTTTTCCTTAGAAAAATTTAATTTTGATAAATTTTTTTCTATAGAAAAATTTTTTTCGATACATGGATCCTATGTTTCAACATTTTTAATTTATTTCCTTTGCGTATGATTTATATTGAATTTGTATTGAATTAATATTCATTATACGCCTCGTATGTGTAAAGGAAATAATTTTGTCTTCAAATTGAATTGAATTCTTAAACATTTAGTCCATCTCCAAGGCTATATATTGTCCAACAGTCCATATCTATTTCCATGGTCTGTTAACTTTCCTTAATACTCGTCCAAGTATTGTTCTATGTTCATTCGAACATGAAACAAATGAAAATAATTCATTTATTTGTATCTGCAAAATAAAAATTGACATCTCTAATGATGTTAATAAATTTATTTTCATAAAACATGAAATGCTCCATAAATCTTAAGGAGTTTTAATAATAAAACATTTATCTTCATTTCGAAAATACTGGGGGAGTTAACAATTCATCTTCTATTGAAGCTGATCATCTTATGAATGTAAAATACTTTGAAGGAGACAAAAGTTACAAATAAAAGTTTTCAGATATTTATGTTTCTAACAAATTTTAAAATTGTTTAGTAAAATTCTTTAACCTGTTTTTGGCTCCTGCTTTTTTTCTTATTAATTCTACATTTGTTAGGTTTATAAATTTTCAATTTCTCTTTTTGCTAACCTCTTTTATATCCTTAAACACGTAAACAAATGTCTTGATATTAAGTCTTTATTATTATTAACTTATAAATTGACCCGCATTAAATAAATACGATATTTTTGCAACAAATACTTGATACAGAGAATACAAATATTGTAACAAAATACAAAAAATATCTATAATACAATAAAATTTATAAAGAAACACAATCGAAATAATAAGAAGCCAATATTGTCATAAACAAGATACATGGACGAGATCCTTTAGAATAAACACATACATCCCAATCACATTCACACTAACACAAATGTTGAACAAAAGAAAAGAATGAAATCGTTGACACCAGTCGAAAGACTTTTGACCACAAAAAAGGAACCAACCAAATAGAAAAAAATAAGAAAATTATAAGATAAAAAATGTTAACTTGTTTAATATAAAATACAAAATACTTGTGATTTACTAACGTTTTTGATATCTGTTTCCATTTTCCAGGGGAATGGGTGCATGTATGAGTGTGTTTGTGTTCTTTTTCTTTTATATTGAACAAATTATTTTCAAGCCAATGAATTGAGTTTTTGTTATGGTTGTTCTGTTTGAAAGGGCTGGAATACATGGACATTTTTCATTTTGAAGGAATTTTCCTCTAGAAAAACAAATTTAGTTTTAGTGAAATTTTTTTCTAGAAAAAATTTAATTTTAATGAAATTTTTCTATAGAAAAAATTTAATTTTAATGAAATTTTTCTATAGAAAAAATTTAATTTTAATGAAATTTTTCTATAGAAAAAATTTCATTCTAATGAAATTTTCTATAGAAAAAATTTCATTTTAACGAAATTTTTCTATAGAAAAAATTTCATTTTAATGAAATTTTTCTATAGAAAAAATTTCGTTTTAATGAAATTTTTCTATAGAAAAAATTTCATTTTAGTGAAATTTTTCTATAGAAAAAATTTCATTTTAATGAAATTTTTCTATAGAAAAAATTTCATTTTAATGAAATTTTTCTATAGAAAAAATTTCATTTTAATTAAATTTTTCTACAGAAAAAATTTTATTTTAATGAAATTTTTCTTTAGAAAAAATTTCATTTTAATGAAATTTTTCTATAGAAAAAATTTCATTTTAATGAAATTTTTCTATGGAAAAAATTTCATTTTAATGAAATTTTTCTATAGAAAAAATTTCATTTTAATGAAATTTTTCTATGGAAAAAATTTCATTTTAATGAAATTTTTCTATAGAAAAAATTTAATTTTAATGAAATTTTTCTATAGAAAAAATTTAATTTTAATGAAATTTTTCTATAGAAAAAATTTCATTTTAATGAAATTTTTCTATAGAAAAAATTTCATTTTAATGAAATTTTTCTATAGAAAAAATTTCATTTTAATGAAATTTTTCTATAGAAAAAATTTCATTTTAATGAAATTTTTCTATAGAAAAAATTTCATTTTAATGAAATTTTTCTATAGAAAAAATTTCATTTTAATGAAATTTTTCTATAGAAAAAATTTCATTTTAATGAAATTTTTCTGTAGAAAAAATTTCATTTTAATGAAATTTTTCTATAGAAAAAATTTCATTTTAATGAAATTTTTCTATAGAAAAAATTTAATTTTAATGAAATTTTTCTATAGAAAAAATTTCATTTTAATGAAATTTCATTTTGATGAAATTTTTCTATAGAAAAAATTTCATTTTGATGAAATTTTTCTATAGAGAAAATTTAATTTTGTTGAAATTTTTCTATAAAAAAAATTTCATTTTGATGAAATTTTTCATTTTAATGAAATTTTTCTATAGAAAAAATTTCATTTTGATGAAATGTTTCTAAAGAAAATATTTAATTTCTATAGAAAAATTTAATCTGATAAAATTTTCGTATAGAAGAATTTCCTTAAATGAAATATATCACAATTTCTATCTTTTCACAGATCTTTGATTAAATACAATGATAAACACATTATCGCATTTTCTGAACTGATGAATGGCTTATACATCCCCTGGCCGTTGTTTAAGGATTCTAGTTACTTTTTGTTTGTGTTTGTTTATTCCATAAGTATCTAAGATCTTTTTCTTTAACAAATTGTAAAATATTGTTTTTCTACTGTCTTCATTCTTATCATTTTCTAGATGTCAGTGTATGTCAATTTTATGCTCTCAAAACGAAAAAAAAAAATAAGTTAAACTTGTGATATCTCAAAAACAGAAAAAAAGGAAAATATCTAGATGAATGAGTAGATACAGACAAAAACAATGAAATAATCTTATAGAATATTAAAAATCTTGTTCATATTCCAGTTGTTTATTTACAGCCCCTACTCTTGAGCTTAAGTCGAAAAACAAAGAACTTCTTAGGGGCATTTAAGCGTGCGAAATGTCCAGAATATTTCTTAGTCTTATTTATTTTTTCAATTTTTTTTGACAATTTTTCTAATATAATTTTCTTATATATTTGTCTTATGGATAATGTCTCTGACTTCATGATGTTAAAACATGTCAAAGTTGTTAAATATCTAGACAATGGGTTTTCAATGATTTTTTTCTAGGACATATTAAATTTGACTTTTTGTCTCAATTTTCTTTCTTTTTTTTTTTGCTATTCATTATAATTCTTTAACAGTAATTCCAAGAATATTGATAAAATCAAATTCAAGTGAAATATTTACGACCTTAACTTAAATATTGCAACACTTGAATTATGTCTAACGATGCAAAGAAAATCTTATTTATAATTACACTGTGCTACATGCAAAATAAATAATCAAATTTCAACAAAGTTATGACAGTCTATCGAAAAGTTTCATCAAAGTGAATTTTCCAAAAGAAAAATTTCATCAAAGTGAATTTTTCTATAGATAAATTCTATTAAATTTAAGTTTTCTATAGAAAATTCTACCAAATTTAATTGTTCTATAGAAAAATTCTATAAAAGTAAATGTTTCTATAGAAAAATTCTATCAAAGTTAATTTGTCTATAAAAAAAATTTATTAAATTGAAATTTTCTATAGAAAAATTATATCAAAGTGAATTATTTTATAAAAAAATTCTATCAAAGTGAATTTTTTTATAGAAAAATTCTATCAAAGTATATTCTTCTATAGAAATATTTCATCAAAGTAAATTTTTCTATAGAAAAATTTCATTAAAGTAAATTTTTCTATAGAAAAATTTCATCAAAGTAAATTTTTCTATAGAAAAATTTCATCAAAGTAAATTTTTCTATAGAAAAATTTCATCAAAGTAAATTTTTCTATAGAAAAATTTCATCAAAGTAAATTTTTCTATAGAAAAATTTCATCAAAGTAAATTTTATTATAGAAAAATTTCATGAAAGTAAATTTTTCTATAGAAAAATTTCATCAAACTAAATTTTTCTATAGAAAAATTTCTTCAAAGTAAATTTTTCTATAGAAAAATTCTATCAAAGTTAATTTTTCTATAGAAAAATTTCATCCAAATGAATTTATCTATAGAAAAATTTCATCCAAATGAATTTTTCTATAGAAAAATTTCAACAAAGTAAATTTTTCTATAGAAAAATTTCATCAAAGTAAATTTTTTTATAGAAAAATTTCATCAAAATGAATTTTTCTATAGAAAAATTTCATCAAAATGAATTTTTCTAAAGAGAAATTTCATCAAAATGAATTTTTCTATAGAAAAATTTCGTCAAAATAAATTTTTCTATAGAAGAATTTCATCAAAGTAAATTTTTCTATAGAAAAATTTCATCAAAGTAAATTTTTCTATAGAAAAATTTCATTAAAGTAAATTTTTATATAGAAAAATTTCATCAAAGTAAATTTTTCTTTAGAAAAATTTCATCAGAGTAAATTATTCTATAGAAAAATTTCATCAAAGTAAATTTTTCTATAGAAAAATTTCATCATAATGAATTTTTTAATAGAAAAATTTCATCAAAGTAAATTTTTCTATAGAAAAATTTCATCAAAGTAAATTTTTTTATAGAAAAATTTCATCAAAGTAAATTTTTCTATAGAAAAATTTCATCAAAGTAAATTTTTCTATAGAAAAATTCATCAAAGTAAATTTTTCTATAGAAAAATTCATCAAAGTAAATTTTTCTATAGAAAAATTTCATTGAAGTATATTTTTCTATAGGAAAATTTCATCAAAGTAAATTTTTCTGTAGAAAAATTTCATCAAAGTAAATTTTTCTATAGAAAAATTTCATCAAAGTAAATTTTTCTATAGAAAAATTTCTTCAAAGTAAATTTTTCTATAGAAAAATTTCATCAAAGTAAATTTTTCTATAGAAAAATTTCATCAAAATAAATTTTTTTATAAAAAAATTTCATCAAAGAAAACGTTTCTATAGAAAAATTTCATCAAAGTAAATTTTTCTATAGAAAAATTTCATCAAAGTAAATTTTTCTATAGAAAAATTTCATCAAAGTAAATTTTTCTATAGAAAAATTCATCAAAGTAAATTTTTCTATAGAAAAATTTCATTGAAGTATATTTTTCTATAGGAAAATTTCATCAAAGTAAATTTATCTGTATAAAAATTTCATCAAAGTAAATTTTTCTATAGAAAAATTTCATCAAAGTAAATTTTTCTATAGAAAAATTTCTTCAAAGTAAATTTTTCTATAGAAAAATTTCATCAAAGTAAATTTTTCTATAGAAAAATTTCATCAAAATAAATTTTTTTATAAAAAAATTTCATCAAAGAAAACGTTTCTATAGAAAAATTTCATCAAAGTAAATTTTTCTATAGAAAAATTTCATCAAAGTAAATTTTATTATAGCAAAATTTCATGAAAGTAAATTTTTCTATAGAAAAATTTCATCAAACTAAATTTTTTTATAGAAAAATTTCTTCAAAGTAAATTTTTCTATAGAAAAATTTCATGAAGGTAAATTTTTCTGTAGAAAAATTTCATCCAAATGAATTTTTCTATAGAAAAATTTCATCAAAGTTAATTTTTCTATAGAAAAATTTCATCAAAGTAAATTTTTTTATAGAAAAATTTCATCAAAATGAAATTTTTCTATAGAAAAAATTTCATCAAAATGAATTTTTCGATAGGAAAATTTCATCAAAATGAATTTTTCGATAGGAAAATTTCATCAAAATTCATTTCAAAATGAATTTTTTTATAGAAAAATTTCATCAAATGAATTTTTCTATAGAAAAATTTCATCAAAATGAATTTTTCTATAGACAAATTTCATCAAAATAAATTTTTCTATAGAAGAATTTCATCAAAGTTAATTTTTCTATAGAACAATTTCATCAAAGTAAATTTTTCTATAGAAAAATTTCATTAAAGTAAATTTTTATATAGAAAAATTTCATCAAAGTAAATTTTTCTTTAGAAAAATTTCATCAGAGTAAATTATTCTATAGAAAAATTTCATCAAAGTAAATTTTTCTATAAAAAGATTTCATCAAAGTAAATTTTTCTATAGAAAAATTTCATCAAAGTAAATTTTTCTGTAGAAAAATTTCATCAAAGTAAATTTTTGTATAGAAAAATTTCATCAAAATGAAATTTTTCTATAGAAAAAATTTCATCAAAATGAAATTTTTCTATAGAAAAATTTCATCAAAATGAAATTTTTCTATAAAAAATTTCTTTCAACTGAATTTTTCTATAGAAACATTTTATTATACTAAAATTTTCTATAGAAAATTGTATCAATCTAAATTTTTTTTGTTTTAACTTTTCTTTACCAAAATTTTTGTATATATTTCTTATAAAAATTTTTTGCTGATAAATTTTGTCAAAATAATTTTTTTTTTTTTTTTTGAAAAATTTAATTGAAGACAATTTTTTAATAAAAAATTTTATTAAACTTGAATTTTTTTTTGTAGAAAAATTTCATCAAACTTGAATTTTTTATTGTAGAAAAATTTCATCAAACTAAATTTTTCTGTCACAGTGTTATCTTTCGAAATCTCATTAGAAACTTAATTTTTATTTCAAAAATTTTGTTAAAAGAGTCGTGTTTTAAATAAGTAAATTTCTTCTACTTAATGGAGCTTTATTTCTTAAATCATCGTTAACGTTTGGCTGGCACTTAATTTAAATTTCTTTATATTTGTTATTCAAATATTATGTATATTTGATTCAAACCATCATTAAAAATTTAAAAAAATATGTGAAAAAAGTTTCTAAAATTCTATTTTGCTACTGACGGCCAGTCAAATGAGCGGTACGTGAGCTGTCAGTGACCCATAATTAGAAAATAAATTAGGTTAGAAATATTTCTCCTGTAAATACATATTTCAGTTCTCTGTCTTATATCTACCTATTGATATCCGATTAGTTTCTGTTCTGTCTATTAACTTGGTTTTTTTACTTTAATTTTATGAAGATAATTTCGTGGAAAGCTTAGACAACAAATGATATGTTATAATCATGATATTCGCTTACAAAAATAAAATAAATAATTTCCAAAAAGAAATATATAGTCGAGATTAACTGATTATTTTAACATCTTATTTGTCTTTATTTATCATAACTAAAGTAATTTTTGATTATATTTTTCAAAAGTTTTAAAATTTTCACTTATCAACAAACAACTGATTCCATAACAGAAAATAACTTTTCTTAATTTTCTTAGAAAAAAATCAAAATATTTTTAATCTCCTGTATAAATCTTAATTCCAAACTTCAATCCACTTTACTTAACACAACATCTCAACTTTCGTTTAAAATTCATTTATTTCCATTTAACGCTTAATAAAATATATTCGAAGTTTTGCATGAAAATCATAAAATACTTTTTCTTTTTCCTCTGCATAAGTTTTTCATCGTAAATTTACTTGAGTACCCCAAAAGTGATACAGCAAAAATCTTAAGTTTACTTTGGCAAGAACTTTTACTCCCAGCCAACAAAAGGGAAAGAAGTTTTGTTTAAAAAAAAATTATATGAAAAAGTAACCAAAAAATTCGAGGGGGTGTTAAATTAAGTTTTGTATAAATTTCAATAGTTAAAAAAAAAAGGAATGCGAGAGGTGGATTGTGAGCTTTGAAGTAAATTTGATGTTGAGCAAAGAAAATCACTGGATAAATCAAGCAACTAAATTCACTTAAAGTTATGTAAACGAGAGTGCAAACTGACAGTTTAACAAAAATTGATTGATTTATGGGAGAAAATTTACAAGATTAACAAACAACAAATAAGCAAGAGAGAAGAAAACTTGTTTATGTGAAATTGTCAATACCCTCCACCAAGTCAAACCTTAGTACTATAGTATTAGTATTAGTATAAGTATTAGTATTAGTATATCTTATAATGGGTGTTTTTTTTAGAGGTATAGAACTTCGAATTGAAATAAAACACAAGAAAATCGTTTTAATGTCCATCAATTTGGCTTTATTGGAAGGATAATTTTATGCCATTATTGTTTAAATATGATTTCGGGCATGTGTCCGCCGCAGCTGGCTCGAATAAAGCCAATTCTACAGGTCCAATTTTCAACTTCTTTTTCGAGCATATGGGGCCGTATGTTGGCAATAACGCCACGAATATTGGCTTCCAAGTCCCCTTACGTTTCTGGTTTGTTGGCGTAGACGAGCGACTTCACATATCCCCAAAGTAAATAATCCAGTGGTGTCAAATCGCACGATCTTGGTGGCCAATTGAAATTTTGCGATGAAAATCAGCATCGAGATCAATCTCATTTTCGGCCCATACACCAAAATCACGACGCATTGCATGGTCTCGCGGCTTTAATTCTTGCACAAGCTGGATCTTGTAAGGTCGCAAGCCAAGATCTTTGCGCAAAATCTTCCATAAAGTTGATGGACAAAGCTCCAATTGCTGTGCACGGTGGCGAATCGATTCATTCGGGTCCTCTTCAACACTTTGCTCTACAGCTGCAATTGTTTCTTCGGTGCGCACTGTTCGACGTCGCTGCGGATGCGTATTATCACATAGAGTAAACGTAGTGCGAAAACGATCCATGGTTAACCGAATTAATTCCTCTGATGAACGATTATGTCGACCATAAAATGGACGGAGCTTGCGCTAAACTTCGCGAACTGAACCATTATTTTCGAAATAAATTTGCACGATTTGCAAGCGTTGTTCTTTTGTCAACCTGTTCATGATGAAATGGCAAAACAAACTAAATATTAATCACTTGACAGCTGACAAAATGGCCTCCAGTTAAAAAAGTGATGCCAACTTAAAGTTCTATACCTCAATAAAAAACACCCGATATTCTTAAACTAGCAATACAATATGTATATGTATATATACATATATATATATATATATATATATATATATATATATATATATATATATATATATATATACATATATATATATATATAGAATGGCTATCTCGAAAACGGCTCTAACGATTTTGATAAAATTTTGACAGTGGGTACCTTTTATGATGTATAGGTCGAGTAAGAAGGGACTTTTGGAACCTTTGCCTCTAAGAGGGTAAAAAGGGGAAAAAATTGAAAACGTTATATCTACTAAAGTAATAGGTATAGAAACAAAATTAAAATTACGTTTTAAACAAGTATGAAAATAAGCGGACAGGTGTTTGGTACTTTTTTGAAACTATATCCGATAGGGGGTAAAAAAGGGTAAAAATAGTTTTTTTTGGTACTTTTTTTAACCCACTCGTATTTTTTAAACCAAAGAATATATAAAGGAACTCTGTACTGCAGTCAATAGATGTGAAAGAAATATTGAATACGTATTTGGTCCTTTTTTGATTTTGGGGCCAAAATGGGTAAAAAAAAGGATAACTTGATAACTTAACATCTCAAAAAGTAATATAAATAAGAATTATGTTAACTAGGTTTTAATAACATGTACCGAATTCAATTGGTGCCTTTTGAAAGTAGGGGATAAAAAGGGGAAAAAGTGAGTAATGTTATAACTTTTAAACAAATGAATGTTTGTATGTATGTTCTTTATAGAATAGTAAACTGTGAATTGGATCATGTTATGCTCTTTAGCGAAGATGTTGGGGATAAGCCGGCGAAGGTTCTTAAGTTGATAAGACTAATTTCGAACAGATGGCGCCACTGAAAATTACTAAAAATTAATTAAATCGTAAACTGTACATTTGATCATGCTATGATCTTTAGCAAAGTTGTAGCGCATAAGCCGGCGAAGGCTTAGGCTTTTCGAAAAAATCGAAAACGTTATATCTCCTAAAGTAATAGGTATAGAAACAAAATTAAAATTACGTTTTAAACAAGTATGAAAATAAGCGGACAGGTGTTTGGTACTTTTTTGAAACTATATCCGATAGGGGGTAAAAAAGGGTGAAAATAGTTTTTTTGGTACTTTTTTTAACCCACTCGTATTTTTTAAACCAAAGAATATAGAAAGGAACTTTGTACTGCAGTCAATTGATGTGAAAGAAATATTCAACACGTACTTGGTACTTTTTTGATTTTGGGGCCAAAATGGATAAAAAAGGGTAACATGTTAACTTAACATCTGAAAAAGTAATATGAATTATTATGTTGACTGCGTTTCAATAAAATGTACCGAATTCAATTGGTACCAAAGAAGTACCAAATATGCATATCGAACTTTTTGAAAGTAGGGGATAAAAAGGCGAAAAAATGAGTAATAATAATTTTTAAACAAATGAATGTTTGTATGTATGTTCTTTATAGAATAGTAAACTGTGAATTTGATCATGTCATGCTCTTTAGTGAAGATGTTGCGGATAAGCCTGCGAATGATTTTAAGTTGCTAAGACTAATTTCCGTTAGGTGGCGCCACTGAAAATTACTAAAAATTAATTAAATCGAAAACTGTACATTTGATCATGCTATGATCTTTAGCAAAGTAGTAGCACATGAGCCGGCGAAGGCTTTTTATTTGGTGTGAATAATTTCCGACAGGTGGCGCTACTGAAAATTACTCAAAGTCAATTTATTCGTAAGCTGTACATTTAATCATGCTATAATCTTTAGCAAAGTTGTTGCACATGAGCCGACGAAAGTTTCTTAGTTGGTATAAAGAAATTTCGACAGGTGGCGCCACTGAAATTTACTCAAAGTCAATTTAATCGTAAGCTGTACCTTTAATCATGCTATAATCTTTAGCAAAGTTATTGCGGATAAGCCGACGAAGGTTTATTTATGAGAATAACCAAAGTCCGATAGGTGGCGCCACTCAAAATTACTCAAAATTAATTAAATCGTAAACTGTGCATTTTATCATGTTATAATCATAAGCAAAGTTGTTACGCATAAGCAGACGAAAGTTTCTTAGTTGGTATGAACAACTTCAGGTGGCGCCACTGAAAACAACTCAAAATGAATTAAATCGTAAACTGTGCATTTGCTCAGGCTATAATCTTGAGCAAAGTTGTTGCGCATAAGTCGACGGAGGTTTCTGTTGGTATTAATTTCCAAAATTTTTCAAAATGAATTAAACTGTAAACTATGTGTTGATCTGACAAAATAAATAAAATAATTTAAAATTAACTGAATATTTGTACAATGTATTTCCTCTAAATTTATTTTACTACGTTACAAAATAAAATTTATAAAAATTTTACAATTTGCCTAAAAATGCTTATCATTAAGCTCCAAGCAAGGTTCGGTCAACCAGGTACTGTCTTAGTTAATGCCTTAGTCTATGACTTAGTTATATAGTCTATTTATATTTCACCTTATGCTACAGGGTCTGAAGCGTCGTTTATGTTAGAGGATACCTGTAGAACATTGATGCTAAGGTCGTTGAACACTCTTGAGCTTTTCACGTAGCCTTTCAACTGGTTTGTGTAAATATGGCTTTCAAAAACTTCTCATACCACATTCGCTACCTTAAGCATAAAAATTCTTCAAAATTTACTTTGTTTCTATTAAAGTATTCATAGTTTTTTTGTATTTAAAAATGAACTAACAAAAAATAACTTTAATAAAATCTAACAAAACTTTGCATATGTTTGCATAAATTTTTCTTTCAAGCAAAAACGAAAAGAAAAAAATCACCCAAGACTTTAGCCTCATTTTTCACTTAGGGAGATCCATTTACACCTTCTGCTGTTGCTAGTTTGGGAACAGCATATCATAATTCATCACCTGAAATCTTGTTACTTTACCACATATGAGTATGAGTAAGACGATTTCTTATCTAAAGATGAGTGGATCTTGTAACATTTCATTAAGGATTTGTGCTTGTCAGTGAGGTAATATTATTAGTTTGTTGGAAAAAAACTATGTTAAAATATTATGTATAGAGAAATTTGATTAATCGAGAAAGAATAAGAGAAATGTATATATTTTGGGATATTTACATATTTTGTAAAATAAAAAAATGTTGTTGGAGTTTTCAGTTTTATTTTGAAATTTATATTGTCGTTTTTGATTTGATTTCAAATTTTGAAGAAACGATTTTACTAAGGATGAGTTTGGTCTTAATGTGTTAAAGCCTTAAGGGTTTATTTTGAAAAAGTTGTCAAAAATTTTGTTAAATTGTTTAGATAAACAAGGTATTGAAGTTTTTCTGTGGAAAGTACTGAATTAATATCAATCATACGCCCTGTTTATTTTGAAATTAAATTTAAGAAAATTACATTTTCCCTAAATTTTTTTGCTATTATTTTTAGATCTTCTTTAAATAAATTAGCTTTATTTTCCTAACATTAAAAACAAATTCTACTTGGTTTTCTTATTTTCTTTAAAACTTTAATTTCTTCTGGTACGTTAAACATTTCCTGCTTAACAGTTTTATTACACTACATAACCCCTTTTTTCAGTTTCCGGTTTCCTAGTTACTTTTCCATAAAACAAAACCATTACAGAGCTCTAATACTAAACATTCGAATTTGCGTAACTTGTGCAAAAAAAAGGTCTAAACATTTGAAATTTAATTAAGTAAAGAAAACCATAAAGAGAAAAGGTGAAAACATTGCGTGTTGGGGTTGAAAATGCGTAGCTTTACAAGTCAATTTAATTGTATAATATTGAACAAATTAAGGCAGAAGTTACAGAAAGGAGATGAAGGAGAATAAGGGAATACCCTATTTTAAAGTTAAAAAATAGTAGAGTAAAAAAACCTGAACATTCCTATTTTAATTTATAAATTTTGATCCTCTGCCCTCAGGTCATCATCATTAGTTTTTAGATATAGCTTTTAAATTATTCAAATTCAATACTTTAAATTTATATTCTGAAGATCTTATTCTGTTATCCTTGACTCTCAGTGGAGCATAGGGCCTTAATATTCTGAATTTAGTTATTCAAATTTCACTTTTTTTACAAATGTGCTATGCAAACGTATTTGTAAATTTTCAATTGTTTCAAAAACATTGAAACAGCAACAAAATCTAGAAGTTTTACATTTAAATGTTGATTTTCAAATCAATGTTTTTTTCGTTCATTTATTAAAAAAAAAAAAAAAAATTAAACCAAACATTTACAGACACTTGTAAAGCTTTGGTTTTACGAGGAGAAAATAGTTGCCATGATTTAGAGGAAAACTCACACACACAATTAGAAAAAGAGTGAGGGAGATAGAGTAATAGAAATAGTGTATTCTAAAAATAACATATACTACAACCGGAAACTAAAACTATACACGGAAATCCATACTAACAACCTTTTGCTTAAAAAAAAAAACCAAACAAAACAAAACGCAACAAAAATCCCTGTTACATATGAATTCATACAAAACAACTCACATACACAAGAACACATACATTGAAACAAATAAACTTTTATATGTAAAAAATACTTTACTCTTACCTTAACTTATGCAATGCAATGCAATTATACAAAGTTTACATAAATAGAAATGTTTTATGTCTGAATGTCGATTGTTGGTTGTAGGTGGAATATGGCGTATATTTGAGGGTTTTTATTGTTTTTCAAACCCAATAGGTCCATAATAAAAAGCTGCCTCCAACACAGATGAAATAACAAAGACTATTATGGGAAGCGGTCACTTCAAGAGCTCAGGAATAATAGATTTTTATTGAATTGGGGGATTTGATCTCGACAGCCAAGAGCTATATAGCGCTTTTCTCGATGAAAAACATCTACTCATTGCACTGACAAGCATGTTTTATAGTCTCTAGGAACAATTAATTAGGATGGTTCTTTATTTTTGAAGTACTGGCACTTACAGTCGTGTATATCTGTCTTCTGCATATTCATTGTACGCACTTACTTCCCAAGGCATAAGTGTTAAATGTTGTTATTTGTATTGGTATTGGTATATAAGTATGTGAATATGTGTGTTTCAAGTGTATTGGTTATATAAGTGAACAGTGAAAGGGTATACAAAAAGGATAGAATTAAGGCTAAAGGGCTAACTAGAAATAGAATTTCAATTGAAGTTAGGATCTAGAAAATTTTTTGTAACAAAAAATTTTTCTATAGAAAATTTTTTGTAAAAAAAAATTTTCTGTAGAAAATTTTTTGTAAAAAAAAATTTTCTGTAGAAAATTTTTTTTACAAAAAATTTTCTATAAAAAATTTTTTGTAAAAAAAATTTTTCTATAGAAAATTTTTTGTAAAAAAAATGTTTCCATAGAAAATTTTTTGTAAAAAAAATGTTTCTATAGAAAATTTTTTGTAAAAAAAATTTTTCTATAGAAAATTTTTTGTAAAGAAAATTTTTTGTAAAAAAAATTTTTCTATAGAAAATTTTTTGTAAAAAAAATTTTTGTATAGAAATTTTTTTCTAAAACAAAATTTTCTATAGAAAATTTTTTCTAAAAAAAAATTTTCTATAGAAAATTTTTTCTAAAAAAAATTTTTCTATAAAAAATTTTTTGTAAAAAAAAATTTTTCTATAGAAAATTTTTTGTAACAAAAATTTTTCTATAGAAAATTTTTTGTAAAAAAAAAATTTGTAAAGAAAATTTTATGTATTAAAAAATTGTTCCTCGAAAATTTTTTGTAACAAAAATTTTTCTTTAGATAATTTTTTCTATCAAAAATTTTTTTAATAGAAAATTTTTTCTAACAAAAATTTTTTTTATAGAAAATTTTTCTTAACAAAAATTATTCTATAGAAAATTTTTTTTATCGAAAATTTTTCTATAAAAAATTTTTTGTAAAATAATTTTCCTATAGAAAATTTTTTGTAACAACAATTTTTCTATAAAAAATTTTTGTATAGAAAATTTTTTGTAACAAAAATTTTTCTATATCAAAATTTTTTGTAACAAAAATTTTTCCATATCAAAATTTTTTAGATCAAAAATTTTTCTATAGAAAACTTTTTGTATCAAAAATTTTTCTATAGAAAAAAAAAGAAAATTTTTTTATAGAAAATGTTTTTTGTTAAAAAGTTTTCTATTCATTTTTTGTCAAAAGTTTTTCTATAGAAAATTTTTTTATGAAAAATTTTTCTATAGAAAATTTTTTTATGAAAAATTTTTCTAAAAAAAAATTTTTTTTATCAAAAATTTTTTTTATAGAAATTTTGTTTTAATAATTTTCCTATAAAATGTATTCTTATCAAAAAATTTTCTATAGAAAACTAATTTTTCTATAGAAAATATTTTATAATAAAAATTTTTTATAGAAAATTTTTTTTTTTTTTTTTTTTTTTATTTGGGAATTAATTATTCGAACTTTAGAATTAATTCCCAAATAAATAAAAGCAAAGGGCACGTTGCATTTACATACATTCATGTAATTTACTTACATACATATGTTGTTAACATTGTTACTATTCTAAAAATAGCATCAAACCAAAAAGTCTTGTTCTTCTCTACATGCCAACGGCAAGTGAAAAGATCGAGCAAAACAAGTAATGGGAGAATACACAATCAATTAAACGTAGTGATGTTCGATCAAACTCAATGAGTTAAATTGATGATTATCTCTGCAATTTGACAACTCGACTGTGGTCGAGGGCGCTAAGTGCTGATGACGTCCTGTGGCGGGACAGAAATTGCAATCCACTGAGCCGCGTTCAAAAATAATTTTTCAGTTTTTCTCCACAATTACTTTTCAAATTTTCAAATTTATTAATTTGAAAGTTAAATGAACTCAAGCCTGATTAAACCTAATTTTTCAAAATTTTTTCTAACAAAAATTTTCTATAAAAAATTTTTCGTAACAAAAATTTTCCTGTAGAAAATTTTTCGTAACAAAATTTTTTCTATAGAATAGTTTTGAATAGAAATTTGTTTTGTAACAAAAATTTTTCTATATCAAAATTTTTTATAGAAAATTTTTTGTATCAAAAATATTCAAAAGATAATTTTTTATTTAAAAAATTTTTTTTATTAAAAAATTTTCTATTGAATTTCTTTTTTGTCCAAAATTTTACTATAGAAAATTTTTCTAACAAAAATTTTTTTAACAAACATTTTTCTATAAAAGTTTCGATATCAAAAATTGTTCTATAGAAATATTTTTGTATCAAAAATTTTTCTTTTAAAATTTATATTTAAAATTTTTTATATCAAAAATTTTTCTATAGAAAATTTTTTGTATCATAAATTTTTCAAAATTTTTTCTATAAAATATTTTTGGTATCAAAAATTTTTTTATAAAATATTTTTTGTATTAAAAATTTTTCTATAAAATATTTTTTGTATCAAAATTTTTTGAAACAAAAATTTTTGTATTAAAAATTTAGCTATAGAAATTTTTTTTTGGTATCAAACATTTTTCTATAGAAAATTTTTTGTACCAAAAATTTTTCTATAAAATATTTTTGTATGAAAAATTTTTCTATAAAATATTTTTTGTAACAAAATTTTTTGAAACAAAAATTTTTGTATCAAAAATTTTTCTACAGAAAATTTTTGTATTAAAAATTTTTGTATTAAAAATTTTTTGTATTAAAAATTTTTGTATTAAAAATTTTTCTATAGTAAATTTTTGTATCAAAAATTTTTCTATAGAAAAAATTTTTTTAAATAATTTAGGTTATTTGAAAAGCGTCCCTATTCTTAAGACGTTAACTGTTTCCTTTTTTCAAAATTCACAAAATTGTTTTTCACGGCAATTTCAATGCATTCGAGTAGCGTTTGTATAAATGAAGGGTTTTTTTCGCTATTTATTGAACACATTTAGTTTTGCTAGTAATTTTATTTTGTTGCTATTTCCATTTGCCAAAATTTATTTAGTTTAAACTGCAACTTCCAAAATACTGTGAAAATCTATTTACTTTCCTGTACAGACAGACAAATGATTTTTATATGGCCTAAACCCACACAAGTGTTGTCGGTTTGTCTGTCTGCCTCTATGATATTTGGAAACTTAAATTTCTATATATTTATATCCCAGGTATTTGATTATTATGTAGCCATTTCTAGTTTTCGTATAATATATATTTAAGTATTCGACATGATTTCCATGTATTGGTTTTTCTTGCATATACACATACCAACAAGCGTTTGGATTTTTCCTTTGGCGGAAATCTCATTTTAAACACTTAATTGAAAATTTTACTTTTACATTAGTTTTAATGTAAAATTTACTCAGTTGTAGAAAATGTTTTAATTTGAAGCCATAAGTTTTTTTTTCACATCAAGTACGAACGAGTATACTTTTGAACGTATGTGTGTTGGGATCTTTTGGAAAATTGCCCATAAAGATTTTCTGTTGAATTGAAGGTAACAGTTTTTCCAACTAAAAGTAATAAAGTTATTTTGGATTTCAACACTAACTATTCAAAGTGAAAAGTCTATATTTAAATGGAGAGATTTATGGAGAGAAATGTGCATAGTTAAGCTGTAAATTTTTGAGGGCAAAGGAGTTTAAAGTTCAACAAATTTAAGAAGTTTCCTATATTTTATTTTAAAGATGTTGTACAAAATTTTTTTATAGTCTAGAACTTTTGCTAAAAAATATAAGTAAGTTTTTTCTTAAACAATAAAATTGCTAATATTAACATTAGTTTAATTTGCTTTTCGTCTTTTCTTTTCATTTTATAATGCAAAAATATTTTGTAAATTATTTGTGCACATTTTTAGTTGTTTTTCACAAAGATTTAATAATATGAAATATTAATTTTCTTCTTTCAAATAAGGTATGTCATGCATCATGATGATGAGGATAATAACACGGTGCTACAGGAAATACATAGATACTAATACTAATAAAATTATACTTAATCTAGACACATTTTCTTCCAAGAAAAAAAGCCTAGTCTAGACACTTTTTTATAGTAATAGTTAGTCTAGACACTATTGCTATAAGAAGATGTATATGCAGCTATTCTAGACATATTTTTTCAATGTGTATTTTAATAGTTAAGTACCTGGTTGACCGAACCTTGCTCGGAACTTCATGATAAGCATTTTGAGGCAAATTTTAAAGTTTTTATATATTTTATATTATAAAGTGCTAAAACAAATTTAGAGGAAAGACATTGTACAAATATTCAGTTAATTTTGAATTATTTTATTTATTTTGTCCGACCAACACATAGTTTGCATAGTTTACAGTTTAACTCATTTTGAATAATTTTGGAAATTATTCATACCAACAGAAACCTCCGTCGACTCATGCGCAACAACTTTGCTAAAGATTATAGTCTGATCGAATGCACAGTTTACGATTTAATTCATTTTGAGTAGTTTGCAGTGGCGCCACCTGAAGTTGTTCATAGCATATAAGAAAACTTTGTCTGCTTATTCGTAACAACTTTGCTTATGATTATAACATGATCACTTTGAGTAATTTTCTGTGGCGCCACCTGTCGGACTTTGCTCATTCCAATTCGTAAACCTTCTTCGGCTTATCCGTAACAACTTTGCTGAAGATTATAGCATGATTAAATGTACAGCTTACGATTAAATTGACTTTGAATAAATTTCAGTGGCGCCACCTGTCGAAATTTCTTCAAAGCAACTAGAAAGCCTTCGCCGGCTCATGCGCTACAACTTTTCTAAAGATCATAGCATGATCAAATGTACAGTTTACGATTTAATTAATTTTTAGTAATTTTCAGTGGCGCCATCTGTCGGAAATTAGTCTTATCAGCTAAAAAACCTTCGCCGGCTTATCCGCAACATCTTCGCTAAAAAGCATAACATGATCAAATTCATGATCAAATTACTATTCTATAAAGAACATACATATAGACAAACATTCATTTGTTTAAAATAATAGTAATTTTCCCCCTTTTTATTCCCTAATTTCTAAAAGTTACATATGCATATTTGGTACTTTTTTAGTGCCAATTGAATTCGGTACATTTTATTAAAACGCATCTAACATAATGTATAATGTTCCTATTCATATTACTTTGGAGATGTTATCATTTTATCCCTTTTTTACCCATTTTGGCTCCAAAATCAAAAAAGTACCAAATACGTGTTTCATGTTTCTTTTACATCTATTGATTGCAGTACCATGTTTCTTTCTATATTCTTTAGTTTAAAATATAAGAGTGGGTTCAAAAGGTACCAAAAAAACTATTTTCACCCTTTTTTACCCCCTATCGGACATAGTTTCAAAAAAGTACCAAACACCTGTCCGCTTATTTTCATAGCTGTTTAAAACGTAATTTTAATTTTGTTTCTATACCTATTACTTTAGGAGATATAGTGTTTTCGATTTTTTCCCCTTTTTACCCGTTTTTACCCTCTTAGAGGCAAAAGTTCCAAAAGTCCCTTCTTCTTCGACCTACACATCAAAATCGTTAGAGCCGTTTTCGAGATAGCCATTCTATATATATCGGGTGGTTAAATTTCAAGGGCCGATGTTGATTTTGAATAAAACACAAACTATTTAGGAAATTATTGTAATTTTATTTTACTATGATATATTGGTATTACTCAATTATATATGGAACAAAATATCGGCCAAATGGGCGCCGCGAACACGACGGCACACCTCCATCCAATGGTCCAACTTTTCGATGACCCTGAGGCATAATGGAGGCTCTATGCCAATAATGTGCCGAATTATCTCATCCTTTAGCTCTTGAATTGTTGCTGGCTTATCGACGTACACCTTTTCTTTCAAATAACCCCAAATCACATGATCTTGGCGGCCAATTGACATCGCCATTACGTGAGATAACACGGCCATTGAATTTGTTGCGCAAAAGAGCCATTGTTTCGTCAGCTGTGTGGCAAGTGGCACCGTCTTTCTGAAACCACATATCGTCCACTTCCATATCTTCCAACTCGGGCCATAAAAAGTTCGTTATCATCTCGCGATAGCGAACACCATTCACAGTAACTGCCTGACCGGCCTCATTTTGGAAAAAATACGGCCCGATGATGCCGCCAGCCCATAAACCGCACCAAACAGTCACTCTTTGTGGGTGCATTGGTTTTTCGACAATCACTCTTGGATTCTCATTCGCCCAAATGCGGCAATTCTGTTTATTGACGAATCCACTGAAGATGATTTTCTTCGAAAATTGATCATCCACTGTTGCCATTTCTTGCCACCATTCTGCCCATTCACGACGTTTGGAATGGTCAAGAGGCTTTAGTTCTTGAGCCAATTGCACCTTGTAAGCGTGTAAATACAAGTCTTTACGCATAATGTTCATCAACGACGAGCGTGAGAGGTGCAATTGTTGGGCACGACGACGAGTTGAGGCGGACGGCTCTTCAGCCACACTATCGCGAACAGCAGCAATATTTGCTGCAGTACGAGCTGTACGAGCATGCACTGGTGTTCTCACATCTTCTACAGACCCGGTTTGCTCGAATTTTTCCACGATTTTTGCGATTGTACGCACATTTGGACGATCAAATTGACCAAAAAAATCACGAAGTGCACGATATGCATTTTGATTTGAACGCCCATTTTCATAATAAGTCTGGATAACTTTAACACGTTGTTGGATTGTGTATCTCTCCATGGTTCAAATTGAGTAAGTCTGAAATAGAGAAATGTCAAATACAATTCGGAAAAAAACTTGGCGTTTAGGTGTTTTTCGATAGAAATATTTTTCTATAGAAAAATTTTCCATAGAAATATTTTTCTATAGAAAAATTTTATATAGAAATATTTTTCTATAGAAAAATTTTCGATAGAAATATTTTTCTATAGAAAAATTTTCGATAGAAATATTTTTCTATAGAAAAATTTTCGATAGAAATATTTTTCTATAGAAAAATTTTCGATAGAAATATTTTTCTATAGAAAAATTTTCGATAGAAATATTTTTCTATAGAAAAATTTTCGATAGAAATATTTTTCTATAGAAAAATTTTCGATAGAAATATTTTTCTATAGAAAAGTTTTCGATAGAAATATTTTTCTATAGAAAAATTTTCTTTAGAAATATTTTTCTATAGAAAAATTTTCTTTAGAAATATTTTTCTATAGAAAAATTTTCTTTAGAAATATTTTTCTATAGAAAAATTTTCTTTAGAAATATTTTTCTATAGAAAAATTTTCTTTAGAAATATTTTTCTATAGAAAAATTTTCTTTAGAAATATTTTTCTATAGAAAAATTTTCTTTAGAAATATTTTTCTATAGAAAAATTTTCTTTAGAAATATTTTTCTATAGAAAAATTTTCTTTAGAGATATTTTTCTATAGAAAAATTTTCTTTAGGAATATTTTTCTATAGAAAAATTTTCGTTAGAAATATTTTTCTATAGAAAAATTTTCTTTAGAAATATTTTTCTATAGAAAAATTTTCGTTAGAAATATTTTTCTATAGAAAAATTTTCTTTAGAAATATTTTTCTATAGAAAAATTTTCTTTAGAAATATTTTTCTATAGAAAAATTTTCTTTAGAAATATTTTTCTATAGAAAAATTTTCTTTAGAAATATTTTTCTATAGAAAAATTTTCTTTAGAAATATTTTTCTATAGAAAAATTTTCTTTAGAGATATTTTTCTATAGAAAAATTTTCTTTAGAAATATTTTTCTATAGAAAAATTTTCGCTAGAAATATTTTTCTATAGAAAAATTTTCGCTAGAAATATTTTTCTATAGAAAAATTTTCGCTAGAAATATTTTTCTATAGAAAAATTTTCGCTAGAAATATTTTTCTATAGAAAAATTTTCGCTAGAAATATTTTTCTACAGAAAAATTTTCTTTAGAAATATTTTTCTATAGAAAAATTTTCGCTAGAAATATTTTTCTATAGAAAAATTTTCGCTAGAAATATTTTTCTATAGAAAAATTTTCGCTAGAAATATTTTTCTATAGAAAAATTTTCGCTAGAAATATTTTTCAACATCGGCCCTTACAATTTAACCACCCTTTATATATATATATATATATATATATATATATATATATATATATATATATATATATATATTTAAATACATACAATTATTGCTCGTTTAAGAATATAAGTCTAGTTTACATACTTAGAACATTTACTCAAAATTTCTTTTATGTTGTCCAGTGTAATATATTCTAAAGCTAAAAGTCACCAGATGCAAGTAACCACAAATGTTGACATGCAACTTAAAATTGAAAAATTTCTTCAACATAGAAAATTTCTTAAACAAATACTGACTGAGTTGTTCTAAACATAAGCCTTTCCTCTCCTCTTCTAGGCACAACCTCCCCTTTAAAAAAATATGTAATAAAATGAAGTCTCTTATACAAATCATTTATATAAAAAAACTGTATGTAATAGTTTTGTTTATACTTGAAAAATATGTAAAAAATTTCATATTAATTCCTTTTGCCTTGGAATCCTTTAAAATAATATCAAAGTAAACATAAATGTATTTATATGTAGAAAAAAATTGTTTCTTGATATTTGGTTTTTAGCCACGAACTTTTTGTTGCTGCGAAAGCAACTTCTGGTGTGTTTAGAGTATTTTTAATTACGCTATAGTTTTGAAATTAAAATGCGAAAGAGCAAAAAACAAATGTAAACCAAAAATCTACATTATAAATAAGTCATTCAAAGATTCAGAAAATAAAAGTTTTTTTGGCTTGTCTAAAAATATAATCGCACATTTGTAGAAGACACATTTTTAAATTTAGAAAAATTTTTAAAACAAAACGTATTGAGGAAAAAAAACATCGGCGATGATGAATATTTTGTATCTACTATAGGGAAAGAATTTTTTTTTTATAAAGGGATTAAAATTAAAAATATTTTTTTATAGCTTTTATAGTCTAGAAGCATTTCCCAAAAATACGATACCTTTTTTCATGTAGTTCGTTAAGCTAAGACACCCTTCTATTGGCACACATCTATTGGTGGACCCACAAAAAAGCTCTACTAATTTTGGTTTAAGTCCCTCAACTGCTACGGGACTTAAACTTAAATTAAATTTGAATAAAAAGTTACGCCTAAACGACTGCAAGACTTTTTGCTTAAATTTTTGCTTAATATATTACATGACTTTTTTCAGAAAATTTTGAACTTTGTTCTACGATCGGTAAATTTCGGTGAATTATTTTCGCTCAATCTAAAGAGGAGACTTTCTCCTTTCACATGGTAATGCTGGGAGCAACGAGCAAAACCAAATTTACTTAGTTTTTGTCCAAAGAAAAACGAAAACACATTTTTCACTTAATTTTACTCTCAATATAAGACGCAGTTCTCAACAGAATTTGAAGAAATTTGGCACACATCTATTGGTTGACCCTGAAAAGAGCTCTACTGATTTTGGTTGAAATCCCTCAACTGCTACGGGACTTAAACTTAAACTTAATTTAATGAAAAAGTTACCCCTAAACGACTGCAACACTTTTTGCTTAAATTTTTCCTTAATATATTACATGACTTTTTTCAGAAAATTTTGAACTTTGTTCTACGATCCGTAAATTTCGGTGATTTTTTTTCGCTCAATCTAAAGAGAAGACTTTCTCCTTTCACATTGCTATGGTGGGAGCACCGAGCAAAACCAAGTTTAGTTAGTTTTTGTCTAAAGAAAAACGAAAACGCTTTTTTCACTTAATTTTATTCTCAATATAAGCCGCAGTTCTCAGCAGAATTTGATGAAATTTGGCACACATCTATTGGTTGACCCAGAAAAGAGTGCTACTGAATTTGGTTTAAATCCATCAACTACTACGGGACTTAAACTTAAATTAAATTTGATTAAAAAGTTTGTATAACAATTTATATGACTTTTTTCAGAAAATTTTGAACTTTGTTCTACGATCGGTAAATTTCGGTGAATTTTTTTCGCTCAATCTAAAGAGGATATTTTCTCCTTTGACATGTTAATGGTGGGAGCAACGAGCAAAACCAAATTTACTTAGTTTTTGTCCAAAGAAAAACGAAAACACATTTTTCACTTAATTTTACTATCAATATAAGACGCAGTTCTCAACAGAATTTGAAGAAATTTGGCACACATCTATTGGTTGACCCAGAAAAGAGCCCTACTGATTTTGGTTTAAATCCCTCAACTGCTACGGGACTTAAACTTAAATTAAATTTGATTAAAAAGTTACGCCTAAACGACTGCAACACTTTTTGCTTAAATTTTTCCTTAATAAATTACATGACTTTTTTCAGAAAATTTTGAACTTTGTTCTACGATCCGTAAATTTTGGTGATTTTTTTTTCGCTCAATCTAAAGAGAAGACTTTCTCCTTTCACATTGCTATGGTGGGAGCAACGAGCAAAACCAAGTTTAGTTAGTTTTTGTCTAAAGAAAAACGAAAACACTTTTTTCACTTCATTTTATTCTCAATATAAGCCGCAGTTCTCAGCAGAATTTGATGAAATTTGGCACACATCTCTTGGTTGACCCAGAAAAAAGTGCTACTGAATTTGGTTTAAATCCATCAACTACTACGGGACTTAAACTTAAATTAAATTTGATTAAAAAGTTTGTATAACAATTTATATGACTTTTTTCAGAAAATTTTGAACTTTGTTCTACGATCGGTAAATTTCGGTGAATTTTTTTCGCTCAATTTAAGGAGGAGACTTTCGCCTTTCACACGGTTGTGGTGGGAGCACCGAGCAAAACCGACCCCACTTAGTTTTTGTCCAAAGAAAAACGAAAACGCTTTTTTCACTTAATTTTATTCTCAATATAAGCCGCAGTTCTCAACAGAATTTTATGAAATTTGTAACACATCTATTGGTTGACATAGAAAAGAACTCTACTGATTTTGGTTTAAATCCCTCAACTGCTACGGACTTAAACTTAAATTAAATTTGATGAAAAACTTACGCCTAAACGACAGCAATACTATTTGCTTAAATTTTGTATAACAATTTATATGACTTTTTTCAGAAAATTTTGAACTTTGTTCTACGATCGGTAAATTTCGGTGAATTTTTTTCGCTCAATCTAAAGAGGAGACTTGCTCCTTTCATATGATTATGGTGGAAGCAACGAGCAAAACCAAATTTACTTAGTTTTTGTCCAAAGAAAAACGAAAACACTTTTTTCACTTAATTTATTTTCAATATAAGCCGCAGTTCTCAGCAGAATTTGATGAAATTTGGCACACATCTATTGGTTGACCCAGAAAAGAGTGCTACTGAATTTGGTTTAAATCCATCAACTACTACGGGACTTAAACTTAAATTAAATTTGATTAAAAAGTTTGTATAACAATTTATATGACTTTTTTCAGAAAATTTTGAACTTTGTTCTACGATCGGTAAATTTCGGTGAATTTTTTTCGCTCAATCTAAGGAGGAGACTTTCGCCTTTCACACGGTTGTGGTGGGAGCACCGAGCAAAACCGACCCCACTTAGTTTTTGTCCAAAGAAAAACGAAAACGCTTTTTTCACTTAATTTTATTCTCAATATAAGCCGCAGTTCTCAACAGAATTTTATGAAATTTGTAACACATCTATTGGTTGACATAGAAAAGAACTCTACTGATTTTGGTTTAAATCCCTCAACTGCTACGGGACTTAAACTTAAATTAAATTTGATGAAAAACTTACGCCTAAACGACAGCAATACTATTTGCTTAAATTTTGTATAACAATTTATATGACTTTTTTCAGAAAATTTTGAACTTTGTTCTACGATCGGTAAATTTCGGTGAATTTTTTTCGCTCAATCTAAAGAGAAGACTTGCTCCTTTCATATGATTATGGTGGAAGCAACGAGCAAAACCAAATTTACTTAGTTTTTGTCCAAAGAAAAACGAAAACACTTTTTTCACTTAATTTATTTTCAATATAAGCCGCAGTTCTCAGCAGAATTTGATGAAATTTGGCACACATCTATTGGTTGACCCAGAAAAGAATTTGGTTTAAATCCATCAACTACTACGGGACTTAAACTTAAATTAAATTTGATTAAAAAGTTTGTATAACAATTTATATGACTTTTTTCAGAAAATTTTGAACTTTGTTCTACGATCGGTAAATTTCGGTGAATTTTTTTCGCTCAATCTAAGGAGGAGACTTTCGCCTTTCACACGGTTGTGGTGGGAGCACCGAGCAAAACCGACCCCACTTAGTTTTTGTCCAAAGAAAAACGAAAACGCTTTTTTCACTTAATTTTATTCTCAATATAAGCCGCAGTTCTCAACAGAATTTTATGAAATTTGTAACACATCTATTGGTTGACATAGAAAAGAGCTCTACTGATTTTGGTTTAAATCCCTCAACTGCTACGGGACTAAAACTTAAATTAAATTTGATGAAAAACTTACGCCTAAACGACTGCAACACTTTTTGCTTAAATTTTTCCTTAATAAATTACATGACTTTTTTCAGAAAATTTTGAACTTTGTAATGCTGGGAGCAACGAGAAAAAACAAATTTACTTAGTTTTTGTCCAAAGAAAAACGAAAACACATTTTTCACTTAATTTATTCTCAATATAAGCCGCAGTTCTCAACAGAATTTGATGAAATTTGGCACACATCTATTGGTTGACCCAGAAAAGAGCTCTACTGATTTGGGTTTAAGTCCCTCAACTGCTACGGTACTTAAACTTAAATTAAATTTGATTAAAAAGTTACGCCTAAACGACTGCAACACTTTTTGCTTAAATTTTTCCTTAATAAATTACATGACTTTTTTCAGAAAATTTTGAACTTTGTTCTACGATCCGTAAATTTCGGTGATTTTTTTCGCTCAATCTAAAGAGAAGACTTTCTCCTTTCACATTGCTATGGTGGGAGTACCGAGCAAAACCAAGTTTCCTTAGTTTTTGTCTAAAGAAAAACGAAAACACTTTTTTTTTGAAGAGCTTTTTTGATTTCCTGATATCTCCTAAACTGTAAACGAGATCAAGTTATTTTCTTCTGCAGACTAAAACCAGGGTTCTGTATTTTTATTAAATCGACATCAAGATTAAAGATGTGAATTTATATTCATTGAAAGTAGTTCGATTAAAAATTTCATGACATTTTGTGTTAGAACCTTAACCACATTTCAATACCTTTTTTATAATACAAAATATAGTTTTTTCTTAAAAACAATTATTGATCCTTAATATCTAGACTTTTCTCTATAGAACTGAATCATTACACTTTTCAAAAGCGGAGGTAAAAAAATGGCTTTTTGGCATCAGTAATACCATAGTGCGTCATTTACTAGTCCATTCTAGAACCTACAACCAAAAAACTTAAGTTCAGACACCATTTTGATAGGAACTATTGGTAAATATAGTCTAGACACCTTCTACTATAAAAAAGATATAGTCAAGTTACCCTACATATTTTCGACACTCTCCCAATAGAAACCGTTTGTCTGTACAACTTTTCCTATCTGGGAGATCATTTAGTCTAATTTAAAAAAATGAAACCTAGCCAAGACACATTTTCCCCTCGTAAGGTTTAGTTACAAACCTTTTAAAGTAGGGTATTTAACACAACACATTTTGTTACAGTTTACTGTAATGTCTTGGTGTTAGTGAATGTTTCTGTGAGTGTATGAAAGGAGCAATAATAATAATAATAATAGTAACCAAAACCAAAAAAGTACTCAGCTGCAAATAACGCGAAAAGGTTGACAATGATGACGGTAGAATGAAAAGCTAAGCAATTATTTGTAAATTGTAAAGTAGGTTTTTCTGACAAAGCACAATGGTCCTGAAATCATTTCATATTTAAAAAGAAAATCTGGGTTTTCAATATTTTTGAATAGATCTTTGATATGATCATAAAAATGATCATTTTTATTGCTAATAGGTTTTTGTCTTAAATATAAAGTTTTTGACTAAATTTTGACGATTTAAAACCCATTAATAGTAGGTTTTTGTCTTAAATATAAAGTTTTTGTCTAAATTTTAACGATTTATAACCCATTGTTAGTATTCAAGTTTACAATTTTAACATATTTCTTGACTTTTCTGTACAAAAGTACATCAGACTCTGATGTGTAGTTACACTATGCGTAACTCTATCCATTTTTCCTTAATATATTTTTCTTCTAACTTTTGTTTTTTAGCCAAATATTAGGGGTTTTATTTATTTTTGCATTTATTGTTTTTGTCTATTGTCGTTCGGTTATTTTCCTTATCTCATTGTCTTTTATCTTGCGGTTGTCATTTTGTTCATACTTTCGCTGCTACATTTCCATTTCAGCTGAGGTTTTGGCTCAACTTAGTTTTCTGGTTTCCACACTCTGCTCTTCATTGCCAGCTTTCTTCCTCTCCCTCTAGATGTTTACTAAAATGCATCTGACAGTTTTCATTAAAATATTTTGTTCTTGATGAAAATTGTGAAACATTTTTTTTTATTCTTGGCTGTTGTTTTGTTGGTGTTAGTGTCAGGGCTTAAAAGTATGATGTGGTTGAAGTTTAAGATAGAGCCTGTGCATTTGAAGACGACAGACGGAGATAATGTAAACTAGGCGGAATGAAAGAATTTTTGTGTCAATTGCAATGAAAACAAATAAGAAAATATAAATAAGAGTTTTATATAGGCAAGGCAAAATATTTCTTTTGAGAAGGTTTCCAACTCGACTAACTGTCTCTATAAAAATTGATGTAGCCTAGACTTAATTTTTCTATGGAAACAAGCATCTTGCTTTGATTAATTTTTCCTTAAAAAAAAAGATATCTAGAATAGAAGAAATTTCTTTTCAGAAAGGGTTTTTAGACTGTACAAATTTTTCTTATAGTTCAAAAACATCTAGAGGAAAGGTGTCTAGACTAAAGGAAATTTGTTTATACCTAAAAAAGTTGTCTATGAACAGATAATGAGAAGGATCAAAGATAATGAATTAAGTAGAGTTTTATCTAGACTAATAACCCTATAGGAAAAAGGAATTTAAACAATACTTAATTTATTTCTATTAATTTTTCAATAGGAAAAGTTGTCTAGACTAGACTTATATTTGCCTTAGAGACAGATTTCCTGCTAAGAGAAACTTTTCCTGCGAGAAAAATGACTTATAGAAAAGGTGTCTAGGCTATACAAATTTTTTGTAAAAGTAAAAACATTTCCAATGGAAAAAGTTATCACGAAATGACTGGACAATTTTAGATTTTGAGCAAGAACTCATGGTAGTAAAAAAACTAAAGTGAAAAATTTTAAGTAGAATTTAGGCTAGTGTTATCTAGACAAGACTTATTGAAAGTGTCTGGACAAAATTTATTTTTCTAAAGAGACACACATATTAGATAGACCTACTTTTCCTTAAAGAGTGACGTTTAGAATAAAACAAAGTTTCCTATAGGAGAATTTGTCTACACTTACGAAATTTTTGGTATCAGTAAAGAACACTTTTCATGGAATAAGGAAAATATGTCTAGAGCAAAAAGGGTTCTAGACTAGACTAACATACTTTAGAAAAGGTGCTGACCTAGATTTCCTTAAAAAAAAACAAGCGTCTAGAATAACTTTTTCTAAAGGAAATGAAGACTCGACTGTATATATATTTCCTATAAGAAAAAGAGTAAAGCCTAAATAAAAATTTTCCAAAAAGCAAAAGCGTCAAGACTTCACCCATCTTTTAATAGAAAAATTATGCACTTTTTTAGGAATATCTTTCTAGACAATTCGTAATTTTCTTCAGAATCTAGACTGATATGTAGATGGCGCTATTCGTATTAAATTTATATAGTTTTTCGTTAGCTCCAACATGAAGTAATGAAGTAATCTCTGCTGGTTTATAAAAAACAAGAATAAAATAAATTTCGTGTTATTTAGACTTTGTAGCAAGAAAACCAGTCTTTGATTAGCGTTTTGCTAAGCGAGGCACAGGATGTCACTCATTAGTTTGTGTCAGAAGTTCGAGATAACTCAGTAGCTTGAGATGACTCAGAATTTTAGGATGACTCAGCATTTTAGCACTTTTAGAAGACGAAGTTGTTCAAAGTGACTTAGCATTTCGACATGACTTAACACATTGAGATGACTCAGGAGTTTAAAATAACACATCAGTTAAAGATGTCTCAGTTGTTGGAAATGACTGAAGAAATTGAGATGACTCAGCAGTTTCAGGTGGCTAAGTAGTTCGAGCGGCGAAATAACTCAGTAATTTCAGATGAGTCAGCATTTCGAGTTAACTGAACAACTAGAGATGACCTAGCAGTTAAGGGTGGTTCAGTTATTTTAAATGACTCAGCCTTTCGGTATGACTCAGAAGTTTGAGATAATTCAGAAGATAAAGATGAGTCATCAGTGTAAGATGACTAACCTAATTGAGATGACTCAGCACTTTGAGATAACGCAGCAGTTAAGGATGACTCAGCAGTTTAAAAAGATATTTTCAGCAGTTTAAGATAACTCTGCAATTAAAGATGACACATCAGTTTAAGATGTCTCAGCAGTTCGAGATGACTCAACAAATTGAGATGACTCAGCAGTTTGAGATGACTGAACAGTTTGAGATGACTTAGAAGTTCGAGATGACTCCACAAATCAAGATGACTCAGCAGCAGCAAGTAAGTTTTACAATTTCTTCCCTTTTAAAGGATGGCTTTGGTAGCTTAGGACGGCTCAGCATTTTGAGATTACTCAGCACTTCAAGATGACTCAGCAGTTTCAGATGCCTCAGAAGTTTAAGATGACTCCGCAATTCAAGATGATCCAGCATCAGCAAGTAAGTACAATTTATTTTCAGTTTAGAGCTCAGAATTTTGAATTCACTCAGCAGTTTAAGATATCTCAGCAGTTAAAGATGACTCAGCAGTTTCAGATGACTTAACAGTTTGAGATAACTAACAAAAAATTCTTATTTTTATAGAAAATTTTTCAAAAAATTCTTATATTTTCGGAAATTTTTCAAAAATTTCTTAAATTTTTTAAAAATTTCTTAAATTTTTTAAAAATTTCTTAAATTTTTTAAAAATTTCTTAAATTTTTTAAAAATTTCTTAAATTTTTTAAAAATTTCTTAAATTTTTTAAAAATTTCTTAAATTTTTTAAAAATTTCTTAAATTTTTTAAAAATTTCTTAAAATTTTAAAAAATTTTTTATATTTTTAGGAAATATTTGAAAAATTTTTTGTTTTTATAGGAAAATTTTCAACAATTTCCTAATTTTATAGAAAATTTTTAAAAATTTTCTTATTTTTATAGGAAATTTTTCTAAAATTTCTTAATTTAATAGGAAATTTCTCTTAAATTTCTTTTATTTTAGAGCAATTTTTTCAAAAATTTTAGATTTTTATAGGAAATTTTTCAAAAATTTTTAAGTTTTATAGGAATTTTTTTAAAAATTACTTATATTTCTAGCAATTTTTTCAACAATTTCTTGTTTTTTCTAGTTTTGTAGGAAATTTTTTCAAAATTTCATATTTTTATAAAAAATTTTTAAAAATTTCTTATTTTTTAGGAAATTAAAAAAAAATTTCTTATATTTATTAGAAATTTTTAAAAATATCTTGTTTTTATAGAAAATTTTTCAAAAATTTCTTATTTTCATATACATTTTTTTTTTAATTTCTTATATTTATGTAAATATTTTAAAAATTTCTTATTTTTATAGAAAATTTTTAAAAAATTTCATCTTTTTATAGGAAATTTTTCAAAAATTTTTTTTATAGGAAATTTTTCAAAAATTTCTTTTTTTTTTTAGGAAATTTTTCAAAACTTTCTTATTTTTATAGGAAATTTTTTGTTTTATGTTTTATAGGAAACTTTTCATAAATTTCTTTTTTTTACAGGAAATTTCTCAAAAATTTCTTATTTTTATAGGAAATTTTTCAAAAATTTCTAATTTTTATAGTACATTTTTTGTTCCATGTTTTATGTTTTATAGGAAATTTTTCATAAGTTTCTTTTTTTATAGGAAATTTCTCAAAAATTTCTTATTTTTATAGGAAATTTTTTAAAAATTTCTAATTTTTATAGGAAATTTTTTGTTCTATGTTTGTTTACTATAATTATTTCAATTTAAAATTTTTAACTCCCTTTTTGTACCCTCCATCATTTGTCTCTCAAACTAAAACCAATTAATTCTTATGCATTTTTCCCATTGAATTAATTTTAAGGATTTTTCACTCAAAATTTTAAACTTTATCTCTACAAGAAAAACTTTTTAGTAAGTGATACTTGTTTAACTTATTTTATTTATATACATACAAAAAATTTCAAACTTGGTTGGTTAAACTAGAAAATGTTGTTTTTGTATTTTTGCTGCTAATTTTTCGAAGCAGTCAATTAGTTTTATTAGCGGTTTTTCTTGAAATTTTTTAAGCAAAATTTTCCCCCAAAAAAAATATATTAACATGATATGAAGTTAAGGCAAAAAAAGCCAAGGAAAAGTTTAATAAACTATTTTTTGAGTTAATTAATTAAAGAACTTTGAAAGGTTTTTTGGGTAATTAAAATATAATTACCCTCTAATTAAAGGGAATAATAATTTAAAATTATAATTTTTTAATTAAAATAAATTTGTTAAAAGTTCGTACAAATCATCAAAAATAACATATGTTGCGTATGAGTGATAATTTGTGAAATATTTAGGACAAGATCAAGTATACGCCACATATGTTTGAAGATTTTTATACCCTTCACCACCATAGGTGGAAAGGGTATTATAAGTTTGTGCATGTTTGTAACGCATAGAAATATTTGTCTTAGACCCACCTTTTAGTATACCAATAGACTTAGAATCACTTTCTGAGTCGATTTAGCGATGTCCGTCCGTCCGTCTGGCTGGCTGGACGGCTGGCTGGACCCCCATGTAAACCTTGTAATCAAACTACAGGTCGCAATTCTAAAGATAATTTAATGAAATTTGGCACAAATAATTTTTTTGATAATGGGACCATGGCTATTGAAATTGGTTAAAATCGGTCCATTATTTATGGTACCTCCCATAGGTCCCACTTCCCGGAACTGCTGTATTGGCCACAAATATCAATATTTTTTCATGAAATTTAAAACAGATACTGCTTATGTAAACTTAAATCACTGTACCAAATTTTGCAATCGGTCCACATTTGACCATAGCTCCCATACAAACTCTTCTTCAAAAACGCACTAAATGAGACAAAAAATCACTAAAACGCTCGTAAATCTAAAGATAATGAAAATTTTGAGTTAATTTTTTGCATACATAATTTTTGTAACAACTGTAATCAATTTGCCAAATTTCGAGATAATCGGTCCACATTTGACCCTAGCTCTCATATAAGTCCAAATGACGGAAACAGGTTGAATATATACGTTTTGAGAAAATGTTTGTATGATGGCAAAATTTAGCAAATATTTGTCTTTATACAGGAAAAATAACACCTTTGACCTTAGTGGTGAAGGGTATCGTATGGTCGGCTTGACCGACTATAGCGCTTTCTTACTTGTTTAAGTCAGTTTTGTTAAATCACTATTTTTCTGTTAAATTACTTTAGGAATCTTAAAATTTCTGTTAATAAAGTAATTTAATTTGCTTAAAATGTTCAAGTTTCTTTATAAACTTTTTTCTTAAAATTTTGCTTATTTGTCTTCATATAATCCACAATTTTTATTCATTTTTATGTTGTAAAACGTTTTGTAAAAAACTTTTATTACACACAAAATCTACATAACTTTAAAATATTCTAGAAATTTTTATAAATTTTTCAAAAAACCTTAAAAAACTGTTATTCAGTTAACCAAAAACCCACAAAAAAATATGTTAGCCATAAATGATGAATATTTTACATGTTTCCAACAAAAATCGTTGCTAAAGTAACATGGTAACATTCGAAGTCATTTATAGAAGTTCTATGTCCTCCACCTCCTCTCGGCCATTATAGAAGCAATTTTGATCTCTTTCAAAAAGAAAAATACTGACCCCGGTTTTGTCTCTAAATTAAATCTATACTAACTGCTAAAATCGAGCGCGTTTTAGATGAAATAAATTTCTCAAACCAGCCAACAAAAAAAAAAAATAAAAAATAAATCACTTTGAGTTGGAAAAGTTGTTGCTTTGGCTGGAAAACTAGAAAAATTGAAAATATGTGCATTTTTTAAAACCTTTGAAAAGAAACTAAACCAAAAAATATTGCTTTACAGTTTTACTTCATAGAAAAAAGTTTGACTGCTTAATGTACGTGATCATATATTTATGAATGTAGTACATATCTCAAACTATATCCATTAGATTAACCCTGGAAGTACTGATAAACCAAAAATTTCCTATTTTTATAGGAAATTTTTCAAAAATTTCCTATTCCTATATATTTATGAATGTAGTATCTCAAACTATCTCCATTAGATTAACCCTGAAAGAACTCATTAACCAAAAATTTTTTATATTTTTATAGGAAATTTTTCAAAAATTTCCTATTTTTATAGGAAATTTTTCAAAAATTTCCTATTTTTATAGGAAATTTTTCAAAAATTTCCTATTTTTATAGGAAATTTTTCAAAAATTTCCTATTTTTATAGGAAATTTTTCAAAAATTTCCTATTTTTATAGGAAATTTTTCAAAAATTTCCTATTTTTATAGGAAATTTTTCAAAAATTTCCTATTTTTATAGGAAATTTTTCAAAAATTTCCTATTTTTATAGGAAATTTTTCAAAAATTTCCTATTTTTATAGGAAATTTTTCAAAAATTTCCTATTTTTATAGGAAATTTTTCAAAAATTTCCTATTTTTATAGGAAATTTTTCAAAAATTTCCTATTTTTATAGGAAATTTTTCAAAAATTTCCTATTTTTATAGGAAATTTTTCAAAAATTTCCTATTTTTATAGGAAATTTTTCAAAAATTTCCTATTTTTATAGGAAATTTTTCAAAAATTTCCTATTTTTATAGGAAATTTTTCAAAAATTTCCTATTTTTATAGGAAATTTTTCAAAAATTTCCTATTTTTATAGGAAATTTTTCAAAAATTTCCTATTTTTATAGGAAATTTTTCAAAAATTTCCTATTTTTATAGGAAATTTTTCAAAAATTTCCTATTTTTATAGGAAATTTTTCAAAAATTTCCTATTTTTATAGGAAATTTTTCAAAAATTTCCTATTTTTATAGGAAATTTTTCAAAAATTTCCTATTTTTATAGGAAATTTTTCAAAAATTTCCTATTTTTATAGGAAATTTTTCAAAAATTTCCTATTTTTATAGGAAATTTTTCAAAAATTTCCTATTTTTATAGGAAATTTTTCAAAAATTTCCTATTTTTATAGGAAATTTTTCAAAAATTTCCTATTTTTATAGGAAATTTTTCAAAAATTTCCTATTTTTATAGGAAATTTTTCAAAAATTTCCTATTTTTATAGGAAATTTTTCAAAAATTTCCTATTTTTATAGGAAATTTTTCAAAAATTTCCTATTTTTATAGGAAATTTTTCACAAATTTCCTATTTTTATAGGAAATTTTTCAAAAATTTCCTATTTTTATAGGAAATTTTTCAAAAATTTCCTATTTTTATAGGAAATTTTTCAAAAATTTCCTATTTTTATAGGAAATTTTTCAAAAATTTCCTATTTTTATAGGAAATTTTTCAAAAATTTCCTATTTTTATAGGAAATTTTTCAAAAATTTCCTATTTTTATAGGAAATTTTTCAAAAATTTCCTATTTTTATAGGAAACTTTTCAAAAATTTCCTATTTTTATAGGAAATTTTTCAAAAATTTCCTATTTGTATAGGAAATTTTTCAACAATTTCCTATTTTTATAGGAAATTTTTCAAAAATTTCCTATTTTTATAGAAAATTTTTCAAAAATTTCCTATTTTTATAGGAAATTTTTCAAAAATTTCCTATTTTTATAGGAAATTTTTCAAAAATTTCCTATTTTTATAGGAAATTTTTCAAAAATTTCCTATTTTTATAGGAAATTTTTCAAAAATTTCCTACTTTTATAGGAAATTTTTTAAAAATTTCCTACTTTTATAGGAAATTTTTTAAAAATTTCCTGTTTATATAGGAAATTTTTCAAAAATTTTATATTTTTATGGAATAATTTTTAAAAATTTCCTATTTTTATAGGAAATTTTTCAAAAATTTCCTATTTTTATAGGAAATTTTTCAAAAATTTCCTATTTTTATAGGAAATTTTTCAAAAATTTCCTATTTTTATAGGAAATTTTTCAAAAATTTCCTATTTTTATAGGAAATTTTTTTTTATAGAAAAAATGTCTATAGAGAATTTTTTATAGAAAAAATTTGTAGAAAAAATTTTTATAGAAAATTTTTTGTAGAAAAAATTTCTGTAGAAAATTTTTTGTAGAAAATTTTTTGTAAAAAAAATTTCTATAGAAAATTTTTTATATCAAAAATTTCTATAGAAAATTTTAAAAAAAAAATTTCTATAGAAAATTTTTTATAAAAAAAAAATTCTTTAGAAAATTTATTATGAAAAAAAAATTTTATAGAAAATATTTCTATAGAAACTTTTTAATGAAAGAAATTTCTATAAAAAAATTTGGTATTTTTTGAGAATATTTTTAACAAATTTCTTATTCATAAATTTAACAGTTGGTCTCTATAAATTGAATTTTTCTTTAAAAATTTTTGTTCATTAGGGTCAACATAAAATTTCAATTTACCTCCAGGTTTAAATCACTTAATCCATTTGCATCGCAGCAATCACCATCGGCATTCCTTTGCCAATCACAGCATTTTTTCACCATTTTTTGTTGCCACATTTGGCTATGAGTAATTGTTACTGGCTGCTAACCATACACACAAGAACACTCTACTTTTAGATATTTTGCTTCACCTACACTTTTTTGAATATTTCATAAATATTCATAAATTTATTTGCGTTTGCTCTGTTTCTCATGTTTTTAGTGTTTTTTTAATTAAAATGCAAAACTTACAAAAAAAAAAAGTAGAAAATGGTGTGAGAAATAAAGTGCAGGGGTAAGCTAAATAAAATAGATGGGGCAAAAAAAAGAACAATCATAAAACTCTCGAATAGATTAGACGTAAAGTAACAATAAAGTCCTTAAATGAAGAAAAATATAAAATTCTGAGATTTAAGCTAAAATTTGAAATATCTTAAACTAAGTCATTTTATGTCCTATTACACTGGTTGACCGCCTGTGTACTATTTAATAAAGATTCAATGTAAAAATTGTAATTTTGCGGACTAGTGTTAATTTTAAATTTAACACAAAATCAAGTTTTACTAGCTTAACTTGCAAAAACTTTAAATCTCCCCAAATTGTCTTTAAATTTAATTTCTGCTATAAAATCTTGCCATTATTTTCCTCTAGTTTTTTTTTCACTCAATCGGTCAATTTCTTTAGTTATTCATGATCACATTCAAAAGTCAGTCACAGCAAATCAGCCAAACACACACACACACACTCGCCAACAAATCAATCTAATTTGATTTGTGTTGGAAAATGCTTCAAGCTGAAAATAACTTTTCCTATTTTCGGCGAAAAAACTTCAATCACTTTAATTTTAAACAATAAAAATCAATGATTCTATTAAAGCCTTAACTGCTAACTACCCTTTCCTTTAATGTTCCGGCTCCTGTTCGATTTGATGATGAGTCTGCTACTATTTCTCTAGCTTTTGCAGTCGTTAAATGTAAATGTTGCCGCTGTTGCTACTGCTTCTTCTTCGGCTGCTACTATTGATGACACTTAAGCGTTTTCTTCAAACATTTTGTCAGCCATTAAAACTTAATTAATGCCGTAATGAGTTTTGAATGTGAGCAAGGACTCAGGCTACAGGGGAAATTACACCATCATAAACACATACATATACACTCACACACAAGCAATGATACATACATTCATGCATTAACCAATACATGAGTAAAATACATAAAGATAAATTTTAGATGCGACATAAAAAAAACAGGAGATGTAGTAAAAATTTATAGGTTTTTAGCAAAATCTTGAGCTTAATTTATGGCTAGGGAATGGGAAATATAGACAATAAATCGGTTTATATAGAAAATTATAAAAAAGCGGATTCATTAAAAATATCTTGCTCATTAATATATAAAATTTGTATACAAAAAATTGCTGATACAAAATTTTAAAACCCGAAAATTTTATATAAAAAATTTTTAAGCCCAAAGTTTTCTGTAAAAAATTTTAATACCGAAAGTTTTATAAAAAAATTTAAAACCGAAAATTTTCTATAAAAAATTTTAATACCGAAAATTTTTAAAGAAAATTTGAATACCGTAAATTTACTATAAAAATTTTAATACCAATAATTTTCTAAAAAATTCGAAATAACGAAAATTTTCTATAAACAATTTATATTACGAAATATTTTTATAAAAAAATATTAATACCCAAAATTTTCTATAAAAAATTTTAATACCGAAAATTTTCTCTAAAAATTTGAAAAGCGAAAATTTTTTATAAAAAAATTTTAATAACGAAAAATTTCTAAAAAAGGTTTTAATACCAAAAAATTTATATAAAAAATTTAAATGCCGAAAATTTTCTATAAAATTTGTAATAACGAAAATTTAATACAAAAAAATTTACTAGCGAAAACTTTCTATAAAAAATTTAATAACGAAAATTTTCTATAAAAAAATTAAAAACGAAAATTTTCTATAAAAAAAATTAGTAACGAAAATTTTCTTTAAAAAAATTTAATGCCAAAAATTGTCTATGAAACATTTTAATACCGAAAATCTTCTATAGAAAATTTTTATACCAAAAATTTTCTTTATAAAATTTTAATACCGTAAATTTTCTATAAAAAATTTTAATACCGAAAATTTTCTATAACAACTTTAAATACAGAAAATTTTCAATACAATTTTTAATAACGAAAATTTTCTTTACAAAATTTAATACAAAAAATTTTAATAAAAAATTTTTAAACCGAAAATTTTCTATGAAAAAATTTAATACCGAAAATTTTCTATAAAAAGTGTTTATCTCGAAAATTTTCTAAAAAAAACTTTTATAGTGAAATTTTTCGATAAAAATTTGTATACCAAAGTTTTCGAAAATATCGAAAATTTTCTATAAAAAATTTTAATACCGAACAAAATTTTTCAAGTATTTTTTAACTAAAAATTTTCTATGAAAAATTTTAAACTAAAAATTGTCTTTAAAAAATTTTAGTACCAACAATTTTCTATAAAAAATTTTAATACAAAAAATTTTCAATAAAAAATTTGAATTCCGAAAATTTTCTGTAAAAAATTTTAATACCGAAAATTTTCTTTAAAATATTTTTATATTAAAAATTTTCTATAAAAAATTTTAAATTTAAAATCTCTATAAAAAAATTTTAATACCGAAAATTTTCTACAAAAAATTTTAATACCAAAAATTTTCTACAGAAAATCTTAATAACGAAAATTTTCTATAAAAAATATTAATGCCGAAAATTTTCTTAAAAAATTTAAATAACTAAAATTTTGTAAAAAAAAATTTTAATACCGAAAATTTTCTATGAAAAATTTTAACTATTCATAAAAATTTTCTATAACAAATTTTGGTACCGAAAATTTTCTATCCACAATTTTAATGCAAAAAATTTTCTATTAAAAATTTTAATGCAAAAAATTTTCTAAAAAAAATTTTAATGCAAACAATTTTCTATAAAAAATTTGAATGCAAAAAATTTTCTATAAAAAATTTTAATGCCAAAAATTTTCTACAAAAAATTTTAATACCGAAAATTTTCTATAAAATATTTTAATATCGAAAATTTTCTACAAAAAATTTTAATACCGAAAATTTTCTATAAAAAATTTTAATACCAAAAATTTTCCATACAAATTTTAAAACCAAAAATTTTCTTAAAAACTTTTAACACCGAAACTTTTCGATAAAAAATTTTTAAATGAAAATTTTCTATAAAAAATTTTAATACCGAAAATTTTTTTTAAAAAATTTTAATACGGAAAATTTTCTATAAAAAATTTTAACACAAAACTTTTCTATAAAAATTTAAATACCGAAAGTTTTCTATAAAAAAATTAATATAAGGAAAATTTTCTGTAAAAAATTTTAATACAGAAAATTTTCTTTAAAAAATTTTAATACCCAAAATGTTCTATAAAAAATGTTAATACCGAGAATTTTCTATAAAAATTTTATATAACAAAAATTTTCTATAAAAAATTTTAATATCGAAAATTTTCTATAAAAAATAATTATGTAACAAAAATTTTCTATAAAAGGTTTTAATACTCAAAATTTTCTATAAAAATTTCTAATTCAAAAAATTTTCAATAAAAAATTTTTATAACGAAAATTTTCCATAAAATATTTTAATACCGAAAATTTTCTATAAAAAATTCTAATTCAAAAAATTTTCTATAAAAAATTTTAATACCGAAAAAAATTTATAAAAAATATAATACAAAATATTATAATAGCGAAAATTTTCTATTTAAAATTTTAATACCGAAAATTTTGTATAAAAAATTTTAATACCTAAAATTTTCTATACAAATTTTAATACCAACAATTTTCTATAAAAAATTTTAATAACAAAAATTTTCTATAAAAAATGTTGATACCGAAAATTTTCTATAAAAAAATTTTAATACAGAAATTTTTCTATAAAAATTTTAATACCGAAATTTTTCTTTAAAAATTTTAATTACAAAAATTTTCTATAAAAATGTTGATACTGAAAAATTTCTATAAAAAATTTTAGTACCGAAAATTTTCTATAAAAAATTCTAATTCAGAAAATTTTCTATAAAAAATTTTAATACCGAAAAATTTTTATAAAAAATATAATACAAAATATTATAGTAGCGAAAATTTTCTATTTAAAATTTTAATACCGAAAATTTTGCGTAAAAAATTTTATTACCTAAAATTTTCTATAAAATTTTAATACCAACAATTTTCTATAAAAAATTTTAATAACAAAAATTTTCTATAAAAAATGTTGATACCGAAAATTTTCTATAAAAAAATTTTAATACAGAAATTTTTCTATAAAAATTTTAATACCGAAATTTTTCTTTAAAAATTTTAATTACAAAAATTTTCTATAAAAATGTTGATACTGAAAAATTTCTATAAAAAATTTTAGTACCGAAAATTTTCTATAAAAAATTCTAATTCAGAAAATTTTCTATAAAAAATTTTAATACCGAAAAATTTTTATAAAAAATATAATACAAAATATTATAGTAGCGAAAATTTTCTATTTAAAATTTTAATACCGAAAATTTTGCGTAAAAAATTTTATTACCTAAAATTTTCTATAAAATTTTAATACCAACAATTTTCTATAAAAAATTTTAATAACAAAAATTTTCTATAAAAAATGTTGATACCGAAAATTTTCTATAAAAAAATTTTAACACAGAAATTTTTCTACAAAAATTTTAATACCGAAATTTTTCTATAAAAATTTTAATTACAAAAATTTTCTATAAAAAATGTTGATACTGAAAATTTTCTATAAAAAATTTTAATACCGAAAATTTTCTATAAAAATTTTAATACCAAAAATTTTCTATAAAAAATTTTAATACTGAAAATTTTCTATAAATAATTTTAATATTGAAAATTTTTGATAAAAAATTTAATAACGAAAATTTTATATAAAAAATTTTAATACCGAAGATTTTCTTTAAAAAATTTTAAAACGAAAATTTTCTACAAAAAGTTTTGTACCAAAAATTTTCTGTAAAAAACTTAAGACCAAAATTTTTCTATTAAAAATTTTATACCAAAAATTTCCATTAAAAAATTTTAATACCAAAAATTTCCATTTATACCAAAAACTTTCTAAAAAAAATTTGAACACCGAAAATTTTGTATAAAAAATTTTAATTCCGAAAATTTTTGATACAAAATTTTATTGTTAAAAATTAAAACTCATGTTTTTATTTTTGTTTAATTTGAACATTGACCTTCTTTTTACCCAAGGGAATGTTTTAACAAATTTTTCCCTAAACATTTCTCTACCTTTCCAAATTCTTGTGGATAAATATATTTTCACTTGAAACTATTTTCCGAAAAAAGATTTCTTATTCATTCCCCTAAACTACCACAGACACCTAAAGAAACAAAATCCCCTGCAACAGAGTTTGCAGCAAAAAAAAAAAACGAAAAGTAAAAATTTTATGTATTTTAAAATACTTTTTGAACTTAACTAAAAGATGAAGTGGCAAAGTAGGAAAATCCAAAACAAAATTTTAAATGTAAAACTTGGAAAAAAACTACAATATATTTTTTAAGTAATTCAAAATGTTCTTATAACCCAAAGGCTTAAAGAATGTTTTGTAGTTTTTTCTTTGTTTCTGGAACTGGCTATTATAAATAAAAGTAGACTTAAGGGGCAAAAACCTGGATAAAATCGAAATTACTAAAGTTTTATTCTAAATGTTTAAGACAATTTACTTATAATGTAGTTTTAATGCTGAGAGTTTTCTTCTATGTTTTGAGTGATTTAGTAGATTTCAAATAAGTTTCATCTTTAAGAAATTTTAATGATTTTTCATGGTTTTCTCATATTCAATTTTTCATTCTATTATTCATGCTTTTCTAAGTGAACCTGTTCAATTTTCATAATATCCTACATGAACCGGTTTATTCTGCTATTCTAAATAACCCAGTTCACTTTTCATGTTTTTCAAATGAAAATGTTTCTGATGCATAAATCAAGTAGAATTTGAACGATGATGAATAGATCATCCAAATTTGCTATATCAGATTCTATTTGGGACGCATTAAAACTCTTGCATTCACTCCATTATATCCTATTTCATTTATGTGGAGTAGGGTATTCTATGGTCAGGCCTGAACGATAATAAAACTTGTTTACAATTTTTTCTATATTTTTGTTACTGATTTGAAAAATATGCTGATTTATTTGATTAAACATATTTTCAAAAAACAATTTTTAAAATTTTAATATAAATTTTGTCATAAATTTTCAATAATTTATTGGTAAATTATTGTTATTTTTATCATTTGTCCATAAAACTAAGAGAAAAATCCCATTTCATTGATAATTTAAAACATTTAACACATTATCAAAATCAAAAAAAAAATTAAAATAATAATCATAAAACATTCTCATCATCGTTGTTATCCATGATGACATCAAATTCAAATATTTATGTGAAATATGTAGGTTTTTAAAATTATGTCAAAACAGTGGGTAAAAAAAACTTTTTGAAAAATATCCTATAAAAATAGGAAATTTTTGAAAAATCTCCTATAAAAATACGAAATTTTTGAAAAATTTCCTATAAAAATAGGAAATTTTTGAAAAATTTCCTATAAAAATAGGAAATTTTTGAAAAATTTCCTATAAAAATAGGAAATTTTTGAAAAATTTCCTGTAAAAATAGGAAATTTTTGAAAAATTTCCTTTAAAAATAGGAAATTTTTGAAAAATTTCCTATAAAAATAGGAAATTTTTGAAAAATTTCCAATAAAAATAGGAAATTTTTGAAAAATTTCCTATAAAAATAGGAAATTTTTGAAGAATTTCCTATAAAAATGGGAAATTTTTGAAAAATTTCCTATAAAAATAGGAAATTTTTGAAAAATTTCCTATAAAAATAGGAAATTTTTGAAAAATTTCCTATAAAAATAGGAAATTTTCGAAAAATTCCCTATAAAAATAGGAAATTTCCTATAAAAATAGGAAATTTTTGAAAAATTTCCTATAAAAATAGGAAATTTTTGAAAAATTTCCTATAAAAATAGGAAATTTTTGAAAAATTTCCTATAAAAATAGGAAATTTTTGAAAAATTTCCTATAAAAATAGGAAATTTTTGAAAAATTTCCTATAAAAATAGGAAATTTTTGAAAAATTTCCTATAAAAATAGGAAATTTTTGAAAAATTTCCTATAAAAATAGGAAATTTTTGAAAAATTTCCTATAAAAATAGGAAATTTTTGAAAAATTTCCTATAAAAATAGGAAATTTTTGAAAAATTTCCTATAAAAATAGGAAATTTTTGAAAAATTTCCTGTAAAAATAGGAAATTTTTGAAAAATTTCCTTTAAAAATAGGAAATTTTTGAAAAATTTCCTATAAAAATAGGAAATTTTTGAAAAATTTCCAATAAAAATAGGAAATTTTTGAAAAATTTCCTGTAAAAATAGGAAATTTTTGAAAAATTTCCTTTAAAAATAGGAAATTTTTGAAAAATTTCCTATAAAAATAGGAAATTTTTGAAAAATTTCCAATAAAAATAGGAAATTTTTGAAAAATTTCCTATAAAAATAGGAAATTTTTGAAGAATTTCCTATAAAAATGGGAAATTTTTGAAAAATTTCCTATAAAAATAGGAAATTTTTGAAAAATTTCCTATAAAAATAGGAAATTTTTGAAAAATTTCCTATAAAAATAGGAAATTTTCGAAAAATTCCCTATAAAAATAGGAAATTTCCTATAAAAATAGGAAATTTTTGAAAAATTTCCTATAAAAATAGGAAATTTTTGAAAAATTTCCTATAAAAATAGGAAATTTTTGAAAAATTTCCTATAAAAATAGGAAATTTTTGAAAAATTTCCTATAAAAATAGGAAATTTTTGAAAAATTTCCTATAAAAATAGGAAATTTTTGAAAAATTTCCTATAAAAATAGGAAATTTTTGAAAAATTTCCTATAAAAATAGGAAATTTTTGAAAAATTTCCTATAAAAATAGGAAATTTTTGAAAAATTTCCCATAAAAATAGGAAATTTTTGAAAAATTTCCTATAAAAATAGGAAATTTTTGAAAAATTTCCTTTAAAAATAGGAAATTTTTGAAAAATTTCCTATAAAAATAGGTAATTTTTGAAAAATTTCTTATAAAGATAGGAAAAATTTCCTATAAAAATAAGAAATTTTTGAAAAATTTCTTATTAAAATAGGAAATTTTTGAAAAATTTCCTATAAAAATAGGAAATTTTTGAAAAATTTCCCATAAAAATAGGAAATTTTTGAAAAATTTCCTATAAAAATAGGAAATTTTTGAAAATTTTCCTATAAAAATAGGAAATTTTTGAAAAATATGAAATTTTTGAAAAATTGCCTATAAAAATAAGAAATTTTTGAAAAATTGCCTATAAAAATAAGAAATTTTTGAAAAATTTCCTATAAAAATAAGAAATTTTTGAAAAATTTCCTATAAAAATAAGAAATTTTTGAAAAATTTCCTATAAAAGTAAGAAATTTTTGAACAATTTCCTATAAAAATAGGAAATTTTTGAAAAATTGCCTATAAAAATAAGAAATTTTTGAAAAATTTCCTATAAAAATAAGAAATTTTTGAAAAATTTATATAAAAGTAGGAAATTTTTGAAAAATTTGCTTTAAAAATAGGTTCAGAATCTCTTCTGCCCAGATGGAAGGGCTTAGGGTATGGGAGAGGAAAATCTTGGTAGCTTGTTTGTCCTTAAAACGCAAACAAGGACCTGATGGAATATACCGTAGACCATCTAACAGGTCAGTTTATGCGGGTATCAATTTTGATCGTATCGATGGTTACATGATCAGATCAGGCTTGGCATTTCTTGATAAGGCACGTTCTCTCGAGAATGGTCTTGTCCAGGAATGTTTTGGCCGCTCTGTTGATGTTGATTCCATCCATCTAATTCGGTATATGTCTCCGATAGACCTTTTAACGCTAAGAGATGCTAATCTTCTATACCAGGGTGCAAACCTGATGTTCTATCATCGTAGAATTAGAACTTTAAACATTAATAACACTGTGTACAACACTGCCCAATAGGATATTTGTGCAATATATTCTTCCCTCTTCACCTTTAGTAAATAATTTTCCCTCTATCCTATCTCTATTGTAAATATTTTTCATTTAGTCTAAAGCTATTTTTAAGTAATTATAAGTATAGATATAATCATAATTTTTAATAGTATCCTTTTTTCCATTTTTGAGGAACTTTAAATAATATAATATTCAAATAAATTTTGTAACATAATTGTATTACACGTAACTTAAATAGTTATTGTGCCATGTAAATATTTATAAAAATGTCTTAGTCCTAGAAAAATACAAATGTATGCAGGGAAATATAATTAGTATTAAAATAGTATTAGAAAAACATGTATAAAAAAGAAATTTATGGAAATAAAAAACTTGAACTTGAACTTGAACAATTTCCTATAAAAATAGGAAATTTTTGAAAAATTGCCTATAAAAATAAGAAATTTTTGAAAAATTTCCTATAAAAATAAGAAATTTTTGAAAAATTTATATAAAAGTAGGAAATTTTTGAAAAATTTGCTTTAAAAATAGGAAATTTTTGAAAAATTTCATATAAAAATAAGAAATTTTTGAAAAAAATTCCTATAAAAATAAGAAATTTGTTGAAAAATGTATATAAAATTTTTGAAAAATTTCTTATTTTTATAGAAAATTTTTCATAATTTTAATTTTTTTTTTAATTTCTGAAAATTTGTCTATTCTACGAGTATTTTGTTCTCCACTGTATGTTTTGTTTGCTTGTTTAAATATCTGCATTATATTTTTAAACGTTTGTATTAATTTCAATATTCTCATCTGGCATATGAAAAACTGTAATTATTACAAATGAGTTGTTATTTATTAAAAAATAAATAGACATGAGCATCAGCATCAGCGTCAGAGTCACAAGGAAACTATATTTATTACAAAAATAAATATATTATTTATATTTTATATTCATGTTTATGTAACACATTAGTAAAATTAAAATTTTAATATGGTCATAATTTTCTCTGGCATGTAATTGCTTTAGATGCTTCTGTCGTCCCCCTCTCTGATGGCAACAGCAGCAAATGGGTCAGTAAATATCATTCAAAACCATAAAACAACCACTAGAGCTCCAACATTATAAATAAATAAAAAAGCGGAAAATTTAAATATAAAACTAAAAACAAAAAAATATATATTTAGAACAATTAAATAAATTACAGGAAAGCATTTTTTGGAAAAAAGGACCACAATTTAATGAATCTGGTTGACCACATTACGATACGAGTATCGCACGAATGCCAAACACCCACAGAACCTAAATCATGTAAAAATGGAAAGAAAAACAAAATAAATGAAAATTAATTGTCTAAAATTACGAAAAGATGGTGAATTTATTGAAATGAAAAGTGTTTGATTTAAATCCAATTTATAATTCATGTTTACTCGCACCTCCATGGCAGCGGATTCATAGCATATCCATATTCTGGTAAATATTTATTTAAATAAGAGATAACTATGAATGATTTGGTTGTTTGCACCTGCATCCAATTATATAGATTTTGTACACATGAGAACATAATCCAAATATAAGTTCATTATTTGTTATTCATGTTTGTTTTTAGGTATTTCAAACATGTTTAACTCGTTATCAATTTACAGGTTGTGCACAAAAAGTTATTGACAATTTCAACATACAGCAAATTTCCTATTTTTATAAGAAATTTTTCAAAAATTTTTAATTTTTATAAGAAATTTTCAAAAAATTTCTTATTTCAATAAAAAATTTTCTATTTTTATAGGAAATTTTTCAAAAATTTCCTATTTTTATAGGAAATTTTTCAAAAATTTCCAATTTTTATAGGGAATTTTTCAAAAATTTCCTATTTTTATAGGAAACTTTTCAAAAATTTCCTATTTTTATAGGAAATTTTTCAAACATTTCCTATTTTTATAGGAAATTTTTCAAAAATTTCCTGTTTTTATAGGAAATTTTTCAAAAATTTCCTGTTTTTATAGGAAATTTTTCAAAAATTTCCTATTTTTATAGGAAATTTTTTAAAAATTTCCTATTTTTATAGGAAATTTTTCAAAAATTTCCTATTTTTATAGGAAATTTTTCAAAAATTTCCAATTTTTATAGGAAATTTTTCAAAAATTTCCTATTTTTATGGGAAATTTTTCAAAAATTTCCTATTTTTATAGGAAATTTTTCAAAAATTTCCTATTTTTATAGGAAATTTTTCAAAAATTTCATATCTTTATAGGAAATTTTTCAACAATTTCCTATTTTTATTGGAAATTTTTCAAAAATTTCCTATTTTTATAGGAAATTTTTCAAAAATTTCCTATTTTTATAGGAAATTTTTCAAAAATTTCCTATTTTTATAGGAAATTTTTCAAAAATTTCCTATTTTTATAGGAAATTTTTCAAAAATTTCCTATTTTTATAGGAAATTTTTCAAAAATTTCCTATTTTTATAGGAAATTTTTCAAAAATTTCCTATTTTTATAGGAAATTTTTCAAAAATTTCCTATTTTTATAGGAAATTTTTCAAAAATTTCCTATTTTTATAGGAAATTTTTCAAAAATTTCCTATTTTTATAGGAAATTTTTCAAAAATTTCCTATTTTTATAGGAAATTTTTCAAAAATTTCCTGTTTTTATAGGAAATTTTTCAAAAATTTCCTTTTTTTATAGGAAATTTTTCAAAAATTTCCTATATTTAAAGGAAGTTTTTCAAAAATTTCTTATTTTTATAAGAATTTTTTCAAAAATTTCCTATTTTTATAGGAAATTTTTCAAAAATTTCCTATTTTGATAGGAAATTTTTTAAAAAATTTCTTATTTTTTAGGAAATTTTTCAAAATTTTCTTATTTTTATAGGAAATTTCTCAAAAATTTCTTATTTTTATAGGACATTTCTCAAAAATTTTTTATTTTTTTCAAAGTTTTTGAAAATTTTCTTATTTTTATGCGAATTTCTTATTTTTTTATTGGAAGTTTTGCAAAATGTTTTTATTTTTATAGAAAATTTTTCAATAATTTTTAAAAATTGCTTATTTTTATAGAAAATTTTATATGTAACTTATTTGAAAATATATCAGAGAAATTAAGTAATTATTTTAACATAAATTTAAACCCATATATATCACTATGTCCTTTTTCTTACACAACATTTATACCTATTTTTTGACAACTAAATACATTTATGTCAATACAAATATTTTAAATATATTTAAGTACTTATTTTTAAGTATCTGGCACAAAAAGCCATTCCAACTCAAGGTATCATTAAAATAACATTAAAACTGAAGATTCTTCTTTGCACCACAAGATTTCTGTAAGGATGTGAAAGTGTTGCCATTAAGCGGCAGCTGAAGAAAACGAAGAAAATGTATGAAGAAATCAATGCGTTAAATATCCTTGAATTTTATAGTGATGGATAATTTTTTATTTTCTTAGTTCTTTATTTCTTACGAACTAATCCTTTATTATCCTTGAATTCATTGAGTTCGCATCTGAATGTAAGATAAGGACTTATGGACAAAATATAAATATTTACATGTGCGTCTTTTTTTTTAGCATAAACAAGTAAAAGTGTTTTATTCGGCTGTGTTTGTATATATCATTCCTTATATGTATGTGTATAAATATGCATCTGTGTAAATGCGTTAACTCTGCAGTGACTGATGTTGTGTAAATATTTTTCTGTTAATGTTATTTTAAAATTGCTCCTTTGAGTATTTGTGAACATTGGTTTTACACGACCTCTTTTACCAAAAAAAAAAAAAATCGAAAAAAACTTGTTCTTAACTTAAAAAATGAATAAATGTTTGTAATCATAGTTAAACATTATTCATGCATTTTAATGCTTTTCTTTAGTTTTCTTTTAAGTCATTCTTCTGAAGTCATTCTTTGGCATTATTTTCTTCTTTATTCCGACACTTGTCTTTAGAGCCCTTTTCCTTTTGCCTTGTCTTTCCTATCAACTGTTGATGGAATATTTTCTTTTAATTTCGTTTTCACTTCCCCATTTTTTTTGCTTGCTTTTTTGTTGAATTGTGTGTATGTAGATGGGAGGGAGCTATTGTTGCCATTTGTTTCGGCTCATCTTTTGTCTTATCTCCGTATTATGCCGATGCAGTGTCACAATTGTGATTGTGAAAATGTGAGTGGATTTATTTACAACGTTTCTTGAAATGTATATAAAGGCAAAATGTGAGATGGTAGTGTGGAACACTTAAAGAGGACAAGAAATCTATAAAATTTTGGGATATAGAAAAATTTTTATTAAAAAATTTTTTATAGAAAATGTTTCATTAAAAAATTTTTCTATAGAAAAATTTTTTCAATGAAAATTTTTCTATAGAAAAATTTTTTCAATGAAAATTGTTCTATAGAAAAATTTTTTCAATGAAAATTGTTCTATAGAAAAATTTTTTCAATGAAAATTTTTCTATAGAAAAATTTTTTTAATGAAAAGTTTTCTATAGAAATTTTTTTTCAATGAAAATTTTTCTATAGAAAAATTTTTTTAATGAAAAGTTTTCTATAGAAAAATTTTTTCAATGAAAATTTTTCTATAGAAAAATTTTTTCAATTAAAATTTTTCTATAGAAAAATTTTTTCAATGAAAATTTTTCTATAGAAAAATTTTTTCAATGAAAATTTTTCTATAGAAAAATTTTTTCAATGAAAATTTTTCTATAGAAAAATTTTTTCAATGAAAATTTTTCTATAGAAAAATTTTTTCAATGAAAATTTTTCTATAGAAAAATTTTTTCAATGAAAATTTTTCTATAGAAAAATTTTTTCAATGAAAATTTTTCTATAGAAAAATTTTTTGAATGAAAATTTTTCTATAGAAAAATTTTTTTAATGAAAATTTTTCTATAGAAAAATTTTTCTATAGAAAAATTTTTTCTATAGAAAAATTTTTTTTATGAACATTTTTTTTATGAACATTTTTTTTTATGAAAATTTTTCTTTAGAAAAATTTTTTTTATGAAAATTTTTCTAAAGAAAATTTTTTTTATGAAAATTTTTTTTATGAAAATTTTTCTATAGAAAAATTTTTTTTATGAAAATTTTTCTATAGAAAAATTTTTAAAAATTTTTTATATAAAAATTTTTTTAATGAAAATCTTTCTATTGAGAAAATTGTTAAATGAAAATTTTTTTTCTGGAAATTTTTTTTATAGAAAAATTTTTTTTTCTGTAAATTTTTGTATAGAAAATTTTTTTTTCTAAAAACTTTTCTATAGAAAATTTTTCTAGAGAAAAATTTTTTTTCTGAAAATTTTTCTATAGAAAAATTTTTTTTCTGAAAATTTTTCTATAGAAAAATTTTTTTTCTGAAAATTTTTCTATAGAAAATTTTTCTATAGAAAAATTTTTTTCTGAAAATTTTTCTATAGAAAAATTTTTTTTCTGAAAATCTTTCTATAGAAAAATTTTTTTTCTGAAAATTTTTCTATAGAAAAATTTTTTTTCTAAAAATTTTTCTATAGACAAATATTTTTTCTGAAAATTTTTCTATACAAACATTTTTTTTTCTGAAAATTTTTTTTCTGAAAACTTTTTTATAGAAAAATTTTTTTATAAAAATTTTTCTATAGAAAATTTTGTTTATGAAAATTTTTCTATAGAAAAATATTTTTCAAAGAAAGTTTTTATTAAAATGTTTTTCTATAGAAAAATTTCCATTAAAAATTATTTCTATAGAAAAATATTCAATAAAAAATGTTTTCTGTAGAAAAACTTCTTCTGTAGAAAAATTTTCTTTAAAAATTTTTTGTATAGAAAAATTTTCCTTAAAAAATTTTTTCTATAAAAAAAATTTTCATTAAGAATTTTTTCTATAGAAAAATTTTCATTAAAAATTTTTTTCTATAGAAAAATTTTTATTTAAAAATTTTTTTCTATAGAAAAATTTTCATTAAAAATTTTTTTTTAAAGGTTTATTTTTCTATAAAAAATTTTCATTAAAAATTGTTTCTATAGAAAAATTTTCATTAGAAATTTTTTTCTCTAGAAAAAATTTCATTAAAAAATTTTTTCTCTTGAAAAATTTTCATTAAAACATTTTTTCTATAGAAAAATTTTCATTAAAAAATTTTTTCTATAGAAAAATTTTTTTTAAAAAATTTTTTCTATAGAAAAATTTTCATTAAAAATTTTTTTCTATAGAAAAATTTTCATTAAAAAATTTTTTTATAGAAAAATTTTTATTTAAAAAATTTTTTGTATAGAAAAATGTACATTAAAAATTTTTTTCTATAGAAAAATTTTCATTAAAAATTGTTTTCTATAGAAAAATTTTGATTAAAAAATTTTTTCTATAGAAAAATTTTCATTAAAACATTTTTTCTATAGAAAAATTTTCTTTAAAACATTTTTTCTATAGAAAAATTTTCTTTAAATTTTTTTTTTCTATTTTTGTGAACGATATACAAATCATGCTTTACTCATTTCATTTGCACTTCTCTTCCTTGTAAGGCTTTATGTTATATCCTTGTTCAGTTTTGTTTTTCATTAAACTTGTTGTCTTTTATATCCTTCACTTTGCTTACAACGAAGAGGTCCTTTTTGTACCGCTTTTATTTACACATTGTTGTCATTTCTCTCGTTGTTGCAAGCAGTTGCTGTTATTATTGTCCGTCTGTCTGTCTGTATATCTGTATGTCTTTCTTTCTTTGACGTTTGCTCATTTGAATCCAATTCATTTTCTTAAGTGCAGTTTTCATTTCTCATGTGTGCTTAATGTTTGCATTTTTACTTTTAAACAAATAAAATGAATATTATAGTATAAAATCATATTGTTTTATTTTCCCAGCTCCTTAAAATATACTATATATTTATTTACAAATGTTCCTTTTAGCTCTGGCATTAAAATGTTTGTTTCTTGGCTTTTGGTTGCTATTTTAAGTGGAATTCTTCTGCTGCTGCTGCCCCGATGCCTTTTAAAGGTTACAATTTCATCTCTTTGTGTGTCTTAAGTTCTGAAGGGGAAAGGAATGTTGAAAATAAATATTCAGTAAATGAAAAATCAAAGTATGTGACATTGAGTTATTGCAATGGAGATAATATAATATAAAAAAAAAGACGAAAAATCCTGAAATGAATGAATTTTACTAACTTTTTCTTTCATGCAAAAATTTAAGTAAAATTTTAAATATTTTTCTTTAAAATAATCTTACCTAAAATGTCATGGAACCCATTTCCTATTTAAAATATATATACATTTTTACAAAAAAAAATATTCCCATAAAAATACCACTTAACTTGTAGGTAAAAAAAAATATTAAAACCACGTAAAATGGCCGGGCAACACCAACCAACCCGACCATTGTCTCCAGTGTTTAGTTCATAAAAGTGTCAACAACTCTGCGGTTGTTTTAACATATAACAAACGTTTTAGTCTGCACTATGGTCACTTTGAACTTTATTTCTTTTTTCCTTACTTTTTTAACTTCGCAGTTTATTTACAAAAAAATTCCTTTTTTTAAACTTATAACTTTTCTATTGCCATGTTTTGTGTAAAATAACTGTGGTTCAATACCACAAAAGCCCTATAGAGTCATAGGTAAACATATACATGCATACATACAATACATACATTCAATTGCTTACGCATACAGACAAAACCTTTTGAAAAGCATAAGGACATAAGGCAAAGGAATTGTGCAACAAATGGAAAAAGTACGAGAATTAATAGAAAACATTTGGTCAACTGATAACAGCAAAATAGCAAAACGACAAATGTTAAAGGCCATCATCATTGAACAAAACAATAACATTGGTACGACGACGGCAAACTTCAAAGGAAGTGATGCAAGTTATTGCGAAAAAAAACGTAGGGAAAGTTGTTCTTTTAAAAAATAGCGATTTGGTCACAAACAATTGAATGAAAACGTCCAAACTTACACAGAATGACACAGTCTAACCATAGTGTAGTTTTAGCTCTAGAGCAGTTTTCTCCAAGCTCACACTAATATAGAGGAAGTGCGGTTAATATAGTATACCTTTTTAATTTTAGATTGCAAAATTTTTAGTTTTTGTTCTATGAAAATAAGATTTAACTCTATAATGATAAATGTGTCATTCCGTCACGGATCCAGTTGAAAAAATACTAAGCTCTTGGATACTTGAGAAACTATTTTGAATTCTATTAACAACGATTTAAAAAATATGCAGGTAATGTGGTGGTATACCACATGTTGGCCGCATTTAAGAGTTAGATTTTGGGTAAAAACGGGTATAAAGGGGAAAAAATCGAAAACGTTATATTTCTAAAGTAATAGGTATAGAAACAAAATTAAAATTACGTTTTAAACAGCTATGAAAATAAGCTGACACGTGTTTGGTACTTTTTTGAAACTACATATGTCCGATAGGGGGTAAAAAAGTGTGAAAATAGTTTTTTTTGTACTTTTTTAACCCACTCTTATATTTTAAACCAAAGAATATAGAAAGGAACTTTGTACTGCAGTCAACAGATGTAAAAGAAATATTGAACACTTATTTGGTACTTTTTTGATTTTGGGCCCAAAATGGGTAAAAATAGGGATAAAATGATAACTTAACATCTCAAAAGTAATATGAATAGGAATTATGTTAATAGCGTTTTAATAAAATGTACCGAATTCAATTGGTACCAAAGAAGTACCAAATAAGCATATGGAACTTTTTGAAAGGGGAAAAATGAGTAATGTTAAAACTTTTAATTTTAAATCGACGGAGGTTTCTGTTGGTATGAATAATTTCCAAAATTATTAAAATGAGTTAAACTGAAAACTATGCGAACTATGTGCTGGTCGGACAAAATAAACTTTATAAAATAAAATATATAAAAACTTTAAAATTTGCCTCAAAATGCTTATCATAAAGCTCCGAGCAAGGCTCGGTCAACCAGGTACTATATATATATATATATAGAATGGCTATCTCGAAAACGGCTCTAACGATTTTGATAAAATGTATACAGTGGGTACCTTTTTTGATGTATAGGTCGAAGAAGAAGATACTTTTAAAATCTTTATCTCTAAGAGGGTAAAAACGGGTATAAAGGGGAAAAAATTGAAAACGTTATATTTCCTAAAGTAATAGGTATAGAAACAAAATTAAAATTAGGTTTTAAACAGCTATGAAAATAAGCTGACACGTGTTTGGTACTTTTTTGAAACTACATATGTCCGATAGGGGGTAAAAAAGTGTGAAAATAGTTTTTTATACTTTTTTAACCCACTCTTATATTTTAAACCAAAGAATATAGAAAGGAACTTTGTACTGCAGTCAACAGATGTGAAAGAAATATTGAACACTTACTTGGTACTTTTTTGATGGGTAAAAAAAGGGATAAAATGATAACTTAACATCTCAAAGGTAATATGAATAGGAAATATGTTAACAGCGTTTTAATAAAATGTACCGATTTCAATTGGTACCAAAGAAGTACCAAATAAGCATATGGAACTTTTTGAAAGCAGTGGATAAAAAGGGGAAAAATGAGTAATGTTATAACTTTTAAAGAAATGAATGTTAGTATGTATGTTCTTTATAGAATAGTAAACTGTGAATTTGATCATATTATGCTTTTTCGCGAAGATGTTGCGGATAAGCCGGCGAAGGTTCTTAAGTTGATAAGATTAATTTCCGTTAGGTGGCGCCACTGAAAATTACTAAAAATTAATTACACGTAAACTTTATATTTGATCATGCTATGATCTTTAGCAAAGTTGTAGCTCATGAGCCGGCGAAGGTTTTTAAGTTGGTGTGAATAATTTCCGACAGGTGGCGCTACTGAAAATCACTCAAAGTCAATTTAATCGTAAGCTGTACATTTAATCATGCTATAATCTTTAGCAAAGTTGTTGCGGATAAGCCGACAAAGGTTTATTAATGGGAATGGCCAAAATTCAACAGGTGGCGCCACTGAAAATTACTCAAAATTAAATAAATCGTAAACTGTGCATTTGATCAGGCTATAATATTTAGCAAAGTTGTTGCGCATGAGTCGAAGGAGGTTTCTGTTGGTATGACCAATTTCCAAAATTTTTCAAAAGGAGTTAATCTGTAAACTATGCAAACTATGTGTTGATCGGAAGAAATAAAAAAAATAATTCTAAATTAACTGAATATTTGCACAAAATACTTATTATAAAATTCCGAGCAAGGCTCTGTCAACCAGGTACTGCTATTTTAAACACGTAAGAAAGTGCTATAGTCGGTCAAGCTGACTATAGCACGAAAAATTTCTACATTAAAAATGTTTTTAAAACGAAAAATTTTCTATAGAATTTTTTTTTTAATTTTTCTAGAAAATTTTATTAAATTTTTTATAACGAAAACTTTTATAACCAAAAGTTTTCTATAGATAAATTTTTTATAATCAAAAATTTTCTACAGAAATATTTCTTTTAGAACAAAAAATTTTCTGTAGAGGAAATTTTTTTTAAACGAAAAATTTTCTATAAAGTAAATTTTTTAAAACGAAAAATTTTCTATAGAGAAAATTTTTAAAACGAAAAATTTTCTATAGAGAATATTTTTTAAAACGAAAAATTTTCTATAGAGAATATTTTTTAAAACGAAAAATTTTCTATAGAGAAAATTTTTTAAGATGAAAAATTTTCTATAGAGAAAATTTTTTAAGACGAAAAATTTTCTATAGAGAAAATTTTTTAAGACGAAAAATTTTCTATAGAGAAAATTTTTTAAGACGAAAAATTTTCTATAGAGAAAATTTTTTAAGACGAAAAATTTTCTATAGAGAAAATTTTTTAAGACGAAAAATTTTCTATAGAGAAAATTTTTTAAGACGAAAAATTTTCTATAGAGAAAATTTTTTAAAACAAACATTTTTTTATAGGGAAAATTTTTAAAAACGAAAAATTTTCTGAAGAGAAATTTTTTTAAAACGAAAAATTTTCTATAGAAAAAATTTTTTAAACGAAAAATTTTCTATAGAGGAAATATTTTCAAACGAAAAATCTACTGTAGAGAAAATTTTTAAACCGAAAAATTTTCTATAGAGAAAATTTTTTAAAACGAAAAATTTTCTGGAGAGAAAATTTTTAAAAACTAAAAATCTTCTATAGAGATAATTTTTTAAAACGAAAAATTTTCTACAGAGAAAATTTTTTAAAACAAAAAATTTTCTATAGAGATAATTTTTTAAAACGAAAAATTGTCTATAGAGAAAATTTTTTTGAAACGAAAAAAAAATTTTAAAACAAAAATTTTTTGTTTTAAAAAATTTTCTCTATAGAAAATTTTTTGTTTAAAAAAATTTTCTCTATAGAAAATTTTTTGTTTTAAAAAATTTTCTCTATAGAAAATTTTTTGTTTTAAAAAATTTTCTCTATAGAAAAATTTTCGTTTTTCTAATTTTTTAAAACGAAAAATTTTCTATAGAGAAAATTTTTTTAAACGAAAAATTTTCTATAGAGAAAATTTTTTTAAACGAAAAATTTTCTATAGAGAAAATTTTTAAAAAGGAACAATTTTCTATTGTGAAATTTTTTTTGAACGAAAAATTTTCTATAGAGAAACTTTCTAAAAGCGAAAAATTTTCTGAGAAATTTCTATAGTAATTTCAGAAATCAGTAAATTGTACTGAATACTAAAATTTTTTTTCAGTAATCAGTAAAATTTTCCAAATACTGAAAATTTTTTTTTGTAATTAGTAGAATTTACTGAAGTTTTTTTCAGCAATCGGTAAAATTTACTGATTACTGAAATTCTTTTAAGTAAAAATTAAAATTTACTGAATACTGAAACTTTTTTTAGTAATAAGTAAAATTTACTGAATACTAATTTCTTTAGTATTCAGTAAAATTTTCTGAACACTGATTTTTTTTTCAGTAATCAGTAAAATTTACTGAATACTGTTTTTTTTTTTTCAGTATTTAGTAAACATTTACTTCATACTGAAACGCTTACTGCAGTGAAAAAGTAATGCCCTTGTATGATCTCTGAGCCCATGTCACACTATTTATGCCTGTCTTTTTATAATTTTCTTTAGAAAAAGTCCTGGCTCCAAACGTTACTCTAGTCATAGCCTAGTCCTAAACCACTGGACACTGGATCTGAATAGCTCAGTACAAAACCTATCTAGTTACCTTCCTCCTCATCTTTTATACTCCCTTATACAACTGAATATCCTTGACTTTTCCCACTTTTATGTAAAAATTATATATACATGCATACATATGTAGTCACATATTTCCATACTGTGTGCATATGTGTTTAAATATGCAAATATATATATTTTCCTTTTTCTATTTTTATGTTTTTCCCCTTTTATACAATATTTTCTTTGTATTCGTATTATAGTTTTCGTAGCCATTTCAGTTCTTATCATTTGTGTATTGTTTAGAAAAATTTTTATATTTTTTGTAGAGAACATTTTTATTTTTTGCAAACTTCCTGATTTATGCAATTTTATGCATACATATGTGTCATATTTATGCACACATATAAATGGAGTACATATGTATATATAAGTTATGTATGTATTCTGTATACCAAAGTTTATATACATTCCCATAAATGTATGCGTCTATGTTGGTTTATGTCCTTGCTGGGTTGTATTGCTGCGTTTGCTGTGGTTTGGGTTAGAATGTTCTTTTTTCACACTTTGATTTGCTGGTATTCATTTGTGTGTGTGTGTATGAGTATATGTGTGATTTTTAAATTTAGTTTTGTTTTTTATTATATTTTCTTGGAAGCTTTTTTTCTCAGCTTTTGTCAACCATAATCTTCAAACATAAAAATGTCATTTTGCTTTTATGGGTTTGGTGCAAAAGCAAAATAAACACAAAAAAACCTGAGGAAGGAAAAATAGCAGAGGTCAATGCAACAGCTTGTGGCCAAGGAATACAAGGAATAATTTTATAAAAATAAATAAATGGAAATAAATGTGAAAATGGAATTGGAAATTAAAATAAGAATAGAAAGTTCGTATATTTTAGAAAAATAAAAAAATTAAATAAATTCTAAGCTCAAATGAAAAGTAAGATATTGATATAAAAAAAATATATAAGAAATTTTATCAGTTGATTTCAAAATAATATTCTGTTCCTCGAATATATTCCATCACATTTTCCTGGTATTTGTGAATAAAATTTAAACCCTTGAACTATGCAACACTTCTTTATTTTAACAGCTGCATTCTATTTCTTACTAAATTTATTCCTTGAATCATCACTTTAATTGTAGAAAGTTTATAAAAACAACCTAATTTTTAAAAAGTTTTCCTATGTCCTGAATAATTAAAGATAGACAGATAAAATGAGGAATAAAATACTAGAAAAATGGCATAAAAGAATCAAAAGATCAAATCCGACAAAATGATAGCCCACTTTCATTTATTTTCCTATGAACATAAAAAATAACGAACGGCAAAACTTTCTATAGAAAACTTGACGAAAAAGTTTTGTATAGAAAAGTCGGAAAATGCTAAGTTTTTGAAAGAAAAGATGACGAAAGGCAAATTTTTCTTTAACAAAAATTCGATAAGCAAATTTTTCTAAAAAAGAAATGCCCACAGGCAAATTTTTCTATAGAAAAAATGACGATAGGCAAATTTTTCTATAGAAAAAATGACGATAGGCAAATTTTTCTATAGAAAAAATGACGATAGGCAAATTTTCCTATAGAAAAAATGAAGCTAGGCAAATTTTTCTATAGAAAAAATGACGCTAGGCAAATTTTTCTATAGAAAAAATGACGATAGGCAAATTTTTCTATAGAAAAAATGACGATAGGCAAATTTTTCTATAGAAAAAATGACGATAGGCAAATTTTTCTATAGAAAAAATGACGATAGGCAAATTTTTCTATAGAAAAAATGACGATAGGCAAATTTTTCTATAGAAAAAATGACGATAGGCAAATTTTCCTATAGAAAAAATGACGATAGGCAAATTTTCCTATAGAAAAAATGACGATAGGCAAATTTTTCGATAGAAAAAATGACGATAGGCAAATTTTTCTATAGAAAAAATGACGATAGGCAAATTTTTCTATAGAAAAAATGACGATAGGCAAATTTTTCTATAGAAAAAATGACGATAGGCAAATTTTTCTATAGAACCAATGACGATAGGCCAATTTTTCTATAGAAAAAATGACGATAGGCAAATTTTTCTGTAGAAAAAATGACGACAGGCAAATTTTTCTATAGAAAAAATGAAAATAGCCAAATTTTTCTATAGAAAAAATGACGATAGGCAAATTTTTTCTATAGAAAAAATGACGATAGGCAAATTTTCCTATAGAAAAAATGACGATAGGGAAATTTTTCTATAGAAAAAATGACGATAGGCAAATTTTTCTATAGAAAAAATGACGATAGGCAAATTTTTCTACAGAAAAAATGACGATAGGCAAATTTTTCTATAAAAAAAATGACGATAGGCAAATTTTTCTATAGAAAAAATGACGATAGGCAAATTTTTCTATAGAACCAATGACGATAGGCCAATTTTTCTATAGAAAAAATGACGATAGGCAAATTTTTCTGTAGAAAAAATGACGACAGGCAAATTTTTCTATAGAAAAAATGACGATAGGCCAATTTTTCTATAGAAAAAATGACGATGGGCAAATTTTTCAAAAGAAAAATGACGATAGGCAAATTTTTTTATAGAAAAAATGACGATAGGCAAATTTTTCTATAAAAAAAATGACGATAGGCAAATTTTTCTATAGAAGAAATGACGATAGGCCAATTTTTCTATTGAAAAAATGACGATAGGCAAATTTTTCTATAGAAAAAATGACGATAGGCAAATTTTTCTATAGAAAAAATGACGATAGGCAAATTTTTCTATAGAAAAAATGACGATAGGCAAATTTTTCTATAGAAAAAATGACGATAGGCAAATTTTTCTATAGAAAAAATGACGATAGGCAAATTTTTCTATAGAAAAAATGACGATAGGCAAATTTTTCTATAGAAAAAATGACGATAGGCAAATTTTTCTATAGAAAAAATGACGATAGGCAAATTTTTCTGTAGAAAAAATGACGATAGGCAAATTTTTCTATAGAAAAAATGACGATAGGCAAATTTTTCTATAGAAAAAAAGACGCTAGGCAAATTTTTCTATAGAAAAAATGACGATAGGCAAAATTTTCTATAGAAAAAATGACGATAGGCAAATTTTTCTATAGAAAAAATGACGATAGGCAAATTTTTCTATAGAAAAAATGACGATAGGCAAATTTTTCTATAGAAAAAATGACGATAGGCAAATTTTTCTATAGAAAAAATGACGATAGGCAAATTTTTCTATAGAAAAAATGACGATAGGCAAAATTTTCTATAGAAAAAATGACGAAAGGCAAATTTTTCCATAAAAAAATTACATAGACATATACAAGACAAAGACATAGACTAAGACATAGGGTAAGACATACATAGAGTAAGACATAGACTTAGACAGTAACTAGGACATAGATTAAGACATAGACTAAGACATAGACTAAGACATAGACTAAGACATAGACTAAGACATAGACTAAGACATAGACTAAGACATAGACTAAGACATAGACTAAGACATAGACTAAGACATAGAATAAGACATAGACTAAGACATAGACTAAGACATAGACTAAGACATAGACTAAGACATAGACTAGGACATAGACTAAGACATAGACTAAGACATAGACTAAGACATAGACTAAGACATAGACTAAGACATAGACTAAGACATAGACTAAGACATAGACTAAGACATAGACTAAGACATAGACTAAGAAATAGACTAAGACATAGACTTTGACATAGACTAAGACATAGACTTAGACATAGACTAAGACATAGACTATGATATAGACTAAGACATAGACTAAGGCATAGATTAAGACATAGACTAGGATATAGTCTAAGACATAGACTAAGACATAGACTAAGACATAGACTAAGACATAGACTAAGACATAGACTAAGACATAGACTAAGACATAGACTAAGACATAGACTAAGACATAGACTAAGACATAGACTAAGACATAGACTAAGACATAGACTAAGACATAGACTAAGACATAGACTAAGACATAGCCTTAGACTTAGACTACGACATTGACTACGACATATATTAGGACGTACCATAAGACATGGATTGTAGGGTGCACAAACTGGATAACTTATATCAAAATTTGGTTTTGCTTGTATTTGTAGGTGTTTCTGTCTGACTAAGGATATGCAAGTGTGAGTGTAAGTGTCAAAAAAGTTATGCGTATGAATATCAAAAATTGTTTTCGTTCGAATTTTATTGAGAAGATTTCTTTAGCCTTATTTTTCTGTTAGCTTTTTGACTATGGCCTCAATAATTTACCACCCATTTACAGTGGGTCGAGCTCATAAACAAATATAAAGATTACGTCTTAAATCCTACTGATTTTATCTAATAATATATGAATTTTTGTGTTTTTACCCACTGTGCAGAATATTGCCTTAAGTCATAGAGTTAAAGCAGTTGAAGAAAAATATTTATTTAGGCTTCCAAAAGGCCAAAAAGTTTTCAAGCTGATTTTGGTTTCTTCGTTTCTTTTAGTTTCTTTTCAGTTTTTTTTGGTTAGAGATCAAGTGTTTGTTAAATTTTCAAGGCTCCTTTGTTGCATTAGACAAAAGCAACTCAAACCAAGATTTCTGAAATATTCTAATGAGTTTTTTGTCGGTTTTTAAGAGAATAATTAAATGAGAGTAACTCATTTAAACTTACAAACACATATACACACAAATGCTCATTACACTGATAAAATTCTGTCCGTCTGTCGTTCTGTATGAATGTGACCCAAAAAGTATTAAGTAAACTATTAGTTTTGCTAAAAGCAACAAAAAAAAAAACTGAAAAGAAATAAATTTACATTGAATACCAAATGCATTAGAATGCAAAATGTACAATAACAAAACCGAGAGCATCATCACTAGAAAAGAACTTAAAAAGTATTAGAGCAGCGTAATATTTTAATACTTTTTAGTTAAACGAAGGCACGTTGTGGGAAAATGTCGCAAATAGAACAAAAGAAAAATCTCAAAAAAGACAAAACTAAAAATGAATGAATTAAGAGCAATTTATAATTTATGTAAAAATTATGTGGTAACAAAAAAACTAAATAAGATTTTTAAGGCAGTTTTTGCTTAAAACTAGGCAACAATACTTAAGCTTAACTAAATTTTCACATAGAGCAAAGTTTTCTATATAAATTTCCCATTGTCAACTTTTCTATAGAAAACTTTGCCTATCGTAATTGTTCTAAAGAAAACTTTGCCTTTCGTCATATTTTGTATAAAAAAATTGACTATGGTCATTTCTTCTATATTAAAAATTGACCATCGTCAATTTTTCAATGGGAGAATTGACTATCGTCATTTTTACTATGGAAAAAATTGAGTATCGTCATTTTTTCTATAGAAAAAATGACGATAGGAAATTTTTGCTATAGAAAAATGACGATAGGAAATTTTTTCTATAGAAAAAATGACGATAGGAAATTTTTTCTATAGAAAAAATGACGATAAGAAATTTTTTCTATAGAAAAAATGACGTTAAGAAATGTTTTCTATAGAAAAAATGGCGATAGGAAATTTTTTCTATAGAAAAAATGACGATAGGAAATTTTTTCTATAGAAAAAATGACGATAGAAAATTTTTTCTATAGAAAAAATAACGATAGAAAATTTTTTCTATAGAAAAAATAACGATAGAAAATTTTTTCTATAAAAAAATGACGATAGGAAACTTTTTCTATATAAAAAATGACGATAGGAAATTTTTTTCTATAGAAAAAATGATGATAGGAATTTTTTTCTATAGAAGAAATGACGATAGGAAATTTTTTCTATAGAAAAAATGACGTAAGGAAATTTTTTCTATAGAAAAAATGACGATAGGAAATTTTTTCTATAGAAAAAAAGACGATAGGAAATTTTTTCTATAGAAAACATGACGATAGAAAATTTTTTCTATAGAAAAAATGACGATAGGAAATTTTTTCTATAGAAAAAATGACGATAGGAAATTTTTTCTATAGAAAAAATGACGATATGAAATTTTTTCTATAGAAAAAATGACGATAGGAAATTTTTTCTATAGAAAAAATGACGATAGCAAATTTTTTCTATGGAAAAAATGACGATAGGTAATTTTTTCTATAGAAAAAATGACGATAGGAAATTTTTTCTATAGAAAAAATGACGATAGGAAATTTTTTCTATAGAAAAAATGACGATAGGAAATTTTTTCTATAGAAAAAATGACGATAGGAAATTTTTCTATAGAAAAAATGACGATAGAAAATTTTTTCTATAGAAAAAATGACGATAGGAAATTTTTTCTATAGAAAAAATGACTAAGGAAATTTTTTCTATAGAAAAAATGACTAAGGAAATTTTTTCTATAGAAAAAATGACGATAGGAAATTTTTTCTATAGAAAAAATGACGATAGGAAATTTTTTCTATAGAAAATATGACGATAGGAAATTTTTTCTATAGAAAAAATGACGATAGGAAATTTTTTCTATAGAAAAAATGACGATAGGAAATTTTTTCTATAGAAAAAATGACGATAGGAAATTTTTTCTATAGAAAAAATGACGTTAGGAAATTTTTTCTATAGAAAAAATGACGTTAGGAAATTTTTTCTATAGAAAAAATGACGTTAGGAAATTTTTTCTATAGAAAAAATGACGTTAGGAAATTTTTTCTATAGAAAAAATGACGTTAGGAAATTTTTTCTATAGAAAAAATGACGTTAGGAAATTTTTTCTATAGAAAAAATGACGTTAGGAAATTTTTTCTATAGAAAAAATGACGATAGTCAATTATTTCTTTCGAAACGATGAAGATAGTCTATAGAAAATTTCCTATCGTCATTTTTTCTATAGAGAAAATGACTATCGTCATTTTGTCTTTAGAAAACTTTGAATTTTTTAATTTTTCCTTTAGAGAAATTTGCCTTTCGTCATTTTTTCTATAGCAAAATTACCTTTTTTAATATTTTTTTTTCAGAAAAATTTGCCTATGGTCATTGTTTCTATAGAGAAAATTACTTTTTTGATTATTTATTTAGAAAACTTTGACTTCGAAATTTTTTCTATAGTAAACTTTGCCTGCTTTTATTTTTTCTATAGAAAACTTTGCCTTTCGTACTTTTGCCTTTTTATTTCTTCTGTAGAAAACGTTGCCTTTTGTCATTTTTTCTGTAGAAAACTTTGCCTTTGTCATTTTTTTATAGAAAACTTTGCCTGTTTTAATTCTTTGCTTTTGGTAGTTTGGTTTAGAGAAAATTGTGCCTGTCGAAATTTTTTCTATAGAAAATTGTGCCATTTTTTCTGTAGAGAACTTTGCCTCTTATCTTTTTTATACCCTTCACCACCATAGGTGGAAAGGGTATTATAAGTTTGTGCTGATGTTTGTAACGCATAGAAATATTTGTCTTAGACCCATCTTTTAGTATACCAATAGGCTTAGATTCACTTTTTGAGTCGATTTAGCGATGTCCTTCCGTCCGTCCGTCTGGCTGGCTGGACCCCCATGTAAACCTTGTAACCAAACTACAGGTCGCAATTCTAAAGATAATTTGATGAAATTTGGCACAGATAATTTTTTTGATAATGGGACCATGGCTATTGAAATTGGTCAAAATCGGTCAATTAATCATGAAATTTAAAACAGATACTCCTTATGTAAACTTAAATCACTGTACCAAATTTCGTTGAAATCGGTCCACATTTGACCATAGCTCCCATACAAACTCTTCTTTAAAAACGCACTAAATAAGACAAAAAATCACTAAAACGCTCGTAAATCTAAAGATAATGAAAATTTTGAGTATATTTTTTGGATACATATTTTTTGTAACAACTGTAATCAATTTGCCAAATTTCGAGATAATCGGTCCACATTTGACCCTAGCTCTCATATAAGTCCAAATGCCGGAAACAGGTTGAATATATACGTTTTGAGAAAATGTTTGTTTGATAGCAAAATTTAGCAAATATTTGTCTTTATATAGAAAAAATAACACCTTTGACCTTAGTGGTGAAGGGTATCGTATGGTCGGCTTGACCGACTATAGCGCTTTCTTACTTGTTTTTCTTTGTTTTTCGTAATTTTTCTATAGAATATTTTGCCTTTCGTCTTTTGTTTTACAGAAAAATTTTGTTTTCGTTATTTTTTCTATAGAAAATTTTGCCTTTCATATTTTTTTTTTTTGAAAATTTTGCCCTTTATCGTGTTTCCTGTATAAAACCTTGAACTTCCTTCTTTGACATTTTTCTGTTTTTTTCTGTAATTTTTTTTTTTGTAGAAATTTTGAATATCGTCATTTCGTTTATAAAAAACTCTGTCTTTCTTCATTTTTTGTATAGAAAACATTGCCTTTCGTCATTTTTTCTATAGAAAACTTTGAATGTCTTCATTGTTTCTATAGACAACTTTTTCTTTTATCATTTTTTTTATAGAAAATTTTGTCGTTCATCTTTTTTTCTATAGAAAATTTTGCCTTTCGATCTTTTCTCAAAAAAACTTTGCCTTTACATATATTTTCTATAGAAAATATGGCCTTTTGTCTTTTTTTTTTTTTTTTTTTTTTTTTTTGAATGGGAAACTTTGCCTTTCGTCATTGTTTCTATAGAAAACTTTTCTTTTGGTAATTTTTTCGTCATTTTGTCTATAGAAAACTTAGCTTTTCATCATTTTTTCTGTTTAAAAACTTTGCCTTTTGGCATTTCTTGTATGACTTGTTTGACCATTTTTCATCTTGGCATTTTTGTTGTTATATAAGATAAGAATTTATCTATAAATTAAAATTGTAAATTAAGCTGTCATATTTTACCAATCACTGTCAGCTGTCTCCATATTTTGCCACTAATGTCTCCATTTCATTTAGAGCTAATTACGCTTTCAGTTACTCTGGGAAATTGGAGATGTTAAATTTGCATCAATATCCTGTGCCATGATTTCCATCTTGTGTTATTTTTTTTTTCTAACTAATTAAAACCGTATCTCTGTTGAAATTTGTTTTCCCTTCGCACAATTAAAATCTTAATCAAGAAGATTACGCGTGCAGCACGTAAATTTGTAATTTTCATTTCCCAAATATTTTATCATTTCATTAGTCGTTTTCTAAAAAAGATTCTTTTAAAGTTTTTAATTTTTAGTGTTTGGTTTCGTTTTTGTCGAGATTTTATTATGATCCATTAAACAAACTAGTTAGAGGTTGCGTTCGTTGAGGAGGGGAATGAGGGCGCTGTTGCTTAAGAAGAGGAGTTAAATTTCAATTGTCTATTTAAAGTTATATATAGGACTTTATTTATTAATTTTTATCATGTATCAATATTTCCGAGAATCAATTAATCAAATTTTAATTGATTTTCTGAAGAAAATCAATGTTTTATTGTTTTGAGTGTTTGGGTGCGTATGATTGATATTAATTGAGTAATTTATTAATATTAATTATACGCATGTATTACACAAAAATCTAAATATCTTAATTATTCAAAAAAGTAGGATTTAAATGGAATTATTATTAAACTAATCAATTATTTTATTAATTATAGCCTTTGCTGTCCTTTTGACGACGAAAGGAACCTTAAATTATTTTAATTTCAAAAATTTAAACATTTTCCTAAAATTCCCAGCAAAACTTTGGTAATGGCAAGTACTCTGATAACTGGTTACCTTGTAACGACTACAACATACCATCCGAATAAATAAAAAGTTATTACAGAAGCACTTATTTGTAATTTAGATGGTAATTTACTCTGAATGGCCCCGGTTCAAGTCCCACCAAGGGCAACAATTTCTTTTAGTTTTTTTTTTTTATTAAAAGAGTCTTTTTAAATGATTTTTGAATTTTAAGAACTTAACTATTATTTTCTGTAAAAAAATGTGTAAAACTAACTCACGTTAATGAAAAAATACCATCATGAGTCAATTTTGATTATGTAGGAGATGTTGAATACCAAACACGTTTCTAATTGGTCTTAACTTGGTAAGCCCAACTTATCTGGGTCATCCTTCATCTCAACTGTGGACACACACCTCCTCATGGTATCACCCGGGGAGATAGTTTGACACCCATTAATATTGTGAGTTAACATGTTCCGAGAGTTGTCCCATAAGATCGATAAAAATGGGTTAGGATTACGGGCTAGTAACCCTCTCTTGAAAAAAATACAATGAAGAGGATAAAATTAGAATTGAAATGTTCCACTACCTAATGTTAGAGGAGGATGTCCAAAACTTCGATAGAAAGACCAAGTAGAGGAACATTTTTCAAAGCTTGGCCTATAAAATTGGAGAATATTCGCACAAGATCGAAATCCATGGAATTCTAAAATAAGTAAGAGTCAATCTTATGTTAAAACTTATACAAAAAAGAAGATTTTAATTGTTTAAGTTTTAAAATAATTTTAAAAAACTTTTAAAATAATTACAAAAAATCGTATAAAAATATTTTTCCAAAAATTACAACAAAGCAAAAAAAAGCAGGGAAAAACAAAGTTATTTTCACATGATTTTGGATCTAAAAATAAAAATTGTTTATATTAATTTTAAGCTGCTAAGTTTTTAACATATGAAGTAGCTCAGTGGAAGAGTCTCTGCCTAGCAGTCGGAGGGTCTGGGTTCGAGCCGCCATGGGATCATATTTCGTTTAAAAATATATGTTTTTAATAAAACAACAACAAAAAAGTTGTTGTTGCTTTCAAATTGCTTACCCAAATCATTACTTTTCTGCAATTGGTAAGTACTTGTCTCCAATGACATCCCCCCATGTTAATGTAATGACTTAAACAGCGAATGAGTAAGTAGTTCGTGTTCAATAGTTTAACTGTTTAACTCATTATTTGTTAATGAAAACCCAGTAAAAGTTTTCATTACCAAATAATGAGTTAAACAGTTAAACTATTGAACACGAACTTCTTACTCATTCGCTGTTTAAGTCATTACATTAACATTTTTAGATCCAAAATCATGTGAAAATAACTTTGTTTTTCCCTGCTTTTTTTTTTCTTTGTAGTAATTTTTGGAAAAATATTTTTATACGATTTTTTGTAATTATTTTAAAACTTTTTTAAAATTATTTTAAAACTTAAACAATTAAAATCTTCTTTTTTGTATAAGTTTTAACATAAGATTGACTCTTACTTGTTTTAGAATTCCATGGATTTCGATCTTGTGCGAATATTCTCCAATTTTATAGGCCAAGCTTTGAAAAATGTTCCTCTACTTGGTCTTTCTATCGAAGTTTCGGACATCCTCCTCTAACATTAGGTAGTGGGACATTTCAATTCTAATTTTATCCTCTTCATTGTATTTTTTTCAAGAGAGGGTTACTAGCCCGTAATCCTAACCCATTTTTATCGATCTTATGGGACAACTCTCGGAACATGTTAACTCACAATATTAATGGGTGTTAAACTAGCTCCCCGGGTGATACCATGAGATGAAGGATGACCCAGATAAGTTGGGCTTACCAAGTTAAGACCAATTAGAATCGTGTTTGGTATTCAACATCCCCTACATAATCAAAATTGACTCATGATGGTATTTTTTCATTAACGTGAGTTAGTTTTAAAAATTTTTTTACAGAAGATAATATTTAAGCTCTTAAAATTCAAAAATCATTTAAAAAGACTCTTTTAATAAAAAAAAACTAAAAAAAATTGTTGCCCTTGGTGGGATTTGAACCAGGGCCATTCAGTTTAAATTACCATCTTAATTACAAATAAGTACTTCTGTAATAATTTATTATTTATTCGGTTGGTATGTTGTAGTCGTTACAAGGTAACCAGTTATCAGAGTACTTGCCAAAGTTTTCCTGGGAACCTTAAATTATTTTAATTTAAAAAATTTGAACATTTTCCTAAAATTCCCAGCAAAACTTTGGTAATGGCAAGTACTCTGATAACTCTGATATATTTAAGCTGCTAAGTTTTTAACATATGAAGTAGCTCAGTGCAAGAGTCTCTGCCTAGCAGTCGGAGGGTCTGGGTTCGAGCCGCCATGGGATCATATTTCGTTTAAAAATATATGTTTTTAATAAAACAACAACAAACAAGTTGTTGTTGTTGCTTTCAAATTGCTTACCCAAATCATTACTTTTCTGCAATTGGTAAGTACTTGTCTCCAATGACATCCCCATGTTAATGTAATGACTTAAACAGCGAATGAGTAAGTAGTTCGTGTTCAATAGTTTAACTGTTTAACTCATTATTTGTTAATGAAAACCCAGTAAAATTTTTCATTACCAAATAATGAGTTAAACAGTTAAACTATTGAACACGAACTACTTACTCATTCGCTGTTTAAGTCATTACATTAACATTTTTAGATCCAAAATCATGTGAAAATAACTTTGTTTTTCCCTGCTTTTTTTTTGCTTTGTTGTAATTTTTGGAAAAATATTTTTATACGATTTTTTGTAATTATTTTAAAACTTTTTTAAAATTATTTTAAAACTTAGACAATTAAAATCTTCTTTTTTGTATAAGTTTTAACATAAGATTGACTCTTACTTATTTTAGAATTCCATGGATTTCGATCTTGTGCGAATATTCTCCAATTTTATAGGCCAAGCTTTGAAAAATGTTCCTCTACTTGGTCTTTCTATCGAAGTTTCGGACATCCTCCTCTAACATTAGGTAGTGGGACATTTCAATTCTAATTTTATCCTCTTCATTGTATTTTTTTCAAGAGAGGGTTACTAGCCCGTAATCCTAACCCATTTTTATCGATCTTATGGGACAACTCTCGGAACATGTTAACTCACAATATTAATGGGTGTTAAACTATCTCCCCGGGTGATACCATGAGGAGGTGTGTGTCCACAGTTGAGATGAAGGATGACCCAGATAAGTTGGGCTTACCAAGTCAAGACGAATTAGAATCGTGTTTGGTATTCAACATCCCCTACATAATCAAAATTGACTCATTATGGTATTTTTTCATTAACGTGAAATAGTTGTAACGACTACAACATACCATCCGAATAAATAATAAGTTATTACAGAAGTACTTATTTGTAATTAAGATGGTAATTTAAACTGAATGGCCCCGGTTCAAGTCCCACCAAGGGCAACAATTTTTTTTAGTTTTTTTTTTTATTAAAAGAGTCTTTTTAAATGATTTTTGAATTTTAAGAACTTAAATATTATCTTCTGTAAAAAAAATGTGTAAAAATAACTCACGTTAATGAAAAAATACCATCATGAGTCAATTTTGATTATGTAGGGGATGTTGAATACCAAACACGTTTCTAATTGGTCTTAACTTGGTAAGCCCAACTTATTTGGGTCATCCTTCATCTCAACTGTGGACACACACCTCCTCATGGTATCACCCGGGGAGCTAGTTTAACACCCATTAATATTGTGAGTTAACATGTTCCGAGAGTTGTCCCATAAGATCGATAAAAATGGGTTAGGATTACGGGCTAGTAACCCTCTCTTGAAAAAAAATACAATGAAGAGGATAAAATTAGAATTGAAATGTCCCACTACCTAATGTTAGAGGAGGATGTCCGAAACTTCGATAAAAAGACCAAGTAGAGGAACATTTTTCGAATCTTGGCCTATAAAAGATCGAAATCCATGGAATTCTAAAATATGCTCGGACTTTGACCTTAACAGGTTGTACCATTTAAGTAAGTAAGAGTCAATCTTATGTAAAAACTTATACAAAAAAGAAGATTTAAATTGTTTAAGTTTTAAAATAATTTTAAAAAAGTTTTAAAATAATTACAAAAAATCGTATAAAAATATTTTTCCAAAAATTACAACAAACCAAAAAGAAACAGGGAAAAACAAAGTTATTTTCACATGATTTTGGATCTAAAAATAAAAATTGTTTATATTAATTTTAAGCTGCTAAGTTTTCAACATATGAAGTAGCTCAGTGGAAGAGTCTCTGCCTAGCAGTCGGAGGGTCTGGGTTCAAGCCCCCATGGGATCATAAAAAAAATTTTGTATTTCGTTTAAAAATATATGTTTTTAATAAAACAACAACAAAAAAGTTGTTGCTGTTGTTGTTGTTGCTTTCAAATTGCTTACCCAAGTCACTACTTTTCTGCAATTGGTAAGTACTTACCTCCAATGACATCCCCATGTTAATGTAATGACTTAAACAGCGAATGAGTAAGTAGTTCGTGTTCAATAGTTTAACTGTTTAACTCATTATTTGGTAATGAAAAGTTTTACTGGGTTCGAATTTAGAAGTCCTTAAGTACAAAGGCTTATGCATTTACATGTCTATATGTTAAAATTTCCTTTTTCTAATGCAAGTGACATTATCGTCATTAACATAATATATGTATGTATGCAACATTGGTAAGTGATTGTGTTATTGGTTAGTAAATGTGTGGTATCATGCACCCAACAGCAACACTCAGATCCCACTCCCTATCTTTAACCACATTCTTTAAAAAAAAACAAAACAATATTAGAAATAAATGTAAGATATATTAAGTATATCAAAGAGTTTGTACTACAATTTTTTGTGTTATTAATTTTTCGAGCGTTTAGTCTTTTAAAGTTAAAAAAATGTTTCTTTCTACAAATTTCTAAAGAAAATTCTTTGATTCGTCAAAATTTTCAAAGAATTCTTCCTATCGCCAACTTTTCTAAAAAAACTCGTCTATTCTTCAACTTTTCTAAATAAACTCTTCTTATCTCAAAATTTTCCAAAGAAAACTTTCCCTATATTCAACTTTTTTAAAGATAAATCTTCCTATCTCCATCTGTTCTAAATAAAATTCTTCCTAACGTCAACCTTTCTCAGAAAAACTGTCATATCTCCAAATTTTTTAACGAAGATTTTTCCGATCTCCAAACTTTAGTAAAGAAAACTCTACCTATCGCCAACCTTTATAAAGAAAACTCTCTCTATCGTTCCTATATCCATCAATTCTAAATAAAATTGCTCCTAACGTCAACCCTTCCAAAGAAAACTATTTCTATCGCCAACTTTTCTAAAAAAAACTCGTCTTATCTTAAACTTTTCTAAATAAACTCTTCTTATCTCCAAATTTTCTAAAGAAAAATTTTCCTATCTTCAACTTTTCTAAAGATAAATCTTTCTATCTCCATCTGTTCTAAATAAAATTCTTCCTAACGTCAACCTTTCTCAGAAAAACTGTCATATCTTCAAATTTTTTAACGAAGATTTTTCCGATCTCCAACTTTAGTAAAGAAAACTCTACCTATCGCACACCTTTATAAAGAAAACTCTCTCTATCGTTCCTATATCCATCAATTCTAAATAAAATTGCTCCTAACGTCAACCCTTCCAAAGAAAACTCTTTCTATCGCCAACTTTTCTAAAAAAAAACTCGTCTTATCTTAAACTTTTCTAAATAAACTCTTCTTATCTCCAAATTTTCTAAAGAAAAATTTTCCTATCTTCAACTTTTCTAAAGATAAATCTTTCTATCTCCATCTGTTCTAAATAAAATTCTTCCTAACGTCAACCTTTCTCAGAAAAACTGTCATATCTCCAAATTTTTTAACGAAGATTTTTCCGATCTCCAACTTTAGTAAAGAAAACTGTACCTATCGCCAACCTTTATAAAGAAAACTCTCTCTATCGTTCCTATATCCATCAATTCTAAATAAAATTGCTCCTAACGTCAACCCTTCCAAAAAAAACTATTTCTATCGCCAACTTTTCTAAAAAAAAACTCGTCTTATCTTAAACTTTTCTAAATAAACTCTTCTTATCTCCAAATTTTCTAAAGAAAAATTTTCCTATCTTCAACTTTTCTAAAGATAAATCTTCCTATCTCCATCTGTTCTAAATAAAATTCTTCCTAACGTCAACCTTTCTCAGAAAAACTGTCATATCTCCAAATTTTTTAACGAAGATTTTTCCGATCTCCAAACTATAGTAAAGAAAACTCTACCTATCGCCAACCTTTATAAAGAAAACTCTCTCTATCGTTCCTATATCCATCAATTCTAAATAAAATTGCTCATAACGTCAACCCTTCCAAAGAAAACTATTTCTATCGCCAACTTTTCTAAAAAAAACTCGTCTTATCTTAAACTTTTCTAAATAAACTCTTCTTATCTCCAAATTTTCTAAAGAAAGATTTCCCTATCTTCAACTTTTCTAAAGATAACTCTTCCTATCTCCATCTGTTCTAAATAAAATTCTTCCTAACGTCAACCTTTCTCAGAAAAACTGTCATATCTCCAAATTTTTTAACGAAGATTTTTCCGATCTCCAACTTTAGTAAAGAAAACTCTACCTATCGCCAACCTTTATAAAGAAAACTCTCTCTATCGTTCCTATATCCTTCAATTCTAAATAAAATTGTTCCTAACGTCAACCCTTCCAAAGAAAACTATTTCTATCGCCAACTTTTCTAAAAAAAACTCGTCTTATCTTAAACTTTTCTAAATAAACTCCTCTTATCTCCAAATTTTCTAAAGAAAAATTTTCCTATCTTCAACTTGTCTAAAGATAAATCTTCCTATCTCCATCTGTTCTAAATAAAATTCTTCCTAAATTTAATCTTTCTCAAGAAAACTATCATATTTTCAAATTTTTTAAAGAAGATTTTTCCGATCTCCAACTTTAGTAAAGAAAACTCTACCTATCGCCAACCTTTATAATGAAAACTCAATCTGTCGCAAATGTCTTTAAAGAAGACTCTACCTATTCACAATCTTTCTAAAGAAAACCTTGCCCAACTTTCCATTTAAAAATTAACGTCATCTAATGTTTTATATTTCAAATTAAGTAAAGAAAGTCTCAAATTGTTATTAAACTTCCTTAACTTAAGAATTATCTTTTTAATAATCTCTTTAGTTTTTTGTAAAAATCAAAATTTTTATTCTAAATTCCTAAAACTTCACTATTTTGAAGAAATTTTTCTTTCAAAATCCAAGTTTCTTCAATCTTAAATTTTTGTTACACACGACGTATGATTAATATTATTAAATGACTTCCTCTAGAAAATAGCTCATAACTCAGAAACTAGAAGAGATATTTTATAATTGTCTGTAGCAAGTTTAAAGCTAGGACTTGAGACATTTTAAATATAATCAACTTATGTTATAAAAAATATCTCCTATTAAATTAATTCAAGTTTTTTGAGAAATAAAAAATTTTGAATTAATAATGATCATGAACTATCGCAAACTTACAAACTTTTCAAAATTTTTATCTGCGAGATATAACAGTTTATAAGCTAAGCTAACTTGGCTTGATTAACATAACATAGACTCGGACCACCAGGAAAATCTACAGATGAGAAGTGGTTTGCTAAGCTTAAGACAGTTTAACACAAGGGAACAATATACGCAGAGGACGTCGCAAAGTGGCCGCAAACAGGCAAAAAACATGAAGAAGTTAACAAAATAATTTGTAAACAGACTAAGCTGTGCGAAATGATATATCAGATGTCTCAAACAACAGTACGAAATGACTATGCAGTTCAAGATTAATCAGTAGAGCGAGATGACTTAGAAATTTGGGAAGACTCAGCAGTTAAGGATGTCTCAGCAGTTTTGGACGACTCAGAAGTTTTGGATGACTCAGCAATTCGAGAAGACTTAAGAGTTTACTATGACTCATCAGTTTAAGATGACTCAGCAGAGCGAGATGACTCAGCAGTTTATGGTGACTCAGGATATATTAGCAGTTAATGATGACTAAGCAGTTTAGGATGACTCAGCAGTTTAGGATATATCTGTATTATTCATCGGTTGTAACCGTCATTATCTGTTTCCAAAAAACTCTTGTGGTAATCTCTTCTTTCGCATTTTGTTTCCATATAAAACTCTTCTTTAAATTTTCCATTAGGTTCAATAGAAAAATTTTCCAATCGTCATTAGTTTCTATAGACGACTCAGCAATTTAGGATGACTCAGTTATCCGAGATGACTTAACAGTTTACAATGACTGAGCAGTTAAGGATGACTCAGAAGAGCAAGATGACTCAACAATAGAAAAAATTGTCTATCGTCATTTTTTCTTAGAAAAATTTGCCCATCGTCATTTTTCTATAGAAAACTTGGCCATTCGTAATTTTTTCTACAAAATATTTGCCTATCGTCATTTTTTCTACAGAAAAATTAGCCTTTTGTAATATTTTCTATAAAAAATTTGCCTATCGTCATTTTTCTATAAAAAAACTTGGGCTTTCGTAACTTTTTCTATAGAAAAATTTGCCTATCGTCTTTTTTCCTACAGAAAAATTTGCTTATCGTCATTTTTGCTATGGAAAAATTGGCCTTTCTTCATTTTTTCTATAAAAAAAATTGCCCTTTCGTCATTCTTTCCATAGAAAACTTTGTCTTTTGTCATTTTTTGTATAGAAAATTTGGCCTTTCGTCATTTTTTTTCTTTAGAATAATTTGCCTATCGTCATTTTTTCTATAGAAAAATTTGCATATCGTCATTTTTTCTATAGAAAAATTTGCCTATCGTAATTTTTTCTATAGAAATTTTTGCCTATCGTCATTTTTTCCATAGAAAAATTTGCCTATCGTCATTTTTTCTATAGAAAAATTTGCCTATCGTCATTTTTTCTATAGAAATTTTTGCCTATCGTCATTTTTTCCATAGAAAAATTTGCCTATCGTCATTTTTTCTATTGAAAAATTTGCCTTTCGTCATTTTTTCTATAGAAAAATTTGCCTATCGTCATTTTTTCTATAGAAAAATTTGCCTATCGTCATTTTTTCTATAGAAAAATTTGCCTATCGTCATTTTTTCTATAGAAAAATTTGCCTATCGTCATTTTTTCTATAGAAAAATTTGCCTATCGTAATTTTTTCTATAGAAAAATTCGCCTATCATCATTTTTTCTATAGAAAAATTGGCCTATCGTAATTTTTTCTGTAGAAAAATTGGCCTATCGTCATTTTTCTATAGAAAAATTTTGCCTATTGTCATTTTTTCTATAGAAAAATTTGCCTATCGTGATTTTTTCTATAGAAAATTTGCCTATCGTCATTTTTCTATAGAAAAATTTGCCTATCGTCATTTTTTCTATAAAAAAATTTGCCTATCGTCATTTTTTCTATAGAAAAATTTGCCTATCGTCATTTTTTCTATAGAAAAATTTGCCTATCGTCATTTTTTCTATAGAAAAATTTGCCTATCGTCATTTTTTCTATAGAAAAATTTGCATTTCGTCATTTTTTCTATAGAAAAATTTGCCTATCGTCATTTTTTCTATAGAAAAATTTGTCTATCGTCATTTTTTCTATAGAAAAATTTGCCTATCGTCACTTTTTAGCTATAGAAAAATTTGCATATCGTCATTTTTTCTATAGAAAAATTTGCCTATTGTCATTTTTTCTATAGAACAATTGGACTTTCTTAATTTTTTTTATAAAAAAATTGGCCTATCGTCATTTTTTCTATAGAAAAATTTGCCTATCGTCATTTTTTCTATAGAAAAATTTGCCTATCGTCATTTTTTCTATAGAAAAATTTGCCTATCGTCATTTTTTCTATAGAAAAATTTGCCTTTCGTCATTTTTTTTATAGAAAAATTGGCCTTTCGTCATTTTTTCTATAGAAAAATTGGCTTTTCGTCATTTTTTCTATAGAAAAATTGGCCTTTCGTCATTTTTTCTATAGAAAAATTTGCCTATAGTCATTTTTTCTATAGAAAAATTTGCCTATCGTCACTTGCTCTATAGAAAAATTGGCCTATCGTCATTTTTTCTATAGAAAAATTGGCCTTTCGTCATTTTTTCTATAGAAAACTTTGCCTTTAGTCATTTTTTCTATAGAAAAATTTGCCTATCGTCATTTTTTCTATAGAAAATTTTGCCTATCGTCATTTTTTCTATAGAAAAATTTGCCTTTCGTCATTTTTTCTATAGAAAATTTGGCCTTTCGTCATTTTTTCTATAGAAAAATTGGCCTTTCGTCATTTTTTTTATAGAAAAATTGGCCTTTCGTCATTTTTTCTATAGAAAAATTGGCCTTTCGTCATTTTTTCTATAGAAAAATTGGCCTTTCGTCATTTTTTCTATAGAAAAATTGGCCTTTCGTCATTTTTTCTATAGAAAAATTGGCCTTTCGTCATTTTTTCTATAGAAAAATTGGCCTTTCGTCATTTTTTCTATAGAAAAATTGGCCTTTCGTCATTTTTTCTATAGAAAAATTGGCCTTTCGTCATTTTTTCTATAGAAAAATTGGCCTTTCGTCATTTTTTCTATAGAAAAATTGGCCTTTCGTCATTTTTTCTATAGAAAAAATTTTTTTTTATCGAAAATTTGGCCTTTCTTTATTTTTTCTTTAGTAAAAATTGATCTGTTGTAATTATTTCTATAGAGAACTTTACCTTTCGTCTTCTGTTCTATTGAGGACTTTACCTTTTATAAATTTTTTTTATAGAAAACTTTGTCTTTCATAATTTTTTCTTCATTTTTTCTATAGAAAACTTTGCTTTCTTCATTTTTTCTATAGAAGACTTTGCCTATCTGCATCTGTTGCTATAGAAAACTTTGTCTGTTTTAGGGAACCAAATTGTAGGGTATACAAATTTCTTTGTTTTCGAGTCATATAAAATAATATAAATTTAGCATTTTCATGGATTTTGTGATGGTGAGCTTGAGTATATGTGTTTATGTAATTTGCGTTCATGTAAATGAATAACGAACCATTTTAGTGGCTGAGAATATAAATTTTGGTATTTAGCTACATACCAAATCTAATGTTACTTTTTTCCACTGATGATAACGGTTGTCATTATAGCATGCTCACACACACACACATTGACACTAACATATATAGCTCATTGATATATACATATATGCCTTTACATATACTACAACTCATGTGTGAGTGATTATAATCCTTTGAATGTTGCTGACATTTCCCATGTTCATTTATCCTTTCTAGATTTTCTATGTTTGTGTTAAAAATTGTCAGTAAAAGTGCGCGGTTAAAATCACAAGTAAACACAATTAATTTACAATGAAATTGCAAGTTTTAGCTAAAACTATAAAATCATCAGCTTTCTTTGGTATAATTGAAGGAAAACAATCACGAAACAACATTGAAGGGTTTCTCTAGCAAAAGCTATAATGTTGGTAGGATATACTCGCACATATATAAATGTGTTAGTATTTGTTTTTATGTTTAAGAAAAACTGATTGTTGCTGGTTTATTTCATTTTGCTTAATTTTTAATATTAAAATTTTCCACATTTTTTGCTGAACTATTAAGGATTTGAAAAATTATTTCGTAACATGCCAAAACGATTAAAATGTTTGTAAGAACAAAACGACTGCAAGGAAGTAAAACTCACTCAGAAAATAAAAGAAAATTTATAATGTGTGTCACAATAATTGTTAAAGGAAACACAACCGCTGCTCTAACATTTTCCAAATGTCACAACAAGTTGCAAGTGGAATTCTTTTGTACTTCAAGGAGCCATTAAGTAATTAAATTGTTATGAATTTGAAAAAAGCTTAAATTAGAGGGGGAGTTATAAAAATATAATTTAATAAAAAAAATTGTTAAAAATATCATTATGTTCAAGAAATATGACTTGTTTTGGGAGCATGTCCTTGGTGACTATTTACTAATATGTCAAAATTATGAGTAAAGTTTGGAATTAAAGTCCAGATGTAGGAGGTAAAACGAAAGAAATTGAAATATTATAGCGAAAAAAAATTAAATTAGTGAAATGTCAAGTCTCAAAGGGACAGACATTTATGTTTGAAGTATTTTTTAAAAACTCTAATTTGCCCTTAAAGTTTGAAGATATAAAAAATTGTTGAATTTCCTATAAATAAAAAATTACAAAAAATAAAGTTTTCTATAGAAATACGAAAGGCAAAATTTTCTATAGAAAAAATGAGGAAAGGCAAAGTTTTCTATAGAAAAAATGACGAAACGCCAATTTTTCTATAAAAAAAATGATGAAAGGCCAATTTTTCTATAGAAAAAATGACGAAAGGCCAATTTTTCTATAGAAAAAATGACGAAAGGCCAATTTTTCTATAGAAAAAATGACGAAACGCCAATTTTTCTATAGAAAAAATGACGAAAGGCCAATTTTTCTATAGAAAAAATGACGAAAGGCCAATTTTTCTATAGAAAAAATGACGAAAGGCCAATTTTTCTATAGAAAAAATGACGAAAGGCCAATTTTTCTATAGAAAAAATGACGAAAGGCCAATTTTTCTATAGAAAAAAATGACGATAGGCAAATTTTTCTATAGAAAAAATGACGATAGGCAAATTTTTCTATAGAAAAAATGACGATAGGCAAATTTTTCTATAGAAAAAATGACGATAGGCAAATTTTTCTATAGAAAAAATGACGATAGGCAAATTTTTCTATAGAAAAAATGACGATAGGCAAATTTTTCTATAGAAAAAATGACGATAGGCAAATTTTTCTATAGAAAAAATGACGATAGGCAAATTTTTCTATAGAAAAAATGACGAAAGGCCAATTTTTCTATTGAAAAAATGATGATAGGCCAATTTTTCTATAGAAAAAATGACGAAATTCCAATTGTTTTGTAGAAAAAATGACGATAGGCAAATTTTTCTATAGAAAAAATGACGATACGCAAATTTTTCTATAGAAAAAATGACGGAAGGCAAATTTTTCTATAGAAAAAATGACGAAAGGCAAATTTTTCTATAGAAAAAATGACGATAGGCAAATTTTTCTATAGAAAAAATGACGATAGGCAAATTTTTCTATAGAAAAAATGACCATAGGCAAATTTTTCTATAGAAAAAATGACGATAGGCAAATTTTTCTATAGAAAAAATGACGATAGGCAAATTTTTCTATAGAAAAAATGACGACAGGCAAATTTTTCTATAGAAAAAATGATGAAAGGCAAATTTTTCTATAGAACAAAAGACGATAGGCAAATTTTTCTATAGAAAAAATGACGATAGGCAAATTTTTTAATAGGAAAAATGACGATAGGCAAATTTTTCTATAGGAAAAATGACGATAGGCAAAGGATGTGTTTAATATAGTTTTGGCGATAAGCTAATTTTCTGTGTATTTTTACCTTTTGCAAAGTCATATTTTTATTTGGAAGAATAATTTTCATAAGCGATTAATATCATTACTTTAATTTTCCTGTATTTTCTTAAAATTTCATTTCAATTAATTTAAATAACTCAAATTAGTTTTATTGTTCACAAGAATTTCTTGAACAATAAATATTTATCGTGTACATATAAGAAAATTCTAAATATTCAAACATTTATTTAATTGTATTTTCAAATAATTTAAAGTTTTGCATAAACTAAACATTGCAGTCTTACTGCACATTGGGGCAGATTAGGAGTATTTCATACTTGTTAATTTGACTTCAAGTCTCAAAAGATTCTGGATATTAAATGGTTCCTATAATGTATATTTTGCTACTAAATACACTTTTCCATCAAGTCCCACTGTGCGTACTAGAATATTTGTAATTAGGTGAAACAATATGTGGAATTAATTTAATAATTTAACTAGAACTTATATTTCATATGATAAGAAAAGTTGTCTCTGTATGTTTTGTAAATTTTACATCAAATAATTTTAGAAATGTTTAAATATTTTAATTGCCAAAAGTTTTTGGTACAATTTTTGGAAAACGCTCATGGCAACAGAAAGATTTCTAAAAGTGAAAATAGGGAACAACTAAAAGTGAAATTATGTTAAGATACTTTTTTGCAAAGTAGAATAATTTTATTGAATGTCGCCATAGAGATAAACTTCTCTATAGAAAAATTTGCCTATCGTCATTTTTTCTATAGAAAAATTTGCCTATCGTCATTTTTTCTATAGAAAAATTTGCCTATCGTCATTTTTTCTATAGAAAAATTTGCCTATCGTCATTTTTTCTATAGAAAAATTTGCCTATCGTCATTTTTTCTATAGAAAAATTTGCCTATCGTCATTTTTTCTATAGAAAAATTTGCCTATCGTCATTTTTTCTATAGAAAAATTTGCCTATCGTCATTTTTTCTATAGAAAAATTTGCCTATCGTCATTTTTTCTATAGAAAAATTTGCCTATCGTCATTTTTTCTATAGAAAAATTTGCCTATCGTCATTTTTTCTATAGAAAAATTTGCCTATCGTCATTTTTTCTATAGAAAAATTTGCCTATCTTCATTTTTTATATAGAAAATTTGGCCTATCGTGATTTTTTGTATAGAAAATTTTGCATATCGTCATTTTTTCTATAGAAAAATTTGGCTATTGTCATTTTTTCTATAAAAAAATTTGCCTATCGTCATTTTTTCTATAGAAAAATTGGCCTATCGTCATTTTTTCTAACGAAAAATTTGCCTATCGCCATTTTTTCTATAGAAAAATTTTCCTATCGTCATTTTTTCTATAGAAAAATTTGCCTATCGTCATTTTTTCTATAGAAAAATTTGCCTATCGTCATTTTTTCTATAGAAAAATTTGACTATCGTCATTTTTTCTATAGAAAAATTTGCCTATCGTCATTTTTTCTATAGAAAAATTTGCCTATCTTCATTTTTTCTATAGAAAAATTGGCTTATCGTCATTGTTTCTATAGAAAAATTTGCCTATCTTCATTTTTTATATAGAAAATTTGGCCTATCCTGATTTTTTGTATAGAAAATTTTGCCTTTCTTCATTTTTTCCATAGAAAAATTTGGCTATCGTCATTTTTTCTTTAAAAAAATTTGCCTATCGTCATTTTTTCTATAGAAAAATTGGCCTGTCGTCATTTTTTTATAGAAAATTTGAATATCGTCATTTTTTCCATAGAAAAATTTGACTATCGTCATTTTTTCTATAGAAAAATTTGACTATCGTCATTTTTTTATAGAAAAATTTGACTATCTTTATTTTTTTTATAGAAATATTTGACTATCGTCATTTTTCCTATAAAAAAATTTGACTATTGTCATTTTTTCTATAGAAAAATTAGACTATCGTAACTTTTTCTATAGAAAAATTTGACTATCGTCATTTTTTCTATAGAAAAATTTGACTATCGTCATTTTTTTATAGAAAAATTTGACTATCGTCAATATTTTTTTATAGAAAAATTTTCCTATCGTCATTTTTTCTATAGAAAAATTTGACTATTGTAACTTTTTCTATAGAAAAATTTGACTATCGTCATTTTTTCCATAGAAAAATTGGCCTATCTTAATTTTTTCTATAGAAAAATTTGACTATCGTCATTTTTTCTATACAAAGATTTTCCTTTCGTCATTTTTCTATGGAAAAAATAAGAATATCGTCATTTTTTCTATACAATTTTTAAAATTAATACAAATTAAATATTAAAAAAACCACTAATGAAAAATCATATTTTTGTGTGTGATCTTTTTGGCATGTGTACAATCATTTTGTTATCGAAATGTAAAAGTCCATTCCTTCAACCTTTTTGAATATTTTGGTACCTTAATAGTTTCAACAAAGTTCCATAGAACTCAAAGATGTTTTTAATGAAAACATTAAACTTCAATAACATTTCAAATTTAAAAAGTTGAAAAAAATATTGAAAAGTATTATCTCAAATCATATCAGATAATGAAAATTTCATCTGCCAGAAACATCAAACGTCCAATATCCAAGTATTCGAAGCAAAATTAATTTTGCCTAAAAAGATTTTCATAATTTGTTGTTTTTTTCGTTTTGTTCAGTTTTTGGCCTTAAATGTAACATAACAATCATTTTATGCCTAAACACAGCAGATTTCCGTCCTACGAATTCTTATATCTGTCTATTCGTCTGTCTGTCAGTCACTCAGTCAGTCAAGCAGCCAAATAACAACATTTGCGTTTAACATTTTTTGTTAATATGAGGCCATGCGGTTTTGGCTATAAAACTTTTATACTCGAAAAAAATGTAAAATGTATCTAACAAATGAATTTTGAGTGAAAAAAGATAATAAAATCAAATGTAATTAATTATGCGTAAATTAAAAAAGAAAAAAACTTATCATGAAAAGAGTATAAAACAAAAAAAAATTTATTTGAAAATTTAAAATTCTCATCAAACAGACAAAATTTTAAATGTAACAACATAAAACAACAACAACAACAACAACATCACCAACAACAACAGATGGAACAAAACCGATAACACCAAAATTGTTGATGAAATTTTTAGAAAAGTTAAAGCCACAATAATATTCAGTCAGTATAAAACTGTGGTAAAATTTAAACAGCATTTTGTGGCATGATTATTTGCAACACACCAACAGCAACAACAACAAAAAACAGCAACAGCAACACGAAAAATCCCCTCACCGCCATACAACACAAAATCAATACCGCAATGACCATCATGATGATAAAAGGACCCGGGCAGGGGAATAAAGGACACACGGTATAGTTTTTGCAGAAAAAATTTTCTATAGAAATTTTTCTATAAAAATTTTTCTCTAGAAATTTTTCTATAGAAATTTTTCTATAAAAATTTTTCTATAGAAATTTTGCTATAGAAATTTTTCTATAAAAATTTTTCTCTAGAAATTTTTCTATAGAAATTTTTCTATAGAAATTTTTCTATAGAAATTTTTCTATAGAAATTTTTCCATTGAATTTTTTTTGTAGAAATTTTTCTATAGAAATTTTTCCATAAACATTTTTCTATGGAAATTTTTCTATAGATATTTTTCTATAGAAATATTTCTATAGAAATTTTTCTAAAGAAATTTTTCTATAAAAAACCTGTCAACAGGCAAAGTTTTCTATAGGAAAACTAACAAAGGGTATAGTTTTCTACAGACAAAAATAACGAAAGGCCCAGTTTTCTTTAGAAGAAATGAGGATAGGCCAATCTTTCTAAAGAAAAAATGACGATAGGCCAATTTTTCTATAGAAAAAATGACGATAGGCCAATTTTTCTATAGAAAAAATGACGACAGGCCAATTTTTCTATAGAAAAAATGACGATAGGCCAATTTTTCTATAGCAAAAATGACGATAGGCCAATTTTTCTATAGAAAAAATGACGATAGGCCAATTTTTCTATAAAAGAAATGACGATAGGCCAATTTTTCTATAGAAAAAATGACGATAGGCCAATTTTTCTATAGAAAAAATGACTATAGGCCAATTTTTCTATAGAAAAAATGACGATAGGCCAATTTTTCTATAGAAAAAATGTCGATAGGCCAATTCTTCTATTGAAAAAATGACGATAGGCCAATTTTTCTATAGAAAAAATGACGATAGGCCAATTTTTCTATAGAAAAAATGACGATAGGCCAATTTTTCTATAGAAAAAATGACGATAGGCCAATTTTTCTATAGAAAAAATGACGATAGGCTAATTTTTCAATAGAAAAAATGACGTTAGTCAAATTTTTCTATAGATAATATGACGATAGGCCAATTTTTCTATAGAAAAAATGACGATAGGCCAATTTTTCTATAGAAAAAATGACGATAGGCCAATTTTTCTATAGAAAAAATGACGATAGGCCAATTTTTCTATAGAAAAAATGACGATAGGCCAATTTTTCTATAGAAAAAATGACGATAGGCCAATTTTTCTATAGAAAAAATGACGATAGGCCAATTTTTCTATAGAATGACGATAGGCCAATTTTTCTATAGAATGACGATAGGCCAATTTTTCTATAGAAAAAATGACGATAGGCCAATTTTTCTATAGAAAAAATGACGATAGGCCAATTTTTCTATAGAAAAAATGACGATAGGCCAATTTTTCTATAGAAAAAATGACGATAGGCCAATTTTTCTATAGAAAAAATGACGATAGGCTTATTTTTCTATAGAAAAAATGACGATAGGCTTATTTTTCTATAGAAAAAATGACGATAGGCCAATTTTTCTATAGAAAAAATGACGATAGGCCAATTTTTCTATAGAAAAAATGACGATAGTGCAATTTTTCTATAGAAAAAATGACGATAATGCAATTTTTCTATAGAAAAAATGACGATAGTGCAATTTTTCTATAAAAAAAATGACGATAGTGCAATTTTTCTATAGAAAAAATGACGATAGTGCAATTTTTTTATAGAAAAAATTACGATAGTGCAATTTTTCTATAGTAAAAATGACGATAGTGCAATTTTTCTATAGAAAAAATGACGATAGTGCAATTTTTCTATAGAAAAAATGACGATAGTGCAATTTTTCTATAGAAAAAATGACGATAGTGGAATTTTTCTATAGAAAAAATTACGATAGTGCAAATTTTCTATAGAAAAACTGACGATAGTGCAATTTTTCTATAGAAAAAATGACGATAGTGCAATTTTTCTATAGAAAAAATGACGATAATGCAATTTTTCTATAGAAAAAATGACGATAGTGCAATTTTTCTATAAAAAAAATGACGATAGTGCAATTTTTCTATAGAAAAAATGACGATAGTGCAATTTTTTTATAGAAAAAATTACGATAGTGCAATTTTTTTATAGAAAAAATTACGATAGTGCAATTTTTCTATAGAAAAAATGACGATAGTGGAATTTTTCTATAGAAAAAATTACGATAGTGCAAATTTTCTAAAGAAAAAATGACGATAGTGCAAGTTTTCTATAGAAAAAATGACGATAGTGCAATTTTTTTATAGAAAAAATGACGATAGTGCAATTTTTCTATATAAAAAATGACGATAGTGCAATTTTTCTTTATAAAAAATTTCGATAGTGCAATTTTTCTATAGAAAAAATGACGATAGTGCAATTTTTCTATAGAAAAAATGACGATAGTGCAATTTTTCTATAGAAGAAATGACGATAGTGCAATTTTTCTATAGAAAAAATGACGATAGTGCAATTTTTCTATAGAAAAAATGACGATAGTGCAATTTTTCTATAGAAAAAATGACGATAGTGCAATTTTTCTATAGAAAAAATGACGATAGTGCAATTTTTCTATAGAAAAAATGATGATAGTGCAATTTTTCTATAGAAAAAATGACGATAGTGCAATTTTTCTATAGAAAAAATGACGATAGTGCAATTTTTCTATATAAAAAATGACGATAGTTCAATTTTTCTATAGAAAAAATGACGATAGTGGAATTTTTCTATAGAAAAAATGACGATAGTGCAATTTTTCTATAGAAAAAATGACGATAGTGCAATTTTTATATAGAAAAAATAACGATAGTGCAGTTTTTCTATAGAAAAAATGACGACAGTGTAATTTTTCTATAGAAATGTGGATAGGCCAATTTTTCTATAGAAAAAGTGAGGATAGGCCTATTTTTTTATAGAAAAAATGACGATAGGCCAATTTTTCTATGGAAAATATACCGATAGGACAATATTTCTATAGACAAAATTATGATAGGCCAACTTGGACTTGGATAAAGACTATCTCCTAAAGGTTTCCCTTCACAGATCAAACTAATCATCATGAAAACTGAAAAATTTTAAACAAACTAAAATTGATGTAAACCAACAATGAAATGCAAATACATCTACACACATACAAATACATACAATCAATGATTTCTCTACACCGATATACAAATATTCAAATCCTTTCTGTTGCTGTTATGTAAAAATCAAATGAAAATTAAATCTATTTGTGATTTTTCAAGTGTTAATGAAATATTTTTTTTGCTGCTGGAAATATCCGTTTTTGACAAAAAAAAAATCAAGCAAATGCAACACAAACATAGAAACCTGCAATTGAAAATGGAAAATCTATAATACATAAACCCGTGTTTGTGTTAGTGTGTTTATATGTAAATCTGTGCATATGTGTGTGTCTGTGTAAATGTTTTAATTACATTTCATTTCTCAAAACTATGAAAAACTAACCATTTTTGGTGGTTACCAAAGCAAAAGACCTGAAAAATTTATTAGTTTTCAACTATTTACTGGCTCGAAAATAAAAACCATTAAATTGCAACAACAAAATATCTGCTGCCAATATTGGAAACAGCAACAAATATTTTCAATATTCACATATAAAATTAAAAAAAATATTCTAAAATAAATTCCTAAAATTTATTTTTTTTTTTGCAAACGTTTACAAAACTCATGGAAATGTGTTGTCCCTGAGATTTTATTTAAAAGTCCAGTTGTGCATAACATTTGTAATTATAATTTGTTTTAAAACGTTTATATTAATTATAGAATGCGATTTTAATTAAATTTTTGCAACTGAATCAGTTAAATTGACAAACAAAAAATATGAAAACGATTCTGTGATTAACTTGAAACAATTAAGGAGATAGAAAACAATATTTTGTTGAAACAAATTAAGAACACTAGATGGCAGTATTAGTATTAGTCTGTGTCTTAGTCTATGTCTTAGTCTATGTCTTAGTCTATGTCTTAGTCTATGTCTTAGTCTATGTCTTAGTCTATGTCTTAGTCTATGTCTTAGTCTATGTCTTAGTCTATGTCTTAGTCTATGTCTTAGTCTATGTCTTAGTCTATGTCTTAGTCTATGTCTTAGTCTATGTCTTAGTCTATGTCTTAGTCTATGTCTTAGTCTATGTCTTAGTCTATGTCTTAGTCTATGTCTTAGTCTATGTCTTAGTCTATGTCTTAGTCTATGTCTTAGTCTATGCTTTAGTCTATGTCTTAGTCTATGTCTTAGTCTATGTCTTAGTCTATGTCTTAGTCTATGTCTTAGTCTATGTCTTAGTCTATGTCTTAGTCTATGTCTTAGTCTATGTCTTAGTCTATGTCTTAGTCTATGTCTTAGTCTATGTCTTAGTCTATGTCTTAGTCTATGTCTTAGTCTATGTCTTAGTCTATGTCTTAGTCTATGTCTTAGTCTATGTCTTAGTCTATGTCTTAGTCTATGTCTTAGTCTATGTCTTAGTCTATGTCTTAGTCTATGTCTTAGTCTATGTCTTAGTCTATGTCTTAGTCTATGTCTTAGTCTATGTCTTAGTCTATGTCTTAGTCTATGTCTTAGTCTATGTCTTAGTCTATGTCTTAGTCTATGTCTTAGTCTATGTCTTAGTCTATGTCTTAGTCTATGTCTTAGTCTATGTCTTAGTCTATGTCTTAGTCTATGTCTTAGTCTATGTCTTAGTCTATGTCTTAGTCTATGTCTTAGTCTATGTCTTAGTCTATGTCTTAGTCTATGTCTTAGTCTATGTCTTAGTCTATGTCTTAGTCTATGTCTTAGTCTATGTCTTAGTCTATGTCTTAGTCTATGTCTTAGTCTATGTCTTAGTCTATGTCTTAGTCTATGTCTTAGTCTATGCTTTAGTCTATGTCTTAGTCTATGTCTTAGTCTATGTCTTAGTCTATGTCTTAGTCTATGTCTTAGTATATGTCTTAGTCTATGTCTTAGTCTATGTCTTAGTCTATGTCTTAGTCTATGTCTTAGTCTATGTCTTAGTCTATGTCTTAGTCTATGTCTTAGTCTATGTCTTAGTCTATGTCTTAGTCTATGTCTTAGTCTATGTCTTAGTCTATGTCTTAGTCTATGTCTTAGTCTATGTCTTAGTCTATGTCTTAGTCTATGTCTTAGTCTATGTCTTAGTCTATGTCTTAGTCTATGTCTTAGTCTATGTCTTAGTCTATGTCTTAGTCTATGTCTTAGTCTATGTCTTAGTCTATGTCTTAGTCTATGTCTTAGTCTATGTCTTAGTTTATGTCTTTGTCTATGTCTTAGTCTATGTCTTAGTCTATGTCTTAGTTTATGTCTTAGTTTATGTCTTAGTCTATGTCTTAGTCTATGTCTTAGTCTATGTCTTAGTTTATATCATACTCTATATCTTTAAAATTTTTTCGCTTTTAAATTTTTTTATTGAAAATTTTCAATGTAAGAATTTTTTAATGAAAATTTTTCGATGCAAAAATTTTTTAATGAAAATTTTTCGATGCAAAAATTTTTTATAGAAAATTTGTTTGATTTCAAAATTTTAGATAGCAAATTCTTGATGTCAAAATTGTTTTTGGTAGAAAGTTTTTAAGAAAATTTTTGGTTTCATAAATTTTTTGTCGACTAGTGTCATTGACATTAAATTGATGAAGCAGCAAATTTTCACTGAAAGTAATTAGATAAAAAAGTATCCAATTATTGGTAAAATCTATGATTATAACGAATTAAATTCCTTTTGGTATCTGTGGCCCTATTAAAGAGATATTTAATATTTTGTATTTTGAATGGCGTAAAGACCTTTTCTGGGAAATATAGACAATTTTATGTTTTATGAGCGAAATGATGATTTTTTAAGGATAAAATTAAATATTGGGTCTTTAATAGAGGAAATTTAGTAATACTTAATTTTGTTAAAATTTAAAAATTTTCATTTTTAATCATTTATTACTTTTATGCTAAATAATTTGTAAACCTAATTTCTAATCTATTCAAAATCAATCTAAGTAAAATATTTGTTAAAAAGTTTAAGTTGTTAAATTACATTGTTATAACAAAAATAAACAATTTGGAAATTATCAAAGGTATGAGTATTGATTTTGAGTTTATTAAATATACAATAACATAATATTATATTGTATTTTGTATAAATTGTATATTTTCGAAAAATCAAATATTAATATAGTATTTATATGTCGGAATACAATGTAACTATTATTTTAAAATGTTTAAAATGTATTTAAAAGTTAGACGAGAAAACGTTAAAGGAGAAGAAAAAATGAGGGTGTTAATGTAAAAAAATAAGATTTATTTGAGATAAATAGGGGATTTGAAACTCATGATCTGAAAGCAATTAGCAATATGTAAGATTTTTTTTAGGAAATTGTTCTTAAAATTCGATTTGATGTCGATTTTGAATACAAGAATGCTACCTTTTTCCTCAAAACTGTTGCCCTAATGTATGCAATCATATTATATTCAAAATAAATGTTCATTATTTTAGCAACAATAATAAATATTTTACAAATTTTTAGAACAATAACATATTACAATTAGTTTGATTCATGCTCACACATGAACACACACTCAAACATGAATTTATTTAACATTTTACACGTTTACATAAGTATACACTCATGCATATATGAATGAACGTGTATATGTTTATAAATAAATGCCTGCATTCATCTGCAAATGTATGCATATGTAAGTATTTATCTATTTGCATGTATTTGTATCTACTTACACTCTTTAGTCTATATAAATGTAATTTGTAAGCAAAGAACAAATATTTATTAAATAAATTATACAAATATATTTGTATTGGTATTTATTGGGAAACAATTGAAACTGTGAACGCTTCGTAAATAGGCTGAAATGAATAAATAAACAGATAAATATATAAATAAATTAAAGATTATTTTATTAAGAACTATTTATTTAGAAATATGTGAAACACATTTTTTTAACGAAAAATTTTCTACAGAAAATTTTTTATAACGTAAAATTTTCTAAAGAAATTTTTTCATAACGAAAAAATTTTTAAAGAAATTTTTACATAATGAAAAATTTTCTAAAGAATTTTTTTATAATAAAAATTTTCTAAAGAAATTTTTCATAATGAAAAATTTTCTAAAGAAATTTTCGGAAAATGGAAAATTTTCTAAATTTTTCATAATGAAAAATTTCCTAAAGAAATTTTTTCATAATGAAAAATTTCCTAAAGAAATTTTTCCATAATGAAAAATTTCCTAAAGAATTTTTTTCATAATGAAAAATTTCCTAAAGAAATTTTTTCATAATGAAAAATTTCCTAAAGAATTTTTTTCATAATGAAAAATTTCCTAAAGAAATTTTATCATAATGAAAAATTTCCTAAAGAAATTTTTTCATAATGAAAAATTTCCTAAAGAAATTTTTTCATAATGAAAAATTTCCTAAAGAAATTTTTTCATAATGAAAAATTTTCTATAGAAATTTTTTCTTAAAGAAAAATTTTCTGTAGAAATTTTTTCTTAACGAAAAATTTTCCATAGACATTTTTTCTTAACGAAAAATTTTCTATAGAAATTTTTTCTTAACGAAACATTTTCTATAGAAATTTTTTCTTAACGAAAAATTTTCTATAGAAAGAATAATTTTCTATAGAAATTTTTTCTAAACGAAAAATTTTCTATAGAATTTTTTTTTACGAAAAATTTTCTGTAGAAATCTTTTCTTAACGAAAAATTTTCTATAGAAATTTTTTCTTAACAAAAAATTTTCTATAGAAATTTTTTCTTAATGAAAAATTTTCTATAGAAATTTTTTCTTAACAAAAAATTTTCTATAGAAATTTTTTCTTAACGAAAAATTTTCTATAGAAATTTTTTCTTAACGAAAAATTTTCTATAGAAATTTTTTCTTAACGAAAAGTTTTCTATAGAAATTTTTTCTTAACGAAAAATTTTCTATAGAAATCTTTTCTTAATTTCTTCTTAACGAAAATTTTTCTATAGTAATTTTTTCTTAACGAAAAATTTTCTATATTAATTTTTTCTTAACGAAAAATTTTTTATAGAAATTTTTTCTTAACGAAAAATTTTCTATAGAAATTTTTCTTAACGAAAAATTTTCTATAGAAATTTTTTCTTAACGAAAAATTTTCTAAGGAAATTTTTTCTTAACGAAAAATTTTCTATAGAAACTTTTTCTTAACAAAAAGTTTTCTATAGAAATCTTTTCTTAATTTCTTCTTAACGAAAATTTTTCTCTAGTAATTTTTTCTTAACGAAAAATTTTCTATAGAAATTTTTTCTTAACGAAAAATTTTCTATAGAAATTTTTTCTTAACGAAAAATTTTCTATAGAAATTTTTTCTTAAAGAAAAATTTTCTATAGAAATTTTTTCTTAACGAAAAATTTTCTATAGAAATTTTTTCTTAACGAAAAATTTTCTATAGAAATTTTTTCTTAACGAAAAATTTTCTATAGAAATTTTTTCTTAACGAAAAATTTTCTATAGAAATTTTTTCTTAACGAAAAATTTTCTATAGAAATTTTTTCTTAACGAAAAATTTTCTATAGAAATTTTTTCTTAACGAAAAATTTTCTATAGAAATTTTTTCTTAACGAAAAATTTTCTATAGAAATTTTTTCTTAACGAAAAATTTTCTATAGAAATTTTTTCTTAACGAAAAATTTTCTATATAAATTTTTTCTTAACGAAAAATTTTCTATAGAAATTTTTTCTTAACGAAAAATTTTCTATAAAAATTTTTTCTTAACGAAAAATTTTCTATAGAAATTTTTTCTTAATGAAAAATTTTCTATAGAAATTTTTTCTTAACGAAAAATTTTCTATAGAAATTTTTTCTTAACGAAAAATTTTCTATAGAAATTTTTTCATAACGAAAAATTTCCTGATGAAAAAAATTTGCAATAGAATTTGTTTCCTTACTAAAAATTTTCTAAAGAAATTTTTTCCTGACTAAAAATTTTCTAAAGAAATAATTTCTTAGCGAAAGATTTTCTACAGAAATTTTTTTATAAGGGAAAATTTTCTTTAGTATTTTTTTCAAAACAAAAAATTTTTCATAGAATTTTTTTCATAACGAAAGACAAAATTGGGGATTAAAGATTGTGATAATAAATTTATTTTACAAAGGAAACGGATATTAAAATGAACATGAACTTTTTAATGCTAAATAATTGTTACAAATGTAAAAGGGAGTTTATGGCTTTGCAATGTTTTAGCAATTACAAATTTAATCAATTTTTCCATGACTTTTATTAAAAAGTTAATGTGTAATTTCCCAGTTTCTTCCCCTTTGGATTTTATTATTGTACTTATTGGTAGTATCATGTACATTTGTTAAACAATTTATCACAAGACATATGTTCAGTTTGGTTTCCTTTAGAAATGTGGTTAAACAATTTTCTGTTTCGTTTGATGGTTTTCTCATGTTTCTCCAATATTATACCTGTAACTTTGTATATCCATACCATTTTTTTTTTTTCAATTTCCACAATTTAATACAATATTTTCGAGTGTTTTGCCTTTAAGGCAATTTCTTTTACTGTTCCTTGCACTTGGTTTCACAAAACTTTTTTTATTTTGTATTAGATCCTCTACTTTTGCTATATTTTTATGCATTTTAAAATCTCATTTTTGCCTGGCAGCTTTAGAAAAGTATAAAAATCAATCAAAACCCAGTCACTAGTAGTTTTGCTGTATATTTTTCTTCTTTGTACTGTCAATATTTTTTCTACTTCTGGCTTCCTTTTGGGTTTAGAGAGAAGAAAACCCCAATGAAACCAATCAGACCATGAAAGAAAAAGTACAGCATAAATTGGTTGAACACATGCTACCAAAAGTGTTAAAAATGTTATAGGTAGTGCTAGACAAATTGGCATATATGTAAATTAGAATTTTTATATTTTTGAACACTTAAGGCAAAATGACTACACACATTTCTAATAATAAATACAAAGTTATTCGTAATACAGGCAAAGTAAATTTTTCATTCTTAAAAATTTTCTTTAGAAAATTTTTCATTATAAAAAAATTTCCTTAGAAAATTCTTCATTATAAAAAAATTTCCTTAGACAATTTTTCATACTGAAAAAATCTAAAGAAAATTATTCGTTATGGAAAAAATTCTATAGAAAATTTTCTATTGTAAAAAATTTCTATAGAAAATTTTTAATTTTAAAAAAATTCTAAAGAAAATTTTTCATTATGAAAAAATTTCTATAGAAAATTTTTATAGAAAAACAAAATATGAAAAATTGTATAGATAATTTTTTATTATAAATAAATTTCTATAGAAAATTTTTCATTACGAATAAATTTCTGCAGAAGCTTTTTCATTACAAAAAAATTTCTATAGAAATTTGTTTATTATAAAAAATTTTTCGTTATAGAAAATTTTTCGTTAAGAAAAAATTGTTATAGAAAAATTTTCGTTAAGAAGAAATTTCTATAAAAAAATTTTTCATTAAGAAAAAATGTCTATAGAAAAATTTTCGTTAAGAAAAAATTTCTATTGAAAATTTTTGATTACGAAAAAATTTCTATCGAATATTTTTCGTTAGGAAAAAATTTTTCGTTAAGAAAAAATTTCTATAGAAAATTTTTGGTTAAGAAAAAATTTCTATAGAAAATTTTTCGTTAAGAAAAAGTTTCTATAGAAAATTTTTAGTTAAGAAAAAGTTTCTATAGAAAATTTTTCGTTAAGAAAAAGTTTCTATAAAAAATTTTTCGTTAAGAAAAAATTTCTATAGAAAATTTGTCGTAAAGAAAAAATTTCTATAGAAAATTTGTCGTTAAGAAAAAATTTCTATAGAAAATTTTTCGTTAAGAAAAAATTTATATAGAAAATTTTTCGTAAAGAAAAAATTTCTATAGAACATTTTTCTTTAAGAAAAAATTTCTATAGAAAATTTTTCTTTAAGAAAAAATTTCTATAGAAAATTTTTCGTTAAGAAAAAATTTCTATAAAAAATTTTTTGTTAAGAAAAAATTTCTATAGAAAATTTTTTGTTAAGAAAAAATTTCTATAGAAAATTTTTCGTTAAGAAAAAATTTCTATAGAAAATTTTTCGTTAAGAAAAAATTTCTATAGAAAATATTTCGTTAAGAAAAAATAAGAAAAAATTTCTATAGAAAATTTTTCGTTAAGAAAAAATTTCTATAGAAAATTTTTTGTTAAGAAAAAATTTCTATAGAAAATTTTTCGTTATGAAAAAATTTCTATAGAAAATTTTTCGTTAAGAAAAAATTTCTATAGAAAATTTTTCGTTAAGAAAAAATTTCTATAGAAAATTTTTCGTTAAGAAAAAATTTCTATAGAAAATTTTTCGTTAAGAAAAAATTTCTATAGAAAATTTTTCGTTAAGAAAAAATTTCTATAGAAAATTTTTCGTTAAGAAAAAATTTCTATAGAAAATTTTTCGTTAAGAAAAAATTTCTATAAAAAATTTTTCCTTAAGAAAAAATTTCTATAGAAAATTTTTCCTTAAGAAAAAATTTCTATAGAAAATTTTTCGTTAAGAAAAAATTTCTATAGAAAATTTTTCGTTAAGAAAAAATTTCAACAGAAAATTTTTAAATTAGAAAAAATTTCTATAGAAAATTTTTAATTAAGAAAAAATTTCTATAGAAAATTAAGGAAAAATTCCTATAGAACATTTTTCGTCAAGAAAAAGTTTTCTGTATAAATTTTTTCATAACGAAAAATTTGTTATAGAAATTTTTTCATAACAGAAAATTTTCTATAGAAATTTTTTCATAACCAAAATTTTTCTATAAAAATTTGTTTATAACTAAAAATTTTCTATAGAAATTTTCCGTAACGAAAAATTTTCTATAAAAATTTTTTAATAACTCGAAACTTTCTAAAGAAATCTCTTCATAACTAAAAATTTTCTCTAGAATTGTTTTCATAACGAAAAATTTCGTTAGCAAAATTTTTAATTTTAAAAATTTTTTTTCGTTATGAAAGAATTTCTTTAGAAAAATTTTCGTTATGAAAAAATTTCTTTAGAAATTTTTCGTTATAAAAAAATTTCCTTAGAAAATTTTTCGTTATGAAACATTTTCTTTAGAAAAGTTTTTGTTGTAAAAAAATATCTATTGCAAATTTTTCTTCAACTTTAATTTCGAGCTTTTTTCCCTTGTTTTTAAAACGCATCAAACATTTTTATTCAAACAAAACGGAAAAAGATTCATCAAATTAAGTTTATTTCTAAAACAATTTAACGTTACTTGTAATTAAAACAACATTGTCATCCTCAACGTCCTGGTCGTCCTTGTAGTCCCTATGTTCCCTATTCCTTTCCGATTGCAAGAGAAGGTTTTTGATTGAAAAATTAAACGAATTTTAATCCAATTTGTAACTAACGCAGTTAGAAAAAGAAATAAGAAAACGGAAAAAAGAAAAGCATACAATGACAAGTGTTAAGGAAATCACAACAAACAGGAAGTGAAAACATAAATAAGAGAAGGAAAAGTGAGTGTGTGAGTGAGTGAATAAGAAAAACTTAAAATGAATGAATCATTTGCAATATGTAGCAAATAAATTGTGGAAAAATGGAAAATTAAACTGTTATGAGTTTTGTATAATTACATTTTAATTTATTCTCTGTTTTCTCTCTTCTTAACCGATGTTTTTTGTCGGTTGTTCCATTTATTTAAATAACAAATTACTAAAGTTATTAAACTTATGAACCTAATGATTTAATTTGCAAAATGAAATTGTCATTTAACGAATGCTAATAACTTTCTGAGTATTTTTTATTAGAGTATTTTTTATTTGAGTATTTATGAAAAAATTTATATAAAAATTTTTAGTTATGAAAAATTTTTATGGCAAATATTTATTTTGGAAAATAAAAAATTTTTGTTACGAAATTTCTGTAGAACATTTCTCGTTATATAAAAATTTCTATAGATAATTTTTCGTAATGAAAAAATTTTTCTAGAAAAGTTTTCATTTCGCAAAATTTATATTTCGGTATCAAAACATTTAAACAGAAAATTTTTCGTTCTGAAATAATTGCTATAGAAAATTATTCGCTATGAAAAAATTTCAATAGAAAATTTTTCGTTATGAAAAAATTTCAATAGAAATTTTTTCATTATAAAAAAATTTTTCTTTATAAAAAAGTTTCTATAGAAAATTTTTCTTTATGAAAGAAAATTTAGAAAATTTTTTCTTATGAAAATATTTCTATAACAAATTTTTCTTTATAAAAAAATTTCTGTAGAAAATTTTTCTTAATGAAAAAATTTCTATAGACAATTTCTATGAACGAATTTCTATAGAAAATTTTTCTTTATGAAAAGCTTCCTATAGAAAATTTTTCATTATGAAAAAATTTCTATAGAAAATTTTTCTTTATGAAAAAATTTCTATAGACAATTTCTATGAACGAATTTCTATAGAAAATGTTTCTTTATGAAAAACTTCCTATAGAAAATTTTCATTATAAAAAAATTTCTATAGAAAATTTTTCCTTATGAAAAAATCTCTATGGAAAATTTTTCTTTATAAAAAAATTTCTATAGAAAATTATTCTTTATGCAAAAATTTCTATAGACAAATTTTCGTTATGAAAAAATTTCTATAGAAAATTTTTCGTTATAAGAAATTTCTATAGAACATTTTTCGTTATGAAAAAAATTCTATAGAAAATTTTTAGTTATGAAAAAATTTTCGTTTAAAAAAATTTCTGTAGAATTTTTTTATAATGAAAAAATTTCTATAGAAAATTTTTCGTTATGAAAAAATTTCTATAGACAATTTTTCGTTATAAAAATTTCTATGGAAAAACTTCTATAGAAAATGTTTCGTTGTAAAAAAAATTTATTAGAAAATTCGCTAATAAAAAATTTTTATAAAAAATTTTTGTTTGTAAAAAAATTTCTATAAAAAATTTTTCTTAAAAAAAAATTCTATAGAAAATTTCTCTTTATTAAAAAATTTATATAGAAGATTATAATAAATTTCTCGTTATCAGAATTTTCTTTATGGGAAAAAAATTTATAGAATTTTGATCATTATGAAAGAATTTCTATAGAAAATTTTTCGTTGTGAAAAATTTTCCATAGAATTTTTTTCGTTCTGAAAAATTTCGATAAAAAATTTTTCGTTTTAAAAAAATTTCTATAGAAAACTTTTCGCTATGAAAAAATTTCTATAGAAAATTTTTCGTTTTGAAAAAATTTCTATAGAAAATTTTTTGTTATGAAAAAATTTTTATAGAAAATTTTTCTTTATGAAAAAATTTCTATAGAAATTTTTTCTTTATCAAAAAATTTTTATAGAAAATTTTTCTTTACGAAAAAATTCCTAAAGGCAATTTTTTGTTATGAAAAAGTTTCTATAGACAATTTCTGTGAAAAATTTCCATAGAAAATTTTTCGTCATGAAAAAATTTCTATAGAAAATTTTTCGTTATTAAAAACTTCCTATAGAAAATTTTTCGTTATGAAAAATTTCAATAGAAAATTTTTGTTATGTAAAAATTTCTATAGGAAATTTTTCGTTATGTAAAAATATCTATAGAAAATTTTTTTTGTGATAAAATTTCTATAGAAATTTTTTCGTTATGAAAAAATTTCTTTAGAAATTTTCTTGTTATGAAAAAATGTCTAAAGAAATTTTCTTGCTATGAAAAAATTTCTACAGAAACTTTTTTCTTTAAGAAAAAATTTCTATAGAAAATTTTTCCTAATGAAAAAATTTCTAAAATTTCGTTATGGAAAAATTTTTATAGAAAATTTTTCGTTATAAAAAAATTTCTATATTAATTTTTCGTTATGTAAATTTCTTTAGAAAAATTTTTTGCTATGTTAAAATTTCAAT